>VZRF01008665.1:1078714-1218256 GCA_013396875.1 Vireo altiloquus | reverse complement strand
CCGGCGGGATCGGGTCCCGGGGCGAGACGGGCATCGGAGTGCCGTGCCCCGGGCCGGGAGCTCCCCCGGGGCCGTGGGACGCTGCGCTCCCCGCGGGCCTCGTCGCGCCCCCGCTGCCCCCTCGCCGAGGCGGTCCCGATTGCACTTTCTCTGGAGCGATGGGATGCGGAGGGTCTTGTCCCCGAGCGCTCCCCAGCCCGGCGCGGCACCGCGCAACCCATGCGAGGGGTTGAAGGGGTTGCGGGAGCCGTAGCCCGACCGATGTGCGGTGCCAGCAATACCGACCGAGGGCTGCTTGCGGGAGGAGAGGGTTTGTCGCATGATAGTCATGGCTGCCCAGAGCCGACTTCTTAATCCTCTGGAACGACTTCAGGGTCCGGAGCCTGCTCCTGCTTGCGTGTGCGTGTCACAGAGCGGCTGGCCTCCGGGGCAGCGTGCGGCGGGAGTCCCCTGCCCCTCGGTGCCGCTGCCCAGCGACCATGAGGCCGGCGGGCAGAGCGGCTGCCCGGGGCCGGACCCGTACCTGTTAGCCGCGGGCGCTGGTGCCGCTGCCCGCGGTGCCGCCCCGGGTGAGCACACAGCCGTGCGGGCACTGTGCTGCCGCGGGAGCGAGTCACGGAGTGCGCGGGGCCAGGCGCCCCGCACAGCCCAGGCGCCCCGAAATTCTCTGTGCCCTTTTTCTTGCCAGAGCATACACAGGTTTCCAGCGCAGCCGGGTGATGCCTTTGACTGTGAGGGGCAGGTGGGTGCAAGCCCTTCCTGGATCCATGGGTGACAGCGGGGTGACGACGCCTTCTCGGGGTCTGCGGCTGAGGTCTGAAAGCCTCATGTTTGGGGCACGAGACATCTGCCCCCTCCAGCCCCTAGATGGTTTCCAGGCCATTAACCCCAGTATCTGGCCTTGCGAGTCATGGGTGCGGAGGGGGGAGCTAGCGGCCCCGGAGAGGCCCGTGGTCGCTGGACTGGAGCAGCTGATGGGCTAGGGCCTGCCCCCTCCCTGGTGAAGTGCTTTCTTTATCAGAACAGATGTTTTCCCAGATCTGGCCCCAGAGAGGAAGGAGTGGCTGCCCCCGGGCTGTGCGGCTGGGCTGCCCCGCAGCATGCGGCAGCGCATCGCCTAGCATCCTTCAGCCATTAACTGATTAACCTGCTGCTCCTGGAAGTCTGGGCCGTCTGTATCTAATCAGATGAAGGCCAGGGTTTCCCGAAGGGCCTTTTCACCAGAGCCTTTGTGCCCACCCCTCTGTCAAGAGGAACCTCCTGGCCTCTTGCAACAGGAGCAGCCACTGAGGAGCCTGAAGGAACTGGTGGGAATGGGGGGCTGGAAAAAGGATGCCCAGAGGTGCACGTCTCAGCAAGTAGCACCCATCATAGAGCTGCCTGCTTTGGCCAGCTCCACCTGTCCAGGCATGATTCTGCCATTTTTTGTAGAAACAGGGATTTCCAGGGAAGATCTAAGGGGCAGTTCTGAAGCCCTTCCCTGGAAATCTAAGAGTCACACATCTCTTGTAAATCACAGACTAAATCCTGATTGAAGTAGGGTAGCCAAGACTGGAGAACTGGGGATAAGCGTGTGCGGGAAATTATCAGACTTTGTTTTGCAGGAAAGGCAGTGGGGGTGGGAGAGAGGGAATGTGGCTTCACCAGAGCCGGAATGCTTGGCATTTGCTACACCCCAGCCACTCTTCCTCCTTCTCCATGGGGGGTTCTTGGTGGGAGGGAAAGCCAGAGTAGAAGGGAGTTGCTTCACTTCTTTCTGCAGCAGCTGAAGACGCTTGTCCCAGGGGATGCATGTCATCTCTTACAGTGAATAGCTAAACCCCAGTGTGCTGTTGGTCTTGCCTTAGCAGGCTCCCATGCTATGTTTGCAGCATTTAGATATCACACTCAACTATGTGATCAGTATCTGGGGTTAGGTGGGGATGCCATGGGTCTTCACAGCTCCCCTAGTTTCCCCTTTGGCATGCTGGAGATCAAAATGGCTTTGTGAAGGGTTTGACCTACTTGTCATCCTGCTTCTGCCATGGGAGGGATAGTTTTGGCCAGTTGTGCCAGCTTGACACTGCTGAAGGGTTTCCCATGTGCTGTTCCCTCCTCTGCTTGCAGACCCCAGGGACAGTGAGCTGCTGGGGTGTGTGCTGCCACTGCTCTTCTCCCGCAGTGTCCCAGGTGGGCCAGGCTAGAAAACCTTCCTCCTCAGCGAGTGGTACAGCACAAAGATGTGTGTGTGCCTCTGCCATCTGAGGTCTGCTGTGCAGCATGGCTTAGAGATGTGACGGATGATGCCTTTGCTCCAGCCGGGTGTGAATGGAGGAGCTGAGACTGTGTGTGTGCTCTGCCATCTCCTTGCTTGGCTGCTGCAGCGAGTCCTGTGCCCAGGCAGGGAGGAGGGGCCCTGGAGGCCGGGGCAGTGGCACGGTGACAGATGATAGTCTCCCTGTGTGTCTGGAGTGTGGGCAGGATGTGGGGTGACACAGAGGATGTGACTCGCTCTCCAATTCCCCCCTAAGGAGCAGGAATGCCATGGCCAGTGTTAAGGGAGACATTTTTCCCATTCTGTCCTTCTGCACTCCAGTGCAGTGACCAGTTAGCATGGTCCCATAGTCAGTCTGCACTGAGCAGCAGCATCCAGTGAAGTCACAGATGGTGTTCTCATGTGCCACTGGCCTAGGAATGTTGGCATTTTAAGTGTTAAACAATTTTCCTCATTGCTCTTGTGGCAAATCCAAAAGCTTTTCATCTGTGTTGTAAAATAAATCCCCTGAAATTCTTAAGCTTTCTGACATGGGGAGAGAAAGGCGGGGGAATTCTGCGTTTGTGTCCTGCATGGCTATGGTGATTGGAACTGTCCTCTCTACAGCTGTCATGGTCTACACTTACTGTTCCTCATGGTCCCCATCCTTCCCTGGCCACAGCCCTTCTCTTCTTTGTGGCCTGGGACATCTGCCATGAAGGCAGGGAGACGATCCATTTCTCCTCGAGATACACACAGACCAGGAGGGAGCCTCAGTCCAGGCTGGGGAGGAGTATTAAAGCTACTGGAGTTGCCACCATGCATGCACCTGAGCTGCTTTCTTGGCCCCAGACTGAAGTGGGGAACAAGTACCTCTGCCAGCTTTCTCTTGCTCTTGCACCTTTGCCGTGACTGCTGACTACTTGATGCAAGTGGGAAGTGGCTGACTCTCCACAAAGCCATCAGGGAGTCTGCAGTGTGGCCCTTTACTGGCCACAAGACACTCAACTGAATTTTCTGTCCTTTGGGCATCTAATGGCTTCTTAGTCCCAGTATAAAATCATGTGAGTAAACATTTGCAGGCAGGGAACATGGGTGAGGAGAACAACTTAAAGGACCTGGCTGTGAATGTGTCTTTGCAGTGTGGAGCCTCCCTGATTCATGGGTACAGCAGATACAGGACTGGTCTGATTTTTGGTTGCACATGAGATTCTCACCAGCTTTGGGCTCTCTGTTGAAGCTGCCTGGATGCATCATCCAGAGACCTGTGTCCCCAGGGAGCCCCGGCTGGGCTGGGTGGGAGGGGTTGGTACATGGCTGGATTAGGTTTCTCAACAGCTTGGTTTGCCTTTCCCATGCTCCCTGCAGTTGGGAGAAGGAGGAGTTCCTGTGAGAGAGGAGCATGGCCAGATATCTGGGAGAATCTGTCCAGAGAGTCTTGTCTGAGATGAGAGAAATGGTTCAGCTGACTTGGCTGATGCTGACCATGAGTGATGTGCTGTCTTTACAGATAACAGTACGCTGAAATGTCCATGTGTTAACAACCATTGGCTTAGGGAAATGCTATCCTGGAAAGAAAAGGTACATGGAACATCATCTTCTTTAGCAGCGAGACTGCTCTTTGAAGTAGTATTCTCACCAAACCTCTCCATATCTCAGGAACACGTGTTTTTCCAGCTTCCCTGACAACCTCCTCTCACTCTACTGAGAATATTGTGACCTCTCAGAAAGAGGACCCATAGAGATTAAGAAGAGACAGAGAAATGCTGACTGTTACATCCATCTTACATATGTAATGCTCTCTGTGTCAATACCAAACAGAGCAACCCCTCTCTGTTTAATTAGCCTGTGTAGTGCAGCTAAAGACAAGTACCACTGTCCTTGAAGATATCCATGCAGCTAGTGTGGCATGGATACTCCTTCACACAGAATCCTCCATCCAAGCTGCGTCTCCCCTAAACCATTTAGAGTGTTAAAGAGGCAGATACAGGACAAAAGGGTTTGACTGCCCTGTTTTGGAGCAGCAATTGCAAGGAAGAAAGCTCTTGTGCCAAAGGTGACATGAAGAAGTGTCTGGCGGAAGAGAGAGAGTCCTGCTAGCTCCCTCCTTAGGGCATTCATCTGGAGCCAGGCTGCATGAGCTGCGACCTTGTCAGATCCCATCAGCAGCAAGAGGGTGGGCTGGCACAGGCTCTCAGTGAGAGCCCCCACATGAAGGGAAGCCAGGTTGCCCTGGGCCAGCCTTCATCTGCCTCGTCGTGGCCTCCAAAACCACCTTGTTCTGCTCTGGTTTCACTTCTTGGCACGCTTACATTTAACATTATAATCACAAATGCTTTGCAATTTCTTTTTCCCATTTTGCTTTAAGGAGAATATGTGAACTATCTAAATGTGATCATTAAGACTGAAACTTGTGAGAATCTGGATTTCCTGGTTATCTTCCAGTTACCTTAAACTCCACAGTTCTGCCTCCTCATTTCTGTCTGAGATCACCCACAGTTCAGCAGTGCTGTAGAGCCAAGTCCCAGGAAAAACACCTATGGATGGCCTTACTGTTATGCATCGCTTGGCACAGTGCCCGGAGGACTGAGAGGTCCTGTCATAAAAGTGTAATAATTATCACAGCTACTGAACTGGTGGTGGGGCCTCTCATAGATGCAGTCATCAGTGTATTTGATGAGAAGGTGGAAATTAGGGTTAGGATGAGGGGGTGTATTAGTCCTGTGTATTCCTGTTGCTTGCATCTTGAGCCAATGATGAAGATTTGGCTGAATCACACTTTCTAGAAGGGCTTCTTATTTCTGGAGGATCCTCCACTTTTTGCAGTTTCTTCAAGTGGTTACACAACCTTGTTTTAAAATAAACCCTGCTTCATTTCTAAAGTGTCTGGCAGATCCATCCGTTTTCAGGTCCTACTTTTTTTCTGCTTCATGAGAGTCGCTTTGTCCCAAATAACTTCTCTGTCTGCAAAAAATCACTCTCTGGCACCAGGTTGCCTCTGGGTTGCTGGCAAAGGTGAGCCAGCAGGTAGCAGAGAGGGGTCTGCTGGCTGCTGTGTCCTCCCAGCAGGGTTGAGTCAGTTGAGGATGCAGGAACAGAGATGAGGTTGGCAGCCCATGCTGGGCCACATGCTGCCCTAATCCCCCCACTATCACTGTCTGGGCTAGATAGGTCAGCCCTCGCTCTGGCAAATCTACGTAATGACATTAACATCTTCACAAATGCTTTTGCACTACAAGGGATCTTTCTGAATAGCAAAAATGACTGAGCCTTTTATGTTGTCTCTGGAAGGCTTCTTTCTCACACCTCAAAGCATAAGTAAGCAGTAAACTTCCTTACTCCTGTTTATACATCCCAGACATGCATCAGCTCTTGTTGCAACCAAATGTCCTGGGAGTTTCTGCTCAGCAATTCGCAATCCTCTTTGGGTCTGTGACTTTCCAGAAGACATTCCTCTGTTTGAAGTGCTCCTTGCATTCCTTCTCTCCTGACAATGACCTTTCGGTGTGGCTGTACTTTAATCCTGTTTTGTTCTAACAAGAGGCTGTGGAATCCACACTGCTCTGATGGTCACATCCTTGTGGGTACTTTCTAATCTACCAGATGTAGGCATCTGCTAGTACTGTCAGTACTACTTTGGATTTTAGGTCCTTGATGAGAATACAAAATAGTAGTGGCCCTGTCACTGCAGACATTTGTTGGAAACTCCCTCAGTTAGTGATTTTCCCCATTCATTAAAAGTTTTGAGATGCCTTTGCTGCTGTTTGCTCCTCAAGAGCTGACTTTTACTGAAATACTGTGTTTGACGTGGGCAGTGCCATGAGAGTCAGTCACGGTCCTCTTTGTCTCGTGTGCTTGGATGCTAAGGGAAAAGAAGCCTTTTTGACTAGACTTCTTTCTACATGTTAATGGGCACTGGACAACAATTAAAGCCAGAGTATCCTTAAGATGAAACAGCTGAGAGCAAAACTTCTGTATTTTCCCTGGGCTTCTCAGACTAAGCAACCCATGGTTACTAGGCATAATCCTGCTATCACTCCCATTTAGACTCTTACTCTTTGAATCTCTTGGAATTTCATCAGCATTACCAGACTTATAAAAAATTAATATCAGCTGTTGAGAAACTTTATTGGACAGACATCTGGGAACTCTTGGACCTGTTGATTTTTAAAATGTTTTTTGTCCTTTCCATTTACTAATATATGGGAAAGCACTTCAGCATCGCAGTGTGACGCAAGATGGGTGCTTTCCAGGGATGTTTGTTAAAAACTTCTGTATATCTCCACCATCACAGCACCAAGCCTGCCAGAGTTCAGGAAGTGTTTGGACAATCCTCTCCAGCACATGGTGTGCCTCTTGGGGATGGTCCTCTGCAGGGCCAGGAGATGGACTCAATGATCCTTGTGGGTCCCATCCAACTGAGCTTGTTCTGTGATTACTCACTCAGAATCACAATTCTGCCATCCACATCTAGTAGTTGGATGCTGCTACTAGCACATGCCTTTATACCCAGTGATTTTAGAAAACAGTGAAACATAGACTCTTGTGTCTTTCCTGTCTCCCAACTTCTTTTTTACATGGGTTGTTTCCCCCATTTTTCCCCACTTCCACTCCTGTTTCAGATTGACTGACAGTGCATTCCATCTCAGAGGCACTCCACTTGCTTTCTGTGTGGTGTTTGAGGGAAGGACACTGAGGACGAGCAAACACCAGGAAAATGTCTCACATGAAGAGTTTAAAAAACCTGAGATTACTTTATTAGTGAAATGACAAATAGGGGGAGACATGGCAAAAGAGCAGAAAATAATGGATGAGACAGAGAAGGTGGATTGAACTCCTCTGTGCCTCTACCTCTGACCGCAAGGAAAAGGGATTTTCTGCTTCACAGTGATGAGACTGGTTTAAAAGCGTACGTTTCTGTGTAATGTGTGAGTAGATGGTAGAACTCCACAAGGCAGGAAATTATTGAAAACAAGGATGTGGCAAGATGCAAAAAGGTATTGGACATAATCCCAAATGATGCATAATAAACATTGCAGAAGAAATACTGTGTCAGGGCTCTTGACTGAGATTTTTAGAAAATGTTGTGGCACTGTGGCTGCTCAGTGACAGACCACTGTATCCTTGTGGCTTCCTGAGGCCCTGAGCTTTATTCTGTGGACCTTGAAGACTTCTCAACTGTCCATCAGCCCAGTCTCACCCTTGAAGACATTGGCTGAATTTGAGAGAGGGAGGGAACTGCAAGGAAGCCGCCTCACTATATACCTGGTGGCAAGAGGGAGAGGCTTCTTTGAGAAGTGCTGTCCAAAAGAGCAGGATAGAAATACCTTTTTACTTGCTCAGTTTGGAGCTGCAAGTTGGTCAGGGAAACTTTTGCTAGGGCCAGGCTGGGCTTTAACACATGCCATGTGTGTTACCTCCTTTCTTTCAGGAGATGTAGGAAAGCCAATGTTACTATGATAGGACAGGGAACACACATCTGTAGACATCCATGTGCCTAATGTGCTTAGGGAACAACTCATTTTAATTCGGTTCCTAATTAAAGTTTTAGGTAGGGAATAGCTTGTTTTGAAGGCATGGAAGTTGTGCTTACTTTTATGAACATAATGAAATTCAGTATGCATTTTCAAGAATGGTTAGAATTTCTCAGGTGGTTGCAAACTCTGTAGGACTATTACTTCATCTGAGAAGGAGAGTGATTCCACTGCCCATGGTGGAATTGCAGGGGCAGCTCATCTTAAACTGAGCTTGGAGAGAATGTACAGTGAAGTCTGGAAGGATTCACACCTTCCTCCTTTCTGTGCACCTTTTGCTCATGGCAAAGGGCAGCTCTGAAGTATGGGAAAACAACTGGGGGCTCATTCCCTCCGTTCCCATGACAAGCAGTTGGTGTGGTTGCTGTAGTGTGTAGTTGCTTCTTTGAGAAGATTAAGAATTACCTCCATGGGCCAGGCATTTCCTGGGAGATATCTGAATTTGGGAGATGTTCTGCAGAGTGAGAAGAGAAGCTGTGCAGTAGCCAAAATGGGGGAGGAGACGGGAACAGAACAGATGGGAGGAGGAGGCAAAAGGGGAGTGGGAAGCAGTGCACATACATCAGTGACCAGAAGTGACAAACTGCTCTTAGATTATTTAAAATGCACAAACCTTTTCCTGATACTGCTATTCCGCAAAGCTGCTGGCAGACTGGGGGCTCTGCTCCTTAATTAGCGAGGAATGGGGCTGCTAATTGGCAGAGCTAGAATGAGTCATGGGCTCAGCCAGGGCTGCAGCTCTGGAGCAGCAGGACCCATGGCTGCAGTTTGTGCCCAGCTCTGTGAGCCCTGCTGGCTTGCAAGGGCTGCCTGAGCTCAGTGAGTTGCTGTGTGGGAATCGTGGGACCAGACAGGTACAATCCAGTCCCTTTTTGCTCTGCAGTGTGTCATTCTCGTGCCTTACAAGAAGTAGACTTTTGCTTCTGTTATCCCTACTGCTGTTGCAGGAATTGTCCCTTTTCCCAGCTACTACATGTTGGGTGTTGTTGCTTCTGTCTCGCTTACCTGTGGCTTCCTGGGCTGCCCCTCTCTTCCAGCAGCTGGTCCCAGTTTTGCTGATCAGATACAACCCATGGCTTCATTTCAGCCTGCCATTAGCAAAACAGCAAAATTGCATTCCTTACCATATGGGTCTAAGCTGCCAGGGACTCCCCTTCCCCACCAATCTTACATCCATTAGCAAAGGCTCTTTAAATTTGTCCTATCACTTATTCATGATCATCCAGATCAATCTGTTGAAAAGTGCATTTATTGAAACCTGATTCCGGCTTTGTCTGAGTTTCGAGGTCCTTTCTAGCCCAGTCTGTGCCTCGTGGTTTACAACCACAAAGCCCATTGAGGCTGGGAAAAGAGCTGGCTCAGCACTGTGCTGCTAGGAGAGCCTTTCCTAAGCCTAGGAGCATATGGATCCATCACCAGGAGAAACACAAGGCTTGGATGCCCAATACCCACTGAACAGCCTCAGTGTGCTAGGAGGACAAAGGTAAGTTATGTATATAGTACTTGTAGTTGAAAACTTGTAGCACCCACAGAGATTTTGGTCTCAGACTCTTAGTGCAGGGGTGAACGTATTTGACACATCCCTGCCCCTTGCAGAATGGCTGATTAGGATTGCATACCTAAATTGATGAAGGCACTGCAAGAGCCTCTTGTAGTATTGTGTTTGTAGGTGGATCTGGAGGCTGAGGCAGCCAAGTTCATTCACAAAGAAAACATTAAAAACATCCCGTACTGCAAAAAGCAGACAACTATGTGCTTGTTTCATAAACTGAAAGGTGTCTTCCAACCCAAAACACTTTTCCTCTCTTAATAAACCCTGGAAAACTGATGCAGCTATCCTGGTTTAGCCCCTTCTGAGCATGTTACTCTTGGGAGTTGCGTCGGTTTGTGAACAAGGAGGAATGGGATGTCTGAGTGCACTCAGAGAGAGGCAGCATTGCTGTGTCCTGAAGTTCAGCTGGGGCAGCTCATTCTTGCTTGTGCCTGGGAAGAAGCAGTTTCCAGAAGACAGAGGACATCCTGGGAAAATGTGAAGGTTCAAGGGTAGTCCAGAACACACGAGTTAGGAGAACAGAATATGAAGACTTGTTTCTGAAGTGTGGTACAGTTGTGGAGTGCTTTCTCATGTCAGTCCCTGAATGTGTCTCCTGCTGGGCTGGGAGGCCCTGGAGAGGCCAAGGCACCTGCAGGTACAGAATTTTGTGTCTTGTCCTCGGGAGCTTACCTTGCAGCCTTCAATGGCTGGATAGCTGATGAGGAGGGTGTAGCTGCTGGCTACACACTAATGCATGGATGCTTTGCTGCTGCAGTAAGGGCTGTGTGCTGCCTGTCTGCCTCGCTGCCCTGGCTACAGCATACAAGATGTCCCTTATTCTTTCCCTGCTGGCACACCATACTGCATCTGCTGAGATGAGACACAGGCTCATGAATGCAAGGGAGAACTTCTGATTTCAGTCACTCTAAAAAAATGTCATAGAAGGCCAAATAAATCTGTGGCTTCAATTGATTTTCTGATATCATGAATAGCAGGAAATGCTATTTATTTCTGAGTCTAGGATCCCAAAGTGCCATGTGTTACTTGAACTGAAAAATGACATCTTAGAGTTTGCTGTCCACAGGGGAAGGCATCATGGTGTGACAGTGGGCCAGTACTGATGAAACACTGCTCTCTGTATGCAAGCAACTTTATTTTCTAAATTACAACCTCGTGGTACAGGATCAGTTTTCAAGATTATGCTTTGCTGTGCACTTTGTGGCAAGGCAAGTTCACGGACAGATTGTTACTGAGGCCATAGGAATGAGGATGTTGGTCTCAGAGTTTGTTTAACATCTGGGTGACCTACCCTTGATATAAAAGAATAATTGGGAGGGGATGGGCTCATTATATAAGGGTCTTGAGTTAACTGTATGATTACTATTCAGCCAGCTTTATTTGATGGAAAGTGGTTACACAAAATCATCACTGCTGTTCCTCCTCTGTCTTTTAAGGTGTTCTCTTCAAATCAGCTATTGCTTGTTGCTTTATTTTGTTACACTCTTTTGTCTGTGGGTGAGGGTGGACTTCCTATATCCCAGAATGGAAGTTGAAGGGTTTTTACTCTTGTTCTAGAAGAGCAGGGTTGTCCCATCATCTGTGGTGCCTGTGGGAGCTGGGGACCCCCAGAGCTGGCATGTCGCTGCTGGGCAGTACTCGGTCCTGCTGACCTGGCTTCTCCTATGGAGTTCAGCCTTGCTGCCGGGCAGTTTTGGGAAGTTTTCTGCTCAATTTAATCATTTCAGCTGATCAATGAGATGTGTGGCACTGGGGAAGGGGGGACCAAAGTGAGGGCAGTCTCTTTGGTGTTGCCATCTGCTCCTGTATTTAGTCAAGGCTCCTTGGGGAATTTCATGTTTAGAAAAAAGGGCTGATGGAAGGAGATGGACTAAAACTCTACCTTTCAGGAAATGGGGGCTATGGCTATGCTGGGCAGAAGTTACAGTAATTATTTGCTCTGTGGTTCCTTTTCTGGCTGTCTCAGCACAATATTCCTTTTGGAAACAGCATAACTGGGTGAAGTTATCCTGCTGTGCAGAGGCAATTGCTGTTGTACAAACAGCTACAACATCAACTGAAGTAAGTCATTCTGGGCAGCTGAAATACTACAGTGCCTGGAAGTTTCAGCATGTTGCCTTCTACTCAGCAGCACACAGAAGGACCTGCCATAAGTTTGTGTGGTGGTGTACGAAAGAACTGTGTCTCCTTGGAGGAGTATTTGTTAATACTTTTTGCACGTGGACTTCTGCTGGGAAAGGGGTCTGGATCAGTCTGGACTTTTAGATCATTTCTGTGTGTTGAAGATAGCTGAGTGATCCCATTGACTATCTCCCTCCTTTGCCTTCTAAATGGTACCTATTGAATAACTGTGTTCATGCTCATGGATTGTCTCTTCTGTGTCAGATTATCAACTGCCTGTAGCTCCAAGTTAATTTCTGAGCTCTGGGAGTGGAAGTCTGTGTAACCTGGAACCCCCTGGTCTTCAGGGACACACCATGTAGGGTGCTGTGATCGTGGCACACTCCCATAAGCAGGGCGTGCATGCCGTGGCATCGGGGCACAGTGTGCATGGCAGGGTGCACTGTCCCCTGATTAAACTGCACTTGCCTCAGGCTCTCATCTCTGCCATCCTGGGTTACTGGTGTCTGAAGGAATTGAAATGCACTGTTGGGGATGTTTACACTAAGTGTTTTATAAAAGGCTTTCTTTCATCCCACTGTTTGGAGACACAACCTTCCTGTTTTCTGACTTTTTGCTTTCTACCATGGTGGTAGTAAGAGTCTTTGGTGAAAGTAGCAAAAAAGTTTTAACATATGTTGCTGTTCATATGTTTATGCAGAATAGTCAGAATGTGATTTGGGAAATTGATGATTTCTCAACAGCAATGTCTTGCCCAGATGCCACAGGACACTTTGTTTCAAGCATCAAGAGTTTTGGAAAATATAAGAGGATGTAACAAATCCTTTATATAGTTCCTCAAAATCTGTATATGATGTATTGTTCATACCAGCTCTCTGGGATCTCAAATCTGTAACATTACATTTTTCTCTATTGCTATTGTTCACTGGCCATGAGGATGATCTTTGTAGACCATCCATGAGTTTAGGTGATGATCAGATGCAATGGTACTTTTCATTCATGTGGTGAGGGAAGATTAATTTGCTTGATGTGGAGACTCTAGACCAGAGCACAGCAGTGAAGCTAGAATTATGTACACCTTTTTAATGTCATTAAACCCAGTTCTTTTACTGGGAGGACTGGAGGTTAGCCAATAGATGTATCTCCTATTGTAAGGAAAGTCCAGGGTACTAAAGTGTTTAAAGTGACTTAAGTAGTTTAAAAAAACCCACCTAAACTAAAACCAAATCATTAAAAATAGAATTAGTGTTCCACATTTTGTATAATGTAATATAGAAACACAATTCCATTTCTTCAAAGAAATAAAGCCTACAAGCAAAGAGCTAATGGTGCTGATGGGATTAAGAGGGTAGGAAGGGCTTAAAGCTCACAATCAATAACTTAGGGGCATAAAAAAATTAGGAAGAAAGTCAGTCTATGAATCGATGAAAGGCAGGATGGCCCTAATGTTACTCAACAGTTGAGCACTTTGGATTTTTTTCAATATTTATCTAAGCAGAGTTTATGTGATTTCTATGGGAAGACATGGAAGAGATTAGTTTGCAATAACTGAAATGTGGTGTGAGTTCATGCCTAACTGTAGTTACAAGTCATGCTCACCCTGATCTGCTGTCATGCCCCTGTCCTACAGGCAGACGGGGCAGAAGATGCCAATCCAGCAAACTTGTTTTCCCCACTATTGTGGTAGGCGAGCTATGAGATCTACCTGTCCTGCAGATCCCTGCGCGTGTCTTACCAGAGATCTGGTTTTGTGCTCAGACTTGTCTTGAGAGACATGGAGCAGTTTAAGATGTTGTAATGTATGTGAAACATCATATATATAAACATATAGTGTTTATATATACATACATACAGTGCATACATGCATCGGGGCCATCATGTATACATCAGTGTATATATACATCAGAGAAACACTCAGGTCATGCCATTTACCAAAGGAAACTCTTGCCAGAGTTTGCAAACAAAGCTCTGTGAAATCCTCTTAGCTGTTTGCTGGTGGTTTCTGGAAGCATTTTGACTTACAATGATGCGTGGGCGTCTGAAATTGTAAACACGCTTTATTTATATTTTCTATTATTATTATAGCATGACTTTTAATGACCGGCTATTCCAAGTTTTAAAATATTTAGACAGTCAAACCAACTATTCTATGTGTCGGTGTCTTTCCATGACACTTTCTATAAAAATTGTTGTTTCCTTACTTTGGTTTCCGCATGAAGCTCATTAAAACTGCTTTTTCTTCTGCTCATGTTGCATTAAAAAAACTAAAACCAGTTTCTCTGAAAATGTAAGTAGGACTTACTTAAATATTTTAAGCAGCTGTAGCTTGGAAGTAGCCTCTGAATACTGCAGCTTCCCCCAGCTTTCCTTGGGTATTTGCAGCCCTTGTGCAGATCGTGCAGGCTCCAGTTCTTTCTAATGGGATATCTTCTGGTTTTTGCAGGGTGCCAGGGTATGGCTGCGGGAGCAGGACCAGCTGCAGCCATGCACTGTTGGCTTGTGTGCCAATGGAAATGTTCTCTTCACCTCAGATTACGGCATGGTAAGTGAAGTTTGCATGAGTTTGTAGCCTATGCCAAGTTGTTAAGATGGACTTCTTGGTTTTGCATGACCATCACATTGAAATTTATCAATGGAAATGCTGCAATTTTCTCTGAAAAGTGACCTGGCTCTGTTACAAACTGTGTCAAAGGTCTAATAATGTTAAAAAGAGAAGATTGTTCTTTTTGTTTGCTTAATTTCTCTGCCTACCACACTTTTCTTGGTTTCTTTTCTGCCATCTCTGAAGCAGTTGCATTAACAGCCTAGAAAAAACCATTATATTGGCTAAATGCCCCTGGAAGGAGGCACCTCCACCAACCAAGCAGCTCTTCCTGCCAGGATGTGCAAGCTGTGCCCCTCTAAGGGTGGTTGTGCTCACCACCAGCTGCTCCAGCAGCTTCTGCTCTCAGCCCTTTGGGCCAGGGGCACGTGGCAGTGGGCTCCCTGTGCCAGTCAGTGTGTAAAGGCAGCAGTGATGCACAGGACAGCTCAGCAAGGCAGCCAGGTTCCCTCGAGAGCAGAGCTCTCTGACAGGAACAAGCTTCTTTCCCCCCAGATTTTTTGCCCTGTGGTTTTTTTGTTCCTTGTGGTCCCCTGGTGCATTTACTGCAGTGCTCATGGAATAATATTGGTAGGAAGGGACCTCTGGGATCATCCCAGTCCTCAGTGAGTCAGCTCACCTGGCTAACCCTGGGAAAACTATCCATGGGCTTCACGGAGGTTCTTGGTGAGTCAGGCTGGTGCCTGGGCTGGGAGGAGGGTGGGAAATGGGCAGGGCTGTGCCCTCCAGCAGTGAGCAATTAGACCTGCTCAGCTGTTCTGGTGAATGGGCCCTGCAGGTGGCTGCTTTGTTATGGAAAAATATTTTTTGTACAGGTTTTTTTCAGCCTTTTACCTGGCAAACAAAGGAGGGCACAGGGGGAAAGGGGATTTAGGACTTGTGCAGTCAGTGGTAGGACTGTTGTATTTTTCAGTCTTGCCTTGAAAGGCCTAGATTTCAAGTCATCATTCTTTTTAAAAAGAGCCTGATTTGTTTCTCATAGATGTAAATTCCCCTAGCAAACATGGAATTTTCATCTGGTTACTTTAGTCTCTCAAATTCCTTCTTGAGGAGTTAACTTATTTTGGGAGTGCTGGGTATCACTAAAACATTTTAGGGATCACAGATAATGCAGCAGCCTCCAGAGGGACAACAAATTGTGAGTACTTCTCAACAAATGGTGACTCTTCCAGTTCTGTCTCTTCTGACATGCTGCTGTGTGTGCCTTGTAAAATCTTTCAAACACACCTGGCACCTCTAAAAGGACACTGGAAATCCAACTTTAGAGACATCTGTGTGGGTGCACCCACTTCCAGCCTGTCTCCTGTATGCTGGAAGATATGCTCAGGATAATGCTGGGTGGCTTATAGGTGTATATATAAAAAAAAAAAAAAAAAAGTTGGGTTTGGGTTTTTTGCTTCCATGAAACAAGAAACCACTAGGCTGGAGGAGCATGTGCTTTATGGCTTATGCAGCAAAAGCACACGGAGATCATTAAAGGGCTTGCTTTGTTTGGTGCCACCCACAAGAGCTGTCCCAGGTGCTTCTCTCACCTGCCACATTCATTGCTTCATACCTGTAGGAGGGACTGGCAGTCCAGGTGAAAACTCTGATAAATGTCTTCCGTTTGGGTTGGATGGGCCAGTAGATCCCTCTGATTTTTAGACCCCCAAATCTTGTATCCACATGTTTGCCGTGGCCCAGCATCCCTGCAGCTCTTGCAGCTCTGAGGTAAGAAGTCCAGTCATGCTTCAAAGCTTTTGTCATTTGTTTTCACTTCCTTAAAAACACCTCAAGCAATAAATCCATCAGAAATGTGACTTCCTGGGAGGAGAGGAGGAGCTGATGCTTATGAAACACAAGATTGGAAATCACGATCCAGACAAAACAGCCAAATGCTTTATGGATAAATATAACTTGGATGCCAGGTGGGAGCTTTGCTTATGTGCTCAGGATGGCACTAATGGATGCGATTGAGTTTGAAAGGAATCATTTCTCCCTTGCTGAGCCTGGTGAGCAGGGCTGGAAAGCCTCATCTTGGCTTGTTTGCTGGCCAGATTTTGCTTTATTCCTGACCATCGCAGGGCCTTGGAGAGAGTCATGGTCATTTTGGTCTCATTTTGGGCTAAATCTGAGGTAAATTTGGTATGTCACCGGTGAGAAAGTAGAAATCTTTGGCTCTTTTGTGAGGTGCCTGTTAGACTGAAAGCTGATTGTTTTCCTTCCCAAATAATAAAGATCTGCTTATTAACACCTGTAACTTCGTGGTTTATGTATTAGCTTGTTAAAAAGGGGATACTCCCAGGGCAACTTTGCTGAGAGATCAGTTTGCCTGAGTTCTTACTTGCTTCAGGAAAAATCAGCTATCATATTCAGCTCAGTAGTACTGAACATCAGCCTGGCATACCCTTCCTGGAACAGCATGATGGGGGAGGATCTTTGACATTGCCCTCCTGGCAGATTGCTGGAAGCATCCAGAGGTGAGCAGTGGGGTAACAAAAGCTTCCTCACTGGGACTCTGAGGGTGGAGCACCGTCCTGTTTGTGTCTCAAACCTCTGAGCTCCTTGAAGAAAGTCACTTTGACAGTCTTGGGACATGTGTTGCTGTCCAGGAGCATGGATGATCCTTGTAGCCTGTTGGTGATACAGAGACTGGAAAAATTACTCTCTTCCCTGCAGGGCAGAGGACAAATTAAAAGTCAGCTTTCTTCCAGTGCCAGGGAAGACCTGAAAACTCTCCCACACATCACAAGTGCCTTCCAGAGGCACAGAGCCATCACCTCCCAAACCTCAGTGGGGCTGGAGGTACCAGCCTCTGTCTGAGGGAGGGCGAGCTGCCTAGGCATGCAGTGATGTGCATTAGATGAACCTCCACAGCCTCAGGGACAGACAGGTGACCACTTGGCCTCGGCTGGGATGGCAGTGTGGCATCACAGTGCTTCTCCAGGGAGTACATTTCACCTCTGCAGTGTTTCTCTCCAGAGGGTACCAGAACCAATACACCTTTGTTGCTGTCCTGCCAGAGCGTGTGCTTAACTCTTTATGGATATTGGACCAGGCTTTTTTTAGGGAGGAATGACTGAAAAACACCAATAAAGTGGTTCAAGAGAGATATAAGAGATGATTATCTAATCCTTACAAATCATTTAGTTTTGTATTTAGGACGCCTGTTCCTCTTCAGGGCTCCATTTTCTCTCCTGTTGTCTACAGGAACAAGGAAACAAGCTCTGACCCACCAATCTTCATGCATAGCAGCCTCTTGGCACAGGTGCTGCCAGCTGCTTGATATCTTTTAGGACACTTGTCCACTCAGCTTTTTGTCTAAATGTTTTCTTAATGTTTCTCTTCTGGCCCAAATGGCTGCAACTGCTGACAGAGCAGTAGCAAATGAGTAGGTACCAAGCAGATATAAGGAAAGGTCATGTCATGCTGCTTTTTGCTTGTTCTCTTCCCACATTTGTATAAGTCAGCGGGCAAGAGAGAGCCAGGGTTGTTTGCTGCCTTCTGGTTTGAAAGTGCTGTACTGATTTTGTTCCTGACAGTCCAGTTCATGTTGTGCATCTTCAGCTTATACTCTCCTGAATTTAGTTATCTCATTCTCCCTTTCTGCTCCCTCAGTTCTCTTGTGAAAGTGCCTGAGGTCTCTGCTCTGAGGAAGAAAAAAAAAAAAAGTTTTTTTTCTAGGGCCATGCTTGCAGAGTGGGGGTCCCGCTGCTGGTAGTCACACGTCTCTGATACCCAGGAGCAGAACTGGTGTGGAGAGGCCTGGAGAGAGTCTGTTTGCTGGACTGGGCTTTGTTTTACACTGTTTGTGAACTGTGTAATTTTGAAAGCCTCTTGGCTGGTGAAAAAAGTGGGCTGTGAGGGAGTCTGCCAGTGGAAGAGACCGAGTCCTTGGCACACAGGTGTGACTGGGCAGAACACACCTGAGGGACTGAGTCAGCTTCTCCTCCCAAGCTCCCTCCAGGAACACAGCTGCTCTTATGGTTGTGCATCATGGTGATCTTGTAAGGGATACTTTGCTGGGTTCCTGCTGCCCTGCACTGGCGGGGTGCAGGCTCAGAACCCCTAAGGAGTGATCCCTGGGCACCTGCAGTGTGCTGCAGCGGTGAGCGCCCTGCAAGGGACTCGCAGGGGTGGCTGCTGGAGGGGGCTGGGTGACCTCATTCTGTCTGCAGCCTGCAGCTGCAGGGATGGCCTCTCCCCAGCAGTGACGGCAGCTGGAGCACTCCAGGAAAGAGGGCAGGAGAAACCAGTTGGATCAACGCTATAGATTATAGTTTGTTCTCTATGGAGCCTGTCAGTTTCTTGCTGGCACCCAGGAGGGCTGACAAGCAAGGTTGGAAATAAGGTAGAGACCAGAGCCTCAGGAGAGGGGGAAAAGCACAAGTTTCTTTGGAGGGGTTACTGTGGACCAGTTTCCTTCTTCAGGATGCCTATATGAAGTCTCCCATCTGTCTCTCTTGGGTCTCACCACCTAGTGCAGCTTTGGATGCTGGGTGGGAAATGGCACATGGCTGAATCCAAGAGTGGGAAGCAACTGAAATAACTTTTGTGAAATGCCAGCATCGTGCTTGAGGAGGAGGAAAGGAGGGCTGGGATGTGCCTGTGGCGGAGGGGAACAGTCACATAATCTCAGCTCTGTTGCAAAGGGGGGAAGGAGATGACCTGATAACCGAAGAGTGGGTTATTGAGGAGGAGGAAGCTCTAGCAGGAAGAAGGATGCATCTTGAGGCCAGATGAGTGCAACTGTACAGAAAGATGAGTACTTCCTAGAGCAGTGATAGAAGTTAATAGGTGTCACTGTACAAATATTTTGAAAGCTGTATCATATACATACGTGTCATCACACAGAGTGAATGTCACTACTTTATTTGGCTTCTCATGTGCTTTGCTTTCCTTTGCTCTTGAGATGACAAACTCTTCCAGATGCTCTCTGTCTGCTTCTATGGAGAGTGCAGGGCCAAACTTGAAATGTGAATTAGCTTTTTCTCTACTTCCCCACAGCCAGAGACATGATCTCACCTGTGATTTTTGTGAAAGACTGTTCCTGGTCTTTTGGGAGCAGCTGCCATCATTATTCACAGTCAGGGGTGTAGTGTGTAATACCTGTCTAGCCTAGCAGCTGCAGGCTGGTGCCCGGCTCCTGTTAAGGGAAAATTAAGTAACCTTGAGTTGATTTGTCCCCATCAGTAGTGAAGGTGAGAGATTGACACTGTAGCAAAAGAAGGGAATATGCTGTATGGTTTCTGGCCAGAGAGCTCAAATATGTAGGAACAGGAACGGAAGGATGACTATAAAAATAGGGAGCAGATGTGTGTATTATTAATTTCCTTTTCCAGTGCCAAAGTATAAAGGTACACATTGCTGGTAGGAAATCAGACCAAGTGCCCAGGTGCCATGAGCTTATTTGTCCTTCTCCCCATTCTTCCAGGTGTTCCAGTACCCCAAGGCCTCCCTTTCCAGAGAAAAGGTCTTACCCATGCACCAGACGAGCGCTGATGGGGTAGAAGACATGTCCATGCTGGGAGATCTGCATGAAGCTGCCATCCTGCTTAACCTTCACCAGCGCTACCAGCAGGGTAACATCTATGTAAGTGCTCATCCCTTTTGGGCAAATGGGTTTTGTTTAGCTTCAGGGCTGCCACTTTGCATGTGAAGTACTGATGTTATCCTTGTCTCTTGAGGATAAGAACCGGAGGGGGTTTCTGCCTTGCCATCATCCCTGTGAGATCCTGCCCCACCTACCAGAGGGGCCTCTTTGCCTCTCTGGAAGAACTTCCAAAACATGAATGTTCACCTCTAAGCTTTGTGGTAATTGCGCAGCTCTGAATCCTCCATGAACATCCATGTGTGATGAGCTGTCAGTCACATTCCCCAGCTTTCCCATTATAGCTGTTCCATGGTTTATAAGGCCAAGCAGACTGGAACGTGCAGCATGTGCAGGTTGTTGCTGAGTATCCCTCCTGATCCAGACAGATGAAGATATTGCTTAACAAAACTAGGAATGCAAACCTGTTGCCTAACTCTTCTGCTTTTGCTTTTTTTTTTTTTTTTGGCTGCTCTGCTCTCCTTGCACAGATGAATACTCGTAGCATCTCCTGATTTGCCTCTCAGGCCCTCAGGAAGGAGACAAGTGTTAGGAAAGGGACTTGTGAGGAAAAGCACACCTGGGACAAGACATCCCTGAAGTGCTGGGATGGCAGTGCTCTGCTGAGGCTTGGAGAGAACAAGGAAGATAGATAACAGACTACCTTACCTTGCTTTACTCTTACCTTGCTTGTCCATGCTATGCGCACACAGGGTTTTTCAGAATATGACAGGAAAAATGTAAATCTCTGTCTGTGTTGCATAGCAACTGTTTTCAAGGCAACCAAACCATATGCACCTGTATTCCATTAAATTATCAGTGAAGTGACCCTGTTTCTGAACAATCTCCTGCACTGGATGCAGAGGAGACTGTAAATTCTTTTGTTTTAGCTGTAGACCCCCTTGCTTGTTGTCTATCAACACAGCCTTGTGACCCTGTGACAGTACCCAGGTGCACACACTATTTTTAAGGCTCATATGCTTGGTGTTCTTATCTTCCTGTGTTTGACACATGCTATGTGTCTGTGCAGCTTTTGGCCCATTTGGGTGTATTCCTCCTTTTTCTTCTCCCTCATGCCTTAAAATGCGATGCAGGATTCTCTTCCTTTTCAGTCTGTGCCTTGTACCAGAAATGCCACACCACCAGCAGTGTGAGAGTGTCATAGCAGCCCTATCTCCTTAAGCCTTTCCTCTAGCTCTGATGTGTCATTCCTTCTCTTACTCAGCATTGATTCTGTGCCTTCTCCATCCATGCATAAAGGTGTTAAAGTTTAACACCTTTACACCTCGTTTTTTGCCTTTGCATGGTGCATGAATGTCAGATGTGCACGTCGGGCCTGACATTTTTGGAGATGTATGAAGGGTCCTGACCTCTGTAACGTGCTCAGCACTGGGAAGAACCCCTCAGTGCAGGATTGTTAGCCCCACCATGAGCTCCTAAAGGGGATTCTTTCTGATCAGGGAATGTAGGTAGCAGTATATCTAGACTGGTGTGGCACCCATAATTAATTTACTGCAGCAATACTGACAAGCTCAACAGTACATTTTGTTTTCCAGATAAATACTATTCAAGCTCTACCCAACTGTTGAAGGAAATTATGTGAGCACAGCAACAGCCTGCATCTTCCCTCTTCATTCTTGCAATGCCTGTATTCCTTAATAAAAGTAGACCCAACATAATGTGAGTGATGTATAAATGAGCCAGGGGCTGTACTGCCACATTTTGTGCTGTCCTGAGCAATGGCATGCCTAACTATCCGAGTGTGATCTATTGTTCTGAGAAGTAGACCTGCCACATGTGCCTTGTCCTGCTCTGGAGAGTTCTTTGGGGGCAATTACTTTGCTGATAGAGTAGCTGGTATGTACGTGTTTTTACTGCTATTAAAAATTATGGATAGAAATTGTCTATAAGGGAATGCATGTGATGAGGAAACTGCAACTGGGTGGTGGAAAAGTTTCCTAAAAACCCCTTTGAAAGAGATGACTGTACTGGAAGAAGTTCTGGAAAGGACTTTCCAGAAGTTCTCTGGAAAGGAGCTCTGTTCCTAGTGAGAGGTGAAACTACAGTGGAAAATGCAAACTGAAACATCTGAGAAGAAGAAGTGCTGTGAAGGTCTGTGAGAAGAGTTAGAATGGACATCTCTGTCTTGTAGTCTCAGGACAATGCCTGTTCCTCAACTGCTTGTACAGTGCTTTTTCCCCAATTCATGTTTTCCCACTCAATACTTTCCTCTCTCTCTCCACCTCTCTAGCCAAAGATCATCTGCTTGCTTATTGCTTTCATTACCAATGAATTATATTTCTGCCTGCAAAGGTCCCTGTCAGAGGGACAAGTCCTTTGTCAGGACTTGTTCCATGCTAGTCTGTCTATACTGATATGCAGTTTGGCCTAGGTGATTTTTTCCCCCTGATGATCTCTGACTGCTGCTTTAATAAATGAGTTTTAAATATCTTGGTGACTACAGCATCTTATCAGTCTGGCTTCTGGCTTCAGAGCTTGCATTGCTATAGCCTCAGATCTCATTTGGCCTGATGAGTCTTCCTTGTCACCCAGTGTTTAATTTGCAGCTTCTCCAACAGATATATTCAAATGCTTTTATATCTGTTGGGTGACTTGTAGTTAGTTCATTGTTTGGAAATAATGCTCAATGTTGTCCCTGACCACAAAGCTTGGCACCTCCTGCAGCAATCTAAGTTTTTACTCTGTCATGTCTGCTGAGAATGGATCTTCCTTGAGCAGAGCAGTCCAAGGTGTCCCTGTGAGGGAGGCCACCACACCAGCAGCAGGATTTAAACTGGATGTTGACCCATGTTACAAAGCCATCATTAGGAGAGAGGTGGCACCATTGCTCTGAACTGCAGCTCTGAGAATAACTGGATTTGAGCTGGTTGGCTGAACCGAAAAAGTCATGCCCCAAAAAGCAACATTAATTTCCTTCTGACTTCACAAAATAATACATTTGAAATTCAATATTGTGCTCTGAGTATTTTATTTTAAATCTTGCTACCTCTTTTTTTTGAACTATGAGATTTTCAAAATAAAGTGTTTAAAAAATATAGAAATGTTTTGACTCTAAATCCAGAGCTTCATCTTCAGTTGTTAATTTTGATTTGATTTACCAAATGATTGAAGCTGCTACAAACAGCATTTTTCAGCAGAAGAAGAATTATATGCTTTAGTGCATCTTTGCACATGTGTGTTTTGTGTGTGTGTGTTTCAACTCTTTATTCAGGAGGTTCTTGAACCCTGCCATGCCCCCTCCGCTTAGGACTGTGGCATTGAAGGTATCTCCTGACACTCCTTCAGTCCTGGCTCTGCTATTCAGCTTCAAGCACAGTGCAAAGTAGCTGGGTTTGAAGATGGCTTCAAGTTTTTAAATTATGTAAGCTTAATTTAATAAAGACAGCAGGATAAGAATGTTATATTGTAAAGCAGCAAAATTCAGAGTGCCCCATCCATACCCAGCTGTATGGCTCCTTCCCTGAGGTTTGACATTCTTTGCCAAACTGTGGAGTTCTCTGCTGAAGCCCAACGTCCTTATTTAGGCTTTCTCCTTCACCATTACTTATTTCAGGGTCTGGGTTTGTCGTGATTTTTTTTTTTCCAGGAGCTTCATTTCCTCTCTGTGTTTTGTTTTTTTCCCCCTAGACAAACATTGGTTCCATCTTGGCATCAGTAAATCCCTACAAACCCATCCCTGGTCTGTACAGTGTGGATGCCATAGACCTGTACAGACAGCACCGGCTGGGTGAGCTGCCTCCCCACATCTTCGCCACCGCTAACGAGTGCTACTGCTGCTTGTGGAAGCGTCATGACAGCCAGTGTGTTCTGATAAGGTTAGAAATGGAGAACCGGCTACTCCCTGGCTGCATCACACGCCTCGCTCCTGCTGTTCCGTCTGCATTGACGTCTGCCTAAATACCCACACCATCCTCCCTGCCTTTGCCTGATCCCTGCTTGTCACAGCGGATGTCACATGTTTATTCCTAGAGATCACTTCTGTGCCCTGGGTAGGATGGTCATCAGCTGTGTCTGTCCTGGATCTGTGAATGAAATGTATGTTTTTTTTTCTTGACAGTGGAGAAAGTGGAGCTGGAAAGACTGAGAGCACCAAGTTGCTCCTGAAATTCCTGTCAGCCATGAGCCAGACCTCCCTCGGGGCCCCTGTGTCTGAGAAGAGCACTCATGTGGAAGAAGCCATCCTGGAAAGCAGGTACAGTCACCCTCGTGGGCACACGGAGCACTGGGTCAGCCTGCCTTTGGGGGGCCCTGCCTTTGGGGGGCTCTGCTTTCTGGGCAGCTGGGCCATGGATGGAGCCAGACCATAGCAGAGAGGTTCACAGAGCTGAATGGTGTCACATCAGGGAAATGTGAAGGTGGTGGTCTTGCCGGGAGGCCTCACCCTGGCTGCTCTCCCAGCTGTCTGTGGATGGATTAGGCTTCTCTCCAACAGCAATGTGGGGTCTGTGTGGCAGCTGGAGAATTAATGCTCTAGCTCTCGATCTGTCCTCACGGTGAGTCTCTGTCATACTCTGACTCCTGTTTTCTCCATTAGCTCCTGATCTCCCCCAGCCTCCCTGTGTTTCAGGCTGCTGGTATGTCTTGCCCTCCGGAGTCTCATGGGCCACCTGGCAGCTCTTCTGCTGTCCTGGCAAGTGATTTCATGGAGAACCATCCATGGGAGTTGGCACCAGGGAACAACCACCACCCACCTAATCCCTGATGATGCATCAGGCAGGCAGGGAAGCACATGGCACCTGAATCAAATGTGTTTGAGAGAGAAGCTGGCAGCAATGAGGGAATGGAGACACTCTAGGGGAAATCCTTCACGCCAGAAGAAGTCCTGACACCCCTGAGGGACCATAACCCATGCCAGGGCAGGGACACACCTGAGGGACCCTGGCCCACAGGTAACCTATGCTGGAACAGGGAGATGAAGGGGGAAAGTATCCAGAAAACCTGAAGAAGCAAAGTGTGGCTGAGGAAAACCAGTAAGAGGCAAAGAGCAGCAGAGAAAACGAGGAAGCAGAGTGAGATGGAGAAGCAGTCCTGTGAGTGTGACCCAAGGCTTCTGTGCTGCCCCGTTAGGGGAGGTTTGAGGGAGTGGGTATAACCTGAGGTAAAAAAGAAAGCTGAGGCTAAGAAACAGAGGACAATAGGTGTCCTCTGTACAGTACCATGACTTTAGGTAAGCCTGGGGAAGAGGCTTATTTTTTTTGTCCTTGTTTCCCCTAACACCTGAATTATATTTAATAAATTACATTAAAATTTCCCAGCACAAGACTGTCTTGCCTGTGACTGAAGGACCTTGCTGGGGGCCCTGCAGTTTGGTGCTGTCAAGGTTGAGGCTGCAGACTGGTCCCAGATGGAGCCTGTGATATTTGCAGAAACCTCCAGAGGAGGCAGCTGTGAGAGCATTGCAGGTTTTAGGTCCTTATAAGCAGAATGGCCTTGAGCAGAAGGGCTACTGCCCTTGGACCTGGTGTTCCAGAGACTGTTGTTGGATGATTTATCCTTTGCAGGTGTGCAGATCTTAGCAGACGTGGAGGCAAATTGGAAAAAGTTCTGAAGAGCAGTACAGTCATGACTCAAGATCTTCAAAATCTGCTTTAAGGCAAGCGGCTTAGAAGGCTCAAGCACTCTTAGCAGTTAAGTGATAACTTGACAGTGATCCAGAGAGCTTATGATGGTGGGTAGGTAACTCCTGAGTCTGTAAGATGCCACAGCTTGTGAGCTGGAGTGAAGTAAGAGATCACAACCTGCTCCATGTACATCTCTAGTGCTACGTGAGCTATTGCAATATGAGTGCAAGAGAACCTGATCTGTCACCTTTTCTCTGAAGATGAGAAGCTGAAGGCCTGGCCCAGACCCAGAAGCTGCTACCACTCCTAAGGAGCCTGCCTCATGTGTTTGGAGTTCAGCTGCACTTGCTCTGGTGGTGGCCCTCCTTGGGTTCATTTATGGTGGATTTTTTTCCTTGCAGCCCTGCATATACCAAGGAACAATGCTGGATTCTTTCTCAGTTTCAGACAGCATTGCAAACAAAGTGTTCATCGCCTTTCTATCATTTGTTTGTGTAGGAACATTTGTGCTTGGTGTATTTGTCATAAATCAGGCTCTGAAAACGCCTTTGGCACTGTTGATTTTGTCTCTTTTCCTTCTTGAAAATACCCATCCAATCAAAATTCTGCTAACTTTCAGCTTTTTTTTCTTGCTTGCTTCACTCTGAAGCTCCCTTCTCCATGTTTGGTGCCACTGCTGACAGCATAGCCACCTTTCCTGCTATTCACCCCCCCTCCCCAAGTCTTCAAATCTTTTTGTCTTCAACTGTGCATCTGAATCCTGACTCTGCATATGGCGCAGTATTTCTGAGCTCCAGACGTCACTTTCTGCTGCCCTGCTGAAACTGGTTCCCATTATTTAATTAACTGCAATTCCCATTTGAATGCTGGAGCGCATCCTGCCCACGTCCAGCGAGCAGCCGGCATCACGTTCCTGACGTGGTGCTGTGCCTGGCAGTTCCCTGCTGCCCCAGGTGCCACGCCGTGATGTGCTGCTGGCACGGCTGCTGCCCTCGTGCCTGGCTGAACCAGCTCACCCCACCCTCTGTCCTGCAACTGCTGCCAGCCCCAGACACGCTCCTCATTTCTTCCCCTGTGCCTGAAAGACTTCGCACTCACGTGTGTGAGCCCATTGCCAAACTAAACTTTAAAGATGTTTCCTTGTGCTTTTCTTATATAATTGAACATGATTCAGAGCCACAAAGATTGGCTAGCTGGCTCCTGCACTCTCACGGCATCTGTGGTGGTCATATAACATAACCCTGTCCTTCCTTTTTCTGGCTGTCCCCATTAATTCTGTTGATTCATGGCAGCGGTGTGCTCAGTGGGATATTTCTATGCAATGTCCTTATTTACATACTTGTTTCAGAGGTGTGGGTCTTGGAGCTCAAATTCTCCAGGGCAAGGAACTTTCCTGATCTGCAGACCCAGATTTCTCTAACTGGCATTTCTATGGTTGTAGTGTGTTATAACAGAGGAATTTTCATTTCTGTCCTTGTTACTTGAAAGCTATTGTTTCAAGAGATGTCAGGAAAAATACTGCCTGGATTTTCTTGAAGGTTGTTGAGTGTTTCCTTAGCCACAGCTTTCCCTTAGCTAACACTTGCAAGGCCTGAAGCTTCCTGCAAGCTCCAAGGGTGTCTGTAGTTGTGGTTATTTTTTATGCTGTACTTATTAACTTGTGAATAATCCCATATCTGCCCCAGTCTTCAGTGGGGCTGCAAAATAGATCTGTGGAGATGTTTAAAAGCCAATATTTCTCAGGGTAATAACAGCAATAATTTTTGTTTAAAAATTTGTATGTTTTAAAATTAGACATAACAACTTACAGGCTGTTCTTGTAGCACCTCTGTGATTACTTGCTTGTCAGCCCTTCAGATTATTTTAGAATTGGCTTAATTACAGAAATGAATATTTTAATCATGGATTCAGCGTGTCAGTTTGAGTGGTTTAGGCTTTTCCCTTGAACTGTTCTGTGAAGCAAGTACCAAGCATTTTAACTTTTTTTTTTCCCCTGAAGATGGGAAGGTGACCAGCAGACAAAATTCTTCCATTTATGGCCCGTCTGATGTTTTGGTGATAGATTTTTTGCAACTTTCTTTTTTTTTTCCTGAAGTAATGTAATTTTCAAATCTATAGTGTGTGTATAGTCACTCTGCTTGGAAACCATGTGGCTTATAGCAGCCTAACCAAAATTTAGGTAACAAGATCTTGAGTGTTCCAGTATGAAATTTAAGTACCGAACAAATTGTTTTATTACTGTTCGTTAGTTTGAAGAAGTTTGCCTGTAATTTTAAGAGATGGTTTATACTGGTCTTCTTCTTCAAAGGAAAAAAAGGTAGAATGAATATAGAAGTATGTGGTTTAAAATTACAGAGAGTTTGCCCTATTTGTCTGATGCTTCTGAAAATCCTTGAAAAAACACAGTTGCATTTGTGGGATGTGCTGTGTTGAGGACACAACCTGGCTGGGTCTTGCCACCTTTCATTTCCTGAAGCCACACTGGTGGGGAGTGCCCTTGACAGTGTGAGCACCAGCTGCCCATACAGATTGGGGATTGATTTCATTAACTGCAATCCCAAAGGTTTAAAATTTATCTAGCAGCATGTTAAATTGCTCTTGCCATCCTTCCTTTCCCTTGAGCTCTTCCTGCTTGTCCAGGCTGGTGCTGTAAAAAATAAATCTCTCATGGCAGAACACGCTGTGCAAATGTCAAAAGACTGGGCACACGCTTTGTTTTAATGGTATGCCATCACTAATATCTTCATTGCCTTGTTTCTACAGCCCCATTCTGGAGGCCTTTGGAAATGCCAAGACAGTTTATAACAACAACTCCAGCCGCTTTGGCAAGTTCATCCAGCTGCACTTCTCTCAACATGGACACATCCAGGGAGGCCGAGTAACCGATTGTATCCTTTTCGTCAGTGGACCAGAAATGGATGGAATGAGTGAAGATAAGGAGGAGCTCAGTGTGGGTCAGGAAATCAGCCATCACAGTTTTTCAAAGTCAATTTACAACTGTGGGCAAATTCGCAACTTAAAGAGCGTTTAAAGTGTTTGTTTTATGACTTTGCAGCACCTAACTCTGGAAACTTTTGTCGCAGTACTGCATTAGGTAGGGACATAGTTTGACTTTTCGCTTTGTTAATCTAAACATGTGATACTTAAAATCCTGGAATTTGCTACCTTGGAAGATCCCCCAGGTTGATTGCATCCTGTTTGCTCCACATAAAATTGTTCCCTTATCTTAGCTCTGCCAATGAATTTGTGATTGAGAAAAGTGAGACCAAACTAAGAATCAATATATTCCACACAATATTTGGGTGCAGAAGAGAATTATGAGTCCCTGTTTTAGGCTGCCATCTTCAGTGGACCTTGGAACCCTAGTTACAGAATCACAGAATATTTTGAGTTGGGAAGGCCTCATAAGGATCATTGAGTCCAACTCCCTGGTCCTCTCAAGACTACCTAAAATGAAATTATATGACTTATGAACATTGTCCAGATGCTCCTTGTACTCTGACAGGCTTGATGACATGACCACTTCTATGGAGAGCCTGTTCCAGTGACAAAAAGGACAGTGAAGACTGGATATAGTCCAACTATGTTATCCCATGATTACTTTCTTTCCTGTATGCCCAGGTACCACTCTCCCAAAGGCTTTGACATATCTTTTGTCTCCATGAGGCAGGAAAAGCTGCCCTGGCTACATTTCTTGATGTTGATGTTCAAAGCTGCTGCTGAGTGCAAACCACACCAATTGCCACTGGAGTAGCCCCCAGATGAATTTACTGCTGTTGTAAATGACAGGCTTGGATTGTTCAACCTCCGCTCTTTGTGCTGTCGGTAGATTTAAGATAGTGGTCTCTTGCAGGAGCAAAGAGAACTGATGCAAGACTTGCTGTGTGCAATGCAGACTTTCAGATTAGATTGGCCTCTAATCTTTCTAGGTGTCCCTAACGGTGGCTCATCCTTTGTTAGGTTACCTATAGTCTATCTGGCCCTGCCCTTTTAAATATCTCTTTGGCACATCATACCTCTTTGGACAGTGAATAGAGAGGATGATCTGATATGATGTTCAGAACTTTTTCTTTACCTACTTTCCAAAATGTCAGTTATTTCATGATTTGTTGCTTCTTGTAGGATTCATCCCATTGTGTCTAGAAGTTTTTTTGCCTATCATTGAGAAATCTCTGCTTCTTGGATATTTTAAATATATCTGTCACTTGGATATTTTTTTCCTTAACATGCTGTTCAGATTTACTGGAAAAGGTAGGTATCACCTCTACTGAGTGCTGGGTGAGCCCTCTCCTCATCAGAGGTGTGGCTGTGCCAGATCACCTCCTGGATGAGGCTGTTTCCATCGCAGCGTGTAGACATCAGCTCCTCACGTGTTACTACTGCAACTGTCCCAGCTGAGGAAGAGGCAGAGGAGCAATGTTTGTTCTGTATCTACCACAGCCTGTTCTCCCATCTTTGATAAACTCTGCATTACAGAGAGACCCCGAGAAAAAACTGCTTACTGAGGAGAAAGGGAGAGAGAAGTACTCAGAAACCCGAGAAAAAACTGCTTACTGAGGAGAAAGGGAGAGAGAAGTACCCAGAAACCCGGGAAAAAACTGCTTACTGAGGAGAAAGGGAGAGAGAAGTACCCAGAAACTCAGCTCCACAGAGAAGAATATGGGGTGCAACTCCAAATGCAGGCATCTGCTTGGATGTAGTTTACTTTGGAGTCAGGAATTCACTGAGGAGCAGGGCCAGAACTGAAAAGGTTCAGTTTGTCTATGTGTATGCTCTGTTGCACAGCCTCAAAGATCTTAATGTAGAATTTATTTAGACAAAACTGTCATTAAATGGCAAGAAGCCCCTCTTGTGCATTGTCCCTGGAGATTTACCTGTATCCTGGTCCTCTCTTTGCCTTTGCAACCACAAGCCTGATCTCTTTCTACTGGCTACTCTTGTATTCTTTGTTTCAGAACAGGGTGGTACATCAGAACCCTGGGGAGCGGAATTACCACATCTTTTATGCTCTGCTAGCCGGTGTGAGTGAGGAGCAGAAAGGTAATTTCATTTTCTGGGATATGTCTCTTGTCCTGTTTCCAGTCCAGCATGTGAAGCCAGTGTAAGTCAGCTAGAGCATGGATATTTCAGGTACGTGATATGTAGCTTCTTCTTGAAGGCCGTATGGTGATTTTGTGGGAAACAGAAAGGTGAGCTGAGAGAAAGAGGCTGAGGATGACAGAAATGCCTTATGAGAAAAGACACTTCAGGCATTCTGTGCTGAAGGAAAAAGCCTGTGCAAAGCGATGAGGTGATGAAACTGGCTAGAGGCAGAGGAAGGGTAAAGAGTCTTGATTCAGTTGCTGGTGGGAGCTGTTCAAGGAGTTCAAAGGTTGGACTGAGAGATATATTTTTAGAAAAAACCTTCAGTATAGGTATTAGTAGAGAGAAGAATTACAAAGACCAGTGATGTAGTGGAAGGACCAGAGCCAAAACATGTCTTGTGTCTGAACAAAAGTTTTATAGCTCTGTGCTTGGGGAAGGGAGAGGTGGGTCTAGAAAACGGCACATAGAGAAAGTGGCAGCTGCAGCCTGTGGACGAATCCTCTTTGTAGTGCAACATTCCCCTAACAACATTTGTGTCTATCTGTCCAGGTGCTGCTGAGCACTGATGGTGTTTCTGGAGAGGTCAGATAGGCAGGCAGGAACATGTTACAGTTGTACTCTGGTTGTGAGGGCCTGGGGAGTTTCTTTATGCTTTTGTTCTCTGTGTGTTTGGATAATCAGATGGAAGATTTGGGCCTGACAGAGTAGAAGGGAGTAGGGTTACAGTTTTAGGGGACACATGCAGGAATGGCTACATAGGTCAATTCAGAGATCAATCTAAAGCAAAGGAAAATAGTGGGGACCTCGGTTATTAGCAATTGCTTAGGGAACACATACAAAACAGAATCTTCAGCAGATCTCTGCTATTCCTCCCCATCTACCTCTCCAAGCTGGAGTCCCAGGCTGCTTCACTTCCCCATCTGTAACGTGGTTTTGGCTCTTGATCATCCTTGTCTCCTTTCTCCATTGATCTTTTAGTTCTCCTATGTTCTTTTCAAAATGGGAGATCAAATCTGCAGATAATGTTTAAGATACAGTCACACAACAGATGTACAGAGACCTAATTCTGGTTTTACATTTAGTTTTGTGAGCTACTGCTCAACACTGAATGCCTTCAGAAATCTGACTGTGGCTCTCTGAACTCTGTCTTGAGTGATGATATCTAATTTAGAGGTCATTACCATATGTATATGGTTAAGACTATTTTTCTGTACACTTTTTGAGCTAGAATTTAATTTTTTTTTCTTGAGTCAATTCGGTATTGAGATATTCTTCTCAGACTCTGCAGCTTGGGATTTGACTGTTCTAAATAATTTTGCATACCATCTGCAAGCTCTGTTACAGCACACCCTCCTCTTCCATGAACTAAAAGACTGGTTGCTAAATAGTTGTCTTTTCCCTGCCTCTTTCTCTTCTGTTGCAGAGAGCCTCTGCCTCTGTGAGCCAGAGACTTATCGCTACTTGAACCAGTCTGGCTGTGTGACTGATGAGAACCTGAATGATGTAGAGATGTTCAGTAAGGTCATGGTGAGTCCAGTCCTAACTCCTCCTGAACTTTTGGGCACAGTCCCAAGGACTAAACATGCTGCATATTCTAGATCTTATAGGCAGAACTGATTTGCCCTAAGCCAAAATTTGGTGTTCAACAAGTCCAAAACTCAGCTAAAACAAGGTTCAAAAAGTGGTTTTAGTATACAGAAATGGGGGGATTTGGGAAACAGAATGAATAATAATTTAGAATGATGGAGAATTTGGGGGAGCAGAAACCCACCCCATAATGGTTCCTGGGAGCCTCCTAGATAGCCTGATTCAGCAAACCTCACACTGACCATTAGAAGGAGAAAAGTTTGGTCTGAAGGTACTGTTCTCCAGAAATATTCCAGTAAAGTTATATCACCTGTGCAAATCACCTATTCTGAAATACCACAGAGATTCAGTAGACACCTGTAACTTTATCAGAGGTTAAGGGGGTTAGCAGGATGAATGTGCAAATTCTTATTTTATTTGATAAATGCTTGTTGGCCTGAGGGCTTTAATAATGAAGGTGAAACCAGACAGGCAAGACGAGCAGAGTCAGCTTAGGATTTCAGTAGCTCCTGGTTAGGTGTGATGTAAGGGAAGGAAACACTTGTACAGCAGGAGTTTCAGTGGCAATACAGCATTTAGTCTTCAGCTGAAGAGATGCTGGAGGAGAAAAGGAGTGCCCCGGAGTGCCCCACTGACAGGGTGACTGCATGAAAACTAGGTCCCACCTCTCAAAGTCAAATTTATGCCCCAAGAACCCTGGCTCACATGCAGGCACTAAGAGGGAATGTGCCATATTTCCTTATTATCTGATAATCTCTTTCCAACCATCTAGCAGTTAATGCCGAAAGCCTGGTTTTATGTCTTGCTGCATAAATCTACTGTACTAAGATAGAATGAATTAAGGGGGTTATGTGGATCAGAGTAAATTAAGTATCTTAATTTAATCCGTCATTCAGGGAAGAAGATGAGGGACAATGGGGAAGACATCCAGTTACATCTGTAACTTGTGCTGCCAGTGCTCAGGGCAGGATTTCCTCACATAGGCACAAACATGTTCTTCCTGTGACAGACTGTCAATGGTGGCAGCAAAGTCCAACTTGAGGAGGGGGCAAATGCCCACCTGCCTTAAATGGTGATATAAATGTAGGAGAGAATGGGAGACAGTCAAGATCATTGGCAAATGTATAGCTGAGAGGTGCTGTGCCATCTCGTTTCATTTGGATTCATGGTGACCATAATTCTGAGTTTTACATCTTGCACACACTGGACCTGGGCATGGTGGTTGCATTGTACTGGGCGGTAGATACAGCTAACAGCAGCTGTGTGGTTTTGCATAGACTGCCATGAAGGTGGTGGACTTCAGCACTGAAGAAATCAGAGACATCTTCAAACTTCTTTCTGGAACACTACATTTGGGAAACGTTGAATTCATGACAGCTGGTGGAGCCCAGGTTACAACAAAAGCAGGTAAGTAGGATCCTAGCAGCTTGGTAGACCATGCAAAGCCCCATAAGGCTCCAAATAAAGCTCTCTCCATTGTCCTTTCTGCCTCTGTTATGCTGGTCTGCAGTGCTTTCATCAGCAGGTTCCCTGTAGTTTAACTCTACAAAAGCATTGCCACAGGATGCATGGCTCTGGGGTACCAGTGGGATTTAATTGGTCTGTGGCCCTGTGATCCATTTGTGCCCCTGGATATTGTCAGACTGAGTTCACAGCTTCACAGGTTCTCTTTTGCACTGAAAAAGATGGAAGAAATGGAAGGAGTCTGAGATAAAAGTGATCTGTTAGAGACTTTCCCTGATCTTCCTTTGAAGCAGTTGCTAGTGTGCACTCTGTTACAGTTATCCAATCTGAGCTGGTCTGCAAAATTAGTCCCTAAACAGACAGAAGCACTAAATACGTATTACAAGTGCTTCAAGTCTTAGGTTAATTGCCTCTCTTCTTACAGTCCAAGTTAGGAATCCCACACTTAGGCTGTAGTCATGCAGTCTTCTCATTTCTTCTCATGCAGTGTTTTGCTGGTGAGCTTTACACAGGGTTTTGCTTTTCCTTTGGTCAGCAGAAAGGCTGACTTACATGAGTATCTGACAGGGGCCCATAATGGGTATGTGAGCCTCAGACTGGGTATGTGAGCTTGCAGCTTTGGGTGTGCCCAAGAGAATTCAGTAAGGGGGATTTTCAGTAAGTGTTTTGTTCTGGGATTTAGTCACCTGCCTTGGAGGAGTCTCTGGGATTTTCTCACTGAGCTGCAAAAATATCCCTATGAGTGATGGGTATCCATGCAGGAGAAAAAAGTGTGTCTTCCTTTGTTATTAGTGCTGAATATTGCCAGTGACCTCCTGGGCTTAGACGCCTTTCAGCTTTCTGAAGTACTGACACAGAGGTCCATGATTCTCCGTGGGGAAGAGATCAGCTCCCCTCTCACTGTGGAGCAGGTAAGTGTCCTAGTGTATGCTACTGCTTCTGCCATTTCTGCATTTCCAGGCCCCGACTCTTCTTCTTGTGTCACCCATTCCAGCCTAGGGCCTTCTGTTTCCTCAGGTATTGTGCCCCTATCGGTAGCTCAGGTCCCAGTGCTGACTCTGCTTTTTAGGCTTTACAGGGGAGTTCACTAGCAAATGCCAATACACAATACTGGTTTTAGGTCACCTTCACTCACCAGGAACTGGTCATACTTGTGCCATGCAGAAGGTGCATCAGATGCTTTGTGGTAATTGCACGTGTGCGTGCTTTAACTTTGCAGAACTCCCAGGTTACCCTGCATTTACTGGAAAGTAAAAGCTGGCACACAGTTCCCACAAACATCCGGCAGATGTTAGGCTGTTACCCCGCAGCAGCTTCTTTCCGTATCCATACAACCACAAAGGAGGAACGAGTAAACTGATATGTAGCTCTTGTGGTGTTGCTGATCACTTGAGGGCACTCTTGGTGTTTTAGGTCCATGCACTGATAACTGTAGAAAATCCTCCGTCATTAATAAAAAGCGAGACACTGGAAGACAAGGAGTAGTATTTCTAGGATGGAAGAGGCATCATGCTATAGCAAAATGAACATCTGTAGTGGAAGTCATGTGCTGGCACAGACTGCAGAGGGTTATCAATCCAACGCCTACATTGGCAGAGAAGCCAGAGTTACTAGACTCTATCTGACGGATGTCTGTCTAACTTTCCTTCAGATTTCCCATGGAAGGAATTTCACAGCATCTTTAAGTATCCTGCTTTAGCTGCAGTGGAGTCTGGAGTTGAAAAGATTTTCCTCATATTTAGATTACCTTTGACATCCCAGCTGTCCACCTTACAAGCTTTGGCTTCTGTGAAGTTTTTCATGTGGTGTTCTCTTTTCTAAGCTAAACAATCCAGTTCCTTCAGTGCTTCCTTGTAAGTAATTTTCTAAATCTCTTTGTCTTCTGTCTCTGTTTTCCCACATCTTTTAGGAAGTGGAGTGCCCCTAAGTGGGCACTGTATTCAAGCTGAAGTCTCAGCCATGCTTATTATGGTAGAGTAGTTGCTTCTTTCCTTGCTGTGAACACACATGCTAATATATCACAAACTAAACTTTACCTTTAAGAAATTGTCTCTTTTTTTGCATAGTCTGTGACCTTTCTTTGCAGTGGAATTGTGTGAAAATTATTTTTCAGCCTGTAGTCTGTGGTAAATATCCTCAGTATCCAATACCAGTTTTTCTTCTCAGCTGTTTGTCTTAAATAAGCTGCATCTTTCTCTAGCAGTGCGTAAGGTTGGATATCAGATAATACTAGACGCACTTCATGCAGTCCACAGCAATGGTGTGCAGTTGTAGGATTTACAAGAGTCTCCCTGAACAGAGCTTTCCCTGATGGTGTAGCTATTCCTGACATGTGTATGCATTGGACCCACACTTAACTGCTTGCAGCCCAGTGGAGGACCAAGGCCATGACAAAATTGTGATAGCAAGTGGATGCTGCCATTTAGCTGTCTTCACTAGGTGAGCCTGCTGCACTCAACACGGGGCCTCTACAGGCTGTTCCTGACTGAGCCCTAAGTGCTGCACCCACCTATTCCCACTTCTTGAGGGGACAGGGTTGCTGGGGATTTCTCATTATGTAATGGGCTCATTACCCATCTGAGCTTTGACATTTCAGTGGGCTGAATGGAGGAACTGGCCTAAAGGCAAGCAGAGCTGGGAGGATGAAAGGCGCCTTTGAGAATCTCATTTGAGCCATATTGTGGGGAAAGGGGCTTTGCTTACAGCTGGATGGGGAGGTCCTGTTCCTGGAAAATGTGTCCAACTTACTGTGTAGTCAGACACGCTACAGAGGCATGACCTTGAGGACATTCTTAGTTCCAACTAATAAGACAGATCATCTGTTGGAGAGAACAAATACCCAGAAAAGGCATGTGTGCCCATGCTTTGAAATGGTCTCTTCTGGAGAAGAGTGGTTATTCTATGTCAGCCTCGAGCTGCTGAAGAGGAAATAGTACCTAGAAGAGAAAGGAGGAGAAAACCAGTGTGGTTGGGTGAAAAGTAGGGTTTGGCAGGCTGAGCCTTAGAAGTTTGTGAGAGGCTGGAAGGGATCAGAGGCAATTGGCTTGCGCCATTAGCAAAGAGCTCATGTTATTTAGGGTTGTAAAACTGAAGGGGATGAGGGTGCATTTAGAAGATCTGTCACTGCTGATCTGGCCTACTGAAGGAATTGCCCTGCTGGTGTCACAGGCGAGAGGGGAAACAACCTGTAATCTAGTTACTGTGGTTTATTTATGAAATGACAGGATTACAGCTTTCACCCTACTTGATTATTTCATGTACTGGATCGCTCACCCCTCAGCATTACATTCTCTAGATGTCAACTTCTTTTCCCAATTGAGAGTTTGCAGCTTGTCCAGGAGGATTGGGCAAAAACTTGTCTGGCTTTATATTGTGCAGTTGCATTTATCAGTCTTAGGTACTACCATCCGAGGTCCTTGGGCATGTCCTGACATTTATCTCCATGTCTCCAGTCTCCAGGATCATTCCCCACTTCCAGCATCTTTCTTCCAGTCACAATCTTTGCCATCTTCTCTCCTGGCCCCCTTTTCTACCCTCTGCGATCATGTCTTCTTCTTGGGGACCCTTATTTTTGGCCTTCTCTTCTTTCCAGAACCCTAAACTCTGATTTCCCATTCTAAATAGTGTATGTGCAGAAAGACAGCACATGATCAGACTCTTAATTTGTGGTCCTGTCTCATGTCTCTTTATTAATTGGAGGATTTGAGGTGTGCCACTTTTGTTTGTTCAAGTGTTATCAAAGTATGCAACCAGCCCATTCCTTGTGCAGCTATCAGGTAGAAGGCTCTTGCTTGAGATACCAAAAGTTTGATTTTGGATGTTCATCCACACCCTTACGTACACACCCATAACACTTGGTTATGATCACTGCATGAAATGTTGGGTCAATTGCAGGAAAGTTTCAACACTTTGAAAGTTTCAACATGAACTTCTGGGGCATGTGTCCTGGCTGTTGGCCAGCCCAACTGGATTCCTGTAGGATAATGCTGCTTGCAGGAAAGTTCTGGAAAGGGTATTTTTGAGTTACAGAACTTAGTAACTTGGTGTAACTTGGTGACACAATACTCTATTAAGTCCTGCCCTACCAGTTTTTTTGAAAACTGAGCAGACACCCATTTGACAGTTCTACTAGGAGTACTGAACCGAGATACCTTGCCTGTCACTGCAAATGTTGGCTCAGGTGATACAAATTACTGCTGTGGGCTTAGTTGTGAGGTATTTTACCACCTTCCCTGCCCCAGCATTTGTTCCAAAAAATGTCACCAATTTTGTTTCTTCCTTCACCCTCTCAAGTTCAGTTACCCAGAGATTATACCTGGCTTGTCTGTGTGTGGCCTGGCTATTTGAAAACTTGATACATATAAATACTGCACCATACACAGCCAATTCAGAGGCTGAGACACCTGAAGAGGAGTGGAGGAACCTGAACCCACAGAGATTCATTTGTGTGGCCCTTATGCCTTCTGTTCTCTTTGTGACTAATTTTTTCTCTCTGTATTTACAGGCAGCTGACTCCAGGGATTCCCTCTCTATGGCACTCTATTCCCAGTGTTTTTCGTGGCTCATTAACAAGATTAATACAAAGATCAAAGGCAAGGAAAACTTTAAGTCTGTGGGCATCCTGGATATCTTTGGCTTCGAGAACTTTCAGGTCAGGATTTTGGTTTTTGTGAGGTGGGTTGGTTTTGGAGATGTTGGTGCATATAAGAAAAAATTTGGTGGGTTTGCATCTTATTAAGGATAGCATAGGGCATTCTGGGGTGACTCCACTGCCACCTTCCCCTGAAAGTGGAAAGATATATTTAGCTGCCCATTTCTGCCAGCCATTTTCATATAGGCTGATTTGTGACACAAAGGTCTGCTTTGTGACACAGACCCTAAGCAGATCTGCTGTGATAGGTAATATTGCATTTTTGATTTGTATGCGAATGAAATATCCAAATCCTGCATGTACATTGTTTGTTTACATCTGTTTTGCATTGTGTGGAGAATCCTGCATGAAATGCTTCTAGCTACAGCTGATGTGGGATGTATGTTGAACAGTCAAACAGTGACTGCTCAGATATTTCACAGAAGAGAAAGCCCACTGACCTAACAGTTAGGGAATTTATTTATTTCTTCCAAGAAGAGAAACACATTTGTCTTCAGCATGCTTTACTATGATTTAGGTTTACTGAATTAACCTTGCATGGGCTGTTGTCCTAGTGGTCCTCTCCATACTGTCCTCCTCATGTCTATGTGACACCACTATATTCTCTGCCTTAACTCCAGGCCTGGCACCTTCCGTGTTGCTGCTATAGATTCTTTTAGGAACAAGAATGTAAAATTTTGTAATTGTTTCTTCTTGCAGGTGAATCGTTTTGAGCAGTTTAACATTAACTATGCAAATGAGAAACTCCAGGAATATTTCAACAAACACATCTTCTCCTTGGAGCAGCTGGAGTACAACAGGTGATGAACAGTGGGAGCGGGGCCTCACTGCTTCTATGGGTGCTAGAAGGGAGGACATCATTCCTCCTGTGCTGCTCAGTCCCTGCCACTGAAGCAGGAGAGACAGCTGGGCCTTGGTACAACCCTGACCGTGGATTTGTCTCGTTAAGCATTGTCCATGTGCTTTGCCAGCATAAGTCACTTGTCTCCAGCAAAAAGCACTCTCCACTGTAGTATTTAGAAACTCCAGATTTCCTTCTGTCTCTCAGCTGAATGGAAAGTTCCTGGGCTTTAACCCATTAGAGTACATGGTCACTGGGTGTATTACTGGCTTTGGTAATGATTTACCTATAGCAGTGGTGGTGTAATGCAGATGGAATCTTGGTGTGCAAAAAGTAAATTCCCTAAAGACAGAAAATTAGAGTTATCTGACAGTTCTTTTTGTCCTAGAGATTCTTATACTGTGAAAAGGGTTCTTTTCCTCAGCAAGGTTTACATCAGGCTGTTTCCTGAGCTTGGGGCCTTCTGCATGGCTTTTCCTCTTCTGTGGGCTTCATATTGGATTGTATTTTGTGAAGTACCTGCGATGTTCTAGAGTATTTCTGCTTCTAGAGAAGGCTGCTAGACAAATACTTCAGTTGTTGCTCTGAAACAGAAGCCTTTGTGTTTGTGAATGAAGGGATTGAATAGGGTCAGTGAGGGCAAATGAGAGCAGCCTTGTAAAGGGAGACAGTTGAATAGGCAATTCATTAAATTCTAAAGATTACAAAATTGCAAGGCTATTTATGTGCTCACTTCTCAGGCCAGTTCCACCATTGGAGGAGTCTTGTATTAAAAATGGTACCATCATGACAAATGACTCTTTCCTGATGGTTGCATAGAAGTTTAAGTTCTGTGGCTGATCTTTGGAAGGAATGAGAGGATTTTTTTATTGACTACATATCAAATTATTCTAGGGCAATGTACTTAAAGCTCATTTTCACTGTATAAGCTCTGCTTCCTGAGATTTAGTAAGCAGCTCCATGTATCTCATCTTGATGCTTTGAACTTTAAAATATGAAGCCTGGGCTGAAGTGTTCAACATCTCCACTATCTTCAAAATGTTAGTCTTTACCTGAAAGGTGTCTATCACCATGGCATTAAGTAGTTTCACATGATGGCTCTAGTTGTCCTTATATTCTAGACTTTTCTGAATTCTGAAACCAGAAATATCCAGTATTATGGGAGTATAAGAAGATGGTAAAGGGGAAAAACACATTGAGCAGATTTACAGAATGTCATGGGTGATTTTCAAAGCACATTATTGCACTACTGTACCTACATCAGCTGCTATTCTGAGAGATGCAGGGCCACCCTGTAGGCTCCCTGCATATCAGGGCCAAGCTCATCTGTGTCGTCCTCCTCAAAACTCTCTGTGAAAACTCTCTCCTGTCTCTTCTCCTGGGGGACCTGTGAACTGTGGTTCAGTCTTCTGGCAGATGTGCTTCAGGCCTGCTTTCCAGATTGGTGGGTCAGCAGCTGACTCTTGAAGCTGTCTGGCAAACTGTCCATCATCACTGCGTGGGCTGATGCTCATCACTCCAGAAAGAGCACAGTCTTAAAATTTGTGTGAAATTTGCTAAATTACAAAGAAAAGCCTCAGTCTAAATCACTGGTATGGATAAGAAAGGCTGTCTCTTATTTCCATGTCCATGTGTTAGCAGTGCATCGTGTCCCCTATTCTTTTTCCTCAGCCATGGCAAAGCCTAATTCCTGCAAATCATCTTGAGTCCTGGGACCGCTGCCATGCTCAGTTACTTCCGCTCTCCTACACCCTGGGACATTGGATCTTACATTTCACAACTTTGTTCTGTTTGTTCTTGACTACCAGGGAAGGGATAAACTGGGAAGCCATTGACTGGATGGATAATGCAGAGTGCCTGGACCTTATTGAGAAGGTAAGCAGCTACCTATGACAGTTTCTAGGGATCACAGTGGGGGCTGCTGATTGTGTTGAGATCTTCTCTGGCATTTCCTAGTTTTAAAAGTGGATAGTTGCTTAGATCCTCTCCCCATAGTGACCTGGCAAAAGTATGAGCTGTTCTACTCATAGTCCCAGCTCAAGAAAGCAGATCTCGGCTTATTGTTGAGAGTAATTTTAGGAAGGGTGTTGTAGTTTTAGACAGGTATTAGCAATTAAGTGAAACCTTAATGTGAATTTTTTATAAATAATCTCCACTTATGTTCTGCTTGCTGAATGCATTAACTGTCCAGAATTCTGCTTTCAGTTTGAGCCTTGCTGGGTATAACTCAAGGGTTATTGCTCAGTGATCTGTTCAGATCTCTAGTTCTTGGCTTGGTGCTGTGTAGTTAAAGCTTTTGCTGACTGTAAAAGCCTGTCTCTTGTTTGGCTGTAGAAACTAGGTCTACTGGCTTTGGTGAATGAAGAGAGTCGATTCCCCAAAGGCACAGACAACACCCTTCTGGAAAAACTTCACAGCCAGCATATGGTAAGTAAGAAAATAACCTGGCAGGCAAATGATCAGTATGTTAGCCCCATCAGCATTTCAAAACCTAAAGTGAAGGTTTTGTTGATGTAAAATATGTGCTTTGTGCACAAAATTTAAAATGCCTTAGGCCCGAACCTGCAAGTGTTTAATAAGGCTGCACGGAACTGCAGTAATATGTAAAGCAACCTGAGAATGGTCTCTTGTGCGCATAGAGAGGAGGGAGGGTGCATTCCACAGGCTGGGGCAGAGGAGGTTTGAATGTGCAGCATGGGATGGAGATCGGGTTCTGCTGGTCTGTGACGGGACACGAGGCAGCACCCCAGGCACAGGATGTGTGGGTTTCTCCTGCCAGCTGACTCACAGCAGTCTGCTCCAGAGCATGTCAAATCTGTCTCCTGGGGCTGGGGACGGCTTTTGCCTCATGACTTTTAATGAAAGCTCTCTTATTGTTCCTAATTAATTAAATTCTTTCATCCTCTTTCTTGTGTTCTGGACACAGTAGTGGAACAGCTTTTTCATGCAGGTCAGAAAGCTATCCTGGGGACACAGAAACCCCAGTGAGATCACTGCAGCAATCCCTTACCATGTCTCTGCTACAGCCAACACTTTGTTCTAAATAGTAAATAGACTGAAAACAAAGCAAATTAAAGCCTGTATGGCGTATGAAATAAGGACTTATGAAATAATTAACTACTTCAGTAAGAACATTGTCAGCAAATGTGTTTCCTAGTATTCTAATTCAGACTTCATCCAAGCCTGAAAACATACAAATCTGTATCCTTTATCTGATTTTTTTTTAAATTAGATGCAAATGTTATTTTTCATATTTGCATTCTAACTCTGGTAGTTATACTCATGACTTCAAATTGGAAACAATAGCAATGACTTTTGGTTGGCTACTTACACATAGCTTTAAGGAAATATTTACTTTCTTTAGGTTTCAATCAAGGCCTTCAATTTAGTCCAGTGTTATAGGTCAAGAAATGTGAGAATGCTTGATTTAACTTTTTTTTTTTTAATTATTGTTGGTATTTCTTATTTCTTAATATAGAACTAATGAATATTTTTAATGCATCACTTGTTATAAATTTTCTTTCTGAACTGTCCCAAACTCTTCAGTTTGTCTCCAAATGGAGGCATTTCAAAGCTCCTCTTTCTTTCTGCTGTTTATTTCTGAATTTGTCTACATATTTTTTTTCTCTATTCTTTTCTGAGATAAATAATCAGACCAGAATGCAGTTCCCTTGGTAAGAAGGTACCTGTGGTTTATTGTACAGCAGCATGAGACTGCCAGTATTATTTTGCATTCCTTTATGCCCCACTATATTTTGGTTGCTATTTTTGGTGATTTCTGTGCATTGAGTAGCCTTTTCATTAAGCTGTTCATAGTGTCACCTCTGTCTGCTTTGAGGCAATAGCAGTTACTGGGGAACTCTAGGGAGCTTGCAAGAGATGGAAGAGGCTGAGTAGTAAGTGCAGGGAGGAACAGTGAAGTGGAGAGTGCTCTAGGATTTGCATTTGCTTAAGGCAAAAGCATTTTTTATACCAGTGCTGGCTGGAAGAGCACTGGAAGACATCCAGCCAGCATTGCTGGGAAGCCTGAAGAGAACAAGCCCTCTTCTCTTTATTTTCTGTGGAATGCTCTAGTCTTAAGGAGGAAAAGCATAAAGCTGGGATTTAAGAGAATATGACCTCTGATACAACTAGAGAGAAGAGCAATACAGAAGATAGGAGAAGGAACCAAAAGTGTTGTAAACATAGGTGAAATATAAGGGCTTGGTAGAAGAGGGAGAGGAAAACAGGATGCCACTCCAAGTGGGAGATCCAGTAGCAGTCATGCTTGGAGTGGAAGATAGGGAACTTTGTGGCTGGAAAAAGATGACTGTGTGGAGGGAAGGGAAGAGCAATGAAATGGGATCAGTATGAAAAGAGAAAAAAAAAACATGAAAAAATTTTCAGTAGCACTAACAAATTATTCAGCAAAGAAGCTGTGCACCTGCAAAATACTGATAAAAAAACTTGAAAGAGCTGAATTACAAACAGCATTGTCCAACATGTTACTTAAAATTTTCTTCGTACTTTTGTCTGAGAAGATGGGGAATTATTTTAAGTTTTAGAAAGTATTGTAGGAAACTATAGGCCTATAGTTCTTATTTCACAATTGGGTAAATTCACAGAATGTAAATGGTCAATTACCTCAAGGAAGGGAGGTCTGTAAGACACTGTCTCCTGAAAGCACTGAGGTTTTCTGCTGACTCACAGGGCAAGGCTGGACTGAGAGGGGCCTTATGAGACTAATTGTGTTGTAAAGTGAAAATGAAAAGCAGTGTAGATAAATGTAAAATGCTGTGCCTGAAGGAAAACAGTCCCAGTTTCACCTTTGACATGATGGCACTGAACTGACTGCCGCTCTTCAGGAGCGAGACCCAGACAGAGGCTGTGATGGATAGTTCCATGGAAATATCAGCACAGGGCTCAGCAGTAATAAAAATCCCCAAATGAAGTAGTAAAAGCTCCTAGGAAACTAGCAGAGTAAAAGTAGAAAACATTGTTATGGCACTGTATAATTTATAGATCATCTGCACTTCGAACCCTGTACACCACGGGGCCCCTACACTCAAGAAGGGCTTCTGTCAGAGCTGGAAAACAGCAGGTCTGGGACAGCTTCAGTGCTATGGAAAACTACGTTGAAGGGGCCCTGCAGTGTGGAGAGAAGATGACTTAGGGGGTGTGATGGGTTTAAAAGTCACACATGGCCTGTAGAAGATAAATGGCACCATTTAATGGAAGCCAGGCTTAAATCCAAGCAGCTCTAGCTCCCTGTGTAGTTGGTTGAGAGCTCCCTGTGGAAGGACACTCTGGATGCAAGAAATCTGCATGGGTTCACTTGTGGAATGAGTGAGTATTTCAACAAGAAATCCACTTGGGGTTACTAGTTAGGCAGGCCTCATAGCTATAATTAGAGTTTGAGAGAATATTAGGATGAAAGTATGATTTACTTGCTTTGTTCTTTCTCTACCCTACATAGCCAGTGCTAGAGGCAGAATATCCAGCTGGATAGATTGTTGGTCTAGAGCAGCATGGCTGCTCTTAAATAGTTAAAATGGTTTTCACAGAACAGAGAAAGGAGGGGGAAAGTGAGAGACAAAAAAGAGGAAGGAAAACTGAACATTGAATATAGGGGAAGAGAGGTGCAAAGAAAGATAAAATATAGAGGAAGACAGAAAATTGGTATGTTATTTCCTTTGATGAAGAAAAGGTGTGTAGGTGTTATGCAAAGCTGCCATCTTCCCTGCATCCTGATCCTGTGTCCTGCACCACATGGTTTGTGTGGAGCTCAGTCTCCTCAGGTGTCAGACACACAAGAATTAACATTTCATCCATGGCATGCCTTCGCAGCCTTGATTCTGCAAGCCCTTGCTCACATGAGGAATGCCTTGAAGGGCTGGATATTTCCATCTTAAATTTGAGTAACATATTTGTAATGTAGCTGCAGAGAGCTGCAGCAGATGTGGTCGGGCTCTGCAAGAGCAAAGGTCCTTGCCCATCCCAGCCTTTTCATAGTCATGGCAGAGTTCCTGACTGACTCTATTTATTCTTATACCAGCAGGATAAAATGACTTCTTTTTCTTTCCTTTCAGGGCAACCCCTACTATGTGAAGCCTCGGGTGACGGACCATCAGTTTGGCATAAGACATTATGCAGGGGAGGTAAGTGTTCATGATGTGTTTGTGAGATGCTTGGTATGCGCTGGACTTGAGGTCCTCAGTTTTAGATTCCAAAAACCAAGAATGTCTCTGAGCTGTGTGTTTCCACATAGTTAATGTCCCATACCAGAGCACAATGAGTGCAATGGGCTTAAAATAGCATGTCATTCTCCAGTACTATATTCTGCAACTTGGATGTTTGAGTTTCTCAGGTAACTTGTCATTTGGGGATAAACTCCTCCCTATTTCTGTTATTCATGTTGTCTTTCCTTGGACATTCACAAACAAACAAAACTCAAAAGGAAAAGTCACAAGGAAAATTTGACTTTTGAGTAGGAGAAAAGGCTCAATACTTATTGCAAAAAGGAGAATGTTCCAGAACCTTCAAGGTTAAATGTTGCTTTTTGTTGTGGAGAGATATGAAGCAGATAAAGGTGTGTCAAGGGAGGACACCTGCACTTTAAAGAAGGGCTACCCTACTCCCAGAAAAATAGCTGCTGAGCACTTGTGGTTGGGAAGTTGGGGCACTGGGTGGCCATTCTCTTCACTCTCCTGGAGTGAATGGATTACCCCATGCCTTGCAGAGGATTTCCCCACACACCCTCTCCTGCCAGGCAAATCTCTGCAGCTGCTTCACTTGGCTCTCGTTTTTGAGGGTTTTTTTGTGTTTTTAATGGATGGTTAAAAGCCACTCTCTTGCCAGTTACTGCAGAACTCTGTAGCTCTTTGACCCCAGAAATTTAGATCTTGGCACATGCCTGCAGTGTTACTGTGTGGCTCGGCTGGAGGCTGTGTACACTGGCATGTAAATGTGGAAGGGCTCAGGGATCTGCAGGGCACTGCTCTAGCGGCTCTGTCTGTGTTGCAGGTGCTGTATGATGTGAGAGGCTTTCTGGAGAAGAACAGAGACACCTTTCGTGATGACATTTTAAACATGCTGAAAGACAGCAGGTATGCTTGTGAGGAGGCCACATCTGTTGGGCTGGACTAAGCCACATTCATGTAATAAACCAGACCAAGGAAAGCAGCTGCTTTTGCCAGAACATCAGACATCATTCTTAATCATTCTTCTCTTTGTGCTGAAGTGTTCTGATAGAAGAAAGTAGAGCTGGAGAAGACAGATGAGGCACAGATTTAGTCAGGACTCATGTTGTCCCAGTTTTAAAAAGAGCTTTGACAGTATGACAAAGGTCCCTCCAGGCAATTTGGTTTCTTCCATCTTCCTTTCCCTTTCCTTTTCCCTTTCCCTTCCTCCTCCCCTTCCTTTCCCCCTTTCCTTTTCCTTCTTCCTCTTACCTCCCTATACCAATAATGCCAAAGTTGCCCCTGAATGAGTCAGTGCTTTTTGCCATGCTGTCAAATGCCAGGTTTTGTACAGAGGCTGTTTGTTTTCCAGCCTGATTGTTAGTGGAAACCATCTGTCCTTATCCTGAGTCAGACAGAACTGTTGCTGTGGGACTGGGCATGGCCCCTAATATTATATCCCAGAGCTGCAACAAGACCTTAGAGAAATGAGCTAATTTTGATCTTGATCAAGGTCTGGAAAACATAAGTGGGGCCTAGTAGGAGGGAGGCATATAATAAGATGGAGGATCCTGCAAGTCTTTGAGTAGCAACTCTACCATGTGCCTCTTACCACAGCTCATGTGTTGCCTTTGGGCTCCAGCCTGATGAGGAAACTGTGTGTGTTTCACAAAGTGAAATACTTGTGTCACACACAAAGTGTTTCAGAACTGCATCTTCTGTGAAGCTGCTGCAGAGTGTGCACTGTGAGAAGCCTTGAAACAACCTGAGGGAACTGAGACTATGAGCTGCTCATAGTTGTCTAACTCAGACAGTGGCATCTGGGAAACATTCTACATGAGGCTTGAGGCCAGAATTGTGGTTGTTACTGTCCAGCATAATAGAAGGACTCAGGCTTTTTCAAGATGCCAGAAGGGAAATTGGGCCAGAAGCAGCCATAACAAAAAACTGGCACAAGCAGCATTGGAGAACTTTGTGCAGCTTTGTAAGAACCAGCAATGCCTCAAAATGGTGGAAGATTCCCCAGAAATGACCTACACTGAGGGTAGCTCTAGAACTCCTCTGGCCATGGAAGAGTTGGGCTTCCAATTTCATGAGCATGTTCTGGGGGCTAATCATAAGATCTAGTTTGGGAGGCATGACAGCCTCATGTATAATGTTCCCCAGCTGGCATACCTTCAAGGTGGTTTTGCCTGAGGGCATATAGTTCAAGGGAGGCATCCCAGCCAGTGCAGAATATAGATTTTCCTTTGTGTAATATCCTGCTTGAGAGTGTGAGATGGAGCTTCTGGCTTTGCAACTGAGTGTGGCGTACAGGGCAGCCCATGGGATCTGGGCAGCCACATGGGAAGTATTAATTTCCTCATTGGAGTGCCCAGCTGAACTGCTTCCTGCAGCCACTCTGGCACAGCAGGTATAAAAATGAGGGGTTTCACAAAGGGACAAGGCAGTAGCTGACAATGAGAACCATCTTCTCACAGGTGTCTTGCATCTTCTTTAATTCTTTTCTTCTCCATTAGGCTGGACTTCATCTATGACCTTTTTGAAAGAGTCTGCAGTCGTTGCAATGAAGAGACACTGAAGATGGGCACCCAGAGGCGCAGACCGACTGTCAGTTCCCAGTTCAGGGTATGATGTTTTCCAAGAGAGCAGCAGGCTTCTGGGGAGGAGCAGATGGGTAAAGCAAGGCCTGCAGCCAAGAGGAGTCCTTCATCCTTGTTTTGTGTCCAGCACTGAAAATGTGCAGGAATGTTGCAGTGCTAAAAAAAGACAGTGCCACTGCCCCAAGGATTTCTGTCTGGTATAAAATGTGAGATGATAAGACTGAGAAGGGTGGCAGAGGAAAAGAGTACTTTGCTAAGTATATGAAGTTTTTGAGGTTCTTTGATCTTTCACATTGGTTTGGTGTTTCAGCTACGTGTACGTGTCCTTTTAGGCCACATTTTTACAGGCATTGTGACAATTCCAATAAAACCTTATTGGGAGGACCTTGCAGATAGGAATCTCACCCACTTAGATTGTCTGCAGACCTCTTCAGTTCACTGTTTTGTTTTCCTGTATTTAAAGTCTGAGAGATTTGTAAAATGAACTCACACAAGCCATATAGCTCCAAGAACAAGGATGACCATGTAAACAATCTAAAGAGAAAACTGTGTGGGTATGTTTTGGACATACTGAAATTTGGGTTACTGAAATTTTTGGTAGGCAGAGTCAAAGGACATAAGGAGTGGGAGGGCTGCATGAAGACCTTATTGCATGAAATGCAGCCCCTTTCCCTTCTGTAGTGATGGATTCTTTGAGTTTCTCTTGCTCCTCTTTAGGATTCTCTCCATTCCCTGATGGCCACGCTTAGTACTTCCAACCCATTTTTCATCCGCTGCATCAAACCAAATACAGAAAAGGTAAGTCTGTTTCCCAGCCAGATGTGTGCATGTGACACAGGCCTGCATGAGCGTGCCCTTGCACAAACACCTAGCAGGTGCCTCAAACTGAGGGTAAGAGCAGTTCCTCCCTACCTTCCCTTTTTCATTCTAGTTATTTTACAGTTGAGAAAAAACACATCCTGCTCCTGCTAATCAGATGGAAAGATTGCACACTGAATATGAGATTTTATAGCCATTCCCACCTCTTTCAGTGCTTACAAAGCCTGGAGGATTATCCAGGCTTGTACAGAGTCCAGAGCTGTGGTAGAAGAAGCAATCACTCCTGTTTATAGTGCCTGTAGAGAAATTTGTTCTGGAATGAAGGGCTTGTGCAGTAGGCAATGTCTCCTGCAGATCCCTGGCTCTGAGGCAGAGGAGGTGGACACATCATGGGCAAGTCGCAGTGCTTAGGGACAGGCTGGCTCTCGCTTTTATTGTGAGCTGTGGCAGGAGGATGTGCTGTTACCTAGACTGGGTGGGGAGCTCTGAACTGATCCTTTTCTTTGTGTGTTTTGAAACCATGTATGATATGGCAGAGGACAGGCTGCTTAGAGGATTTATGCCAGAAAAGAATTCTGTAGTTTGTCTCCAGTTTAACTGAGAACTGAGTCAGGGTTCTGCACTCTGTATGTGTTAAGACATTGAATCTTTGCTTTCCTACCAGAGTCTGACTGTGAGTGCAGTCTGTAAACTATTTTTTTTCTTCCAGAATCAGCCCAACTCCGTTTTGTCCCTTATTCTGCACTATGCAGTGCAGAATTGTGAGGTTGCTTTCCCCTTGACCCAAACTTCCCTCTTTTTACCTGGCATGCCCAAATATGCAGGGTTGACTTTCTACAGTGAAAAAGATATACAGCCTGTGACTTCTCACCTACTTGGTTTTGATTCTGGATCATTATTTAGGCGCCGAACCTCTTTAATCCAGATGTGGTGCTAAATCAGCTCCGGTACTCAGGGATGCTGGAGACAGTGAAAGTTCGACGAGCAGGTTTCCCGATACGGCGCCTTTTCCAAGACTTTCTCAGCAGGTAATTGCTGTCACTGTACCATAGTGACAGCCCCGAAGTATAAAATTCTATATGACTGTTCCTTCTTTAACTGCTTCTTCTGGTACAGATCATCTGTGGGATGTTTTTCTAACCATGGCCTTAATGCCCATATAATAGACTGATCTGGGAGGCCTTTAGGAGACTTGCCTTTAGGCAAAAAGTCAGAATGGAAAAATAGCCAGATGGTCTTCGCTCTTTTTTTATTTTTCTTTTTTTTCCGTGGTAGCTTTGCCACAGATTTGCTAGTGTGATGCTGTGAAACCCAGCTGGTCATAATATATAAAAGGAAAATATCATGCTTAGAACCTTTAGGCAGCTGAAGAAAATTCTATTGGACAGTATAGTTGATGATTAATATCGGAAAGAGTGATTATTTCTTTTAATGAGCCACATCAGAAGGATTTTTTGAAGTTTAAGGCTAGAAGGGGCACTGAACATTGCTTCCTTTGTCTCTTGGAGCATTAAATGCCACCCCTATACTGAACAAAATAACTTGTGTCTGATGAAAGCACATGTTTCAGAAAGACAGTTGTTCTTTACCAAAAAATTTTGTTGAGTTTGTATTCTTTTACTGGGATTGCAACAATAATTGCCAGCGTGGTAGGAACAGATTAAGGCTGGGGGATGGAAATTTCCAAATTGGAAGGCAAACATGAAGAAGGAAGGTCCCAGAGGAGGAAGGACTAATGGGAGGAGGATAATTAGAGTTAAAAGATTGGGGAGAGAGGGGAGAGGGGGGCTCTTACTGTCATCCGTAATCTGATGAGATTCTGTTTTGTTCTTAGGTACAAGATGCTTGTGAAGGCGCCAAGCCTCTCAGACAACAGCAAAGCTGTATGTGCAGGTTTTCTTCAGACCTACGACACCAGCAAGAAAGAATGGCAGTTGGGTAAAACCAAGGTACTTCATCAGTGTGGGGAAGGGTATGGCTTCATTCCAGCTGCAAGGCAACGTGCTTGCATCTGGTCAGATTGCAAGGCAGTGCAGTCATGATCCTTTAAATACACTGGCCTATGCCACTGACCTGTAGCATCTCAAGTATTTCCCATATTATGTACCTAGAGACATAACAGGTTTTTGGATTTTATTTAAATTCCTTCTCGTTGACCAAGCCAGATTGATTTTGTTGTGTCTGATCCAATTTAAGATTCAAGGGGAACAAGCATGGGTCTCATTTTATGTAATTGTAATATGTGCCATTAACTCTTGCCTCTTGTGCCAGGTATTTCACTCTGCTTGACTAACTGAAATTCTTGCCCGAGGCAGTGAGCTGAAGCTGGGTATATATCTAAGCTGTGAATAGCTACATCACCCAGATGTATGACAGTTTTCTGTTGGGGAAGCTCAGATGATGCTTTTGCAGCTAGCCCAGATGCTAGCATACATTTTCTATGCTTCTGCCCACTTGCGTAATTCAGATCTTGCTTCTGTTTTGGTGAATGTTTAACACTTCTCTCTTGCTTGGAATAGTCTGGATTTTCATGCAGAAATGGATGTGAGCATTTTGAGGTATATTGCTATAGAAATCTGGGAGTGTGAAGCTGTCTCTATCACAGCTTTCCACATACTCCAGTAAATTCTTCAAAGAATATTCCAAGATGGATGGTATCCAATGCAGACAGCATTTCTCAATAGCAGGTATGCAGTCCATATCTAGAGCAGATGATAGTACATCAAAGCAACTTCTTGCATTTTTTTACCCTTAAGCCTTCAGAAAAGTACTTCACAATATTTCCAGTGCCACAATGAAACCAGAAGTGATTCTAGTGAAAATGCACATTTCATTTGTCCAGGAGATCAGATAATGACATTTGTTGCTTTGAGCAATTCTTTCTCAATAAATGGATAGACTATAATAGTTATTAGAGCAAGATCTCTCTCCTCTTTCTAGAGGACTGGTGGTAGTCCAGTTGATAGTCTGGGCTATGAACTCTGTGTGACAATCAAGGAAACCACTGGCCATTGTTGTGGGAAGGACATGTATTAATCTGGAGTTTGGTTGGGTTTTTTTCCCATGCCTCCACTGGTGTTCCAGAAAGAAGATTTTTATCACTTAGCTGCATTTCTGCTCTGTGATTAAAGTGTTCCCCATTTTTGATTTTGGAATCTGCAGTCTCCTCACTGGTGCCCGCAAACCAGGAACCATTTTGGTCATTTCTGTCCCTGGATAATCCACATTGCTTGGGTGACTGCCAGCCTCCCAGCATTTTAGTGTTAAAGCTATGTGGAGAGCGTGTGTGTTGCAGAGCTGTCTGGAAAGCTTTAGAAATTGGTGGTTAGAGCTGTTTGAACTTTCTTCCTAGCATGACAAGAGATGGAAGATTGCTGCGCCTGCAGCAAGGGCAGCAGGATGGAGGACCAAACTCACACGCACTTACCTTTTAGAGTACAAAAGGTTATAAGCTATACAGCTGGAGTCCAGGGCCTACAGCAGCCTAACAACAAGCAGGAAATCCAGGGTGCTTTGAGCCCCTGGAAGCTATAGGTCCCTTTTCTCTTCAGTCCCCATTGCACATCATGAAGAACTGAGTCCGTCTGTCTGTTTTCACTCACTCCTTGACCTGCACAAATTACTTGGAAAAAACAATTCGGGAGGTAATTGTGGCAAAGAAAATGTGTTTGAGTTTTGTCAAAACTCTGGATGTACTCTAATGTATTTATTTTTTAATGATTGTGTCCTGTAAACTAAAACTTGACTGAAGAGCTGTATGTGGCATGTTGGTAAACTGCAATCTCTCTGCTTGGGCCCTGGTTGCTGTGAGTCTTAATATTGTGGAAAGAAAGAAATGATTAAGAGAGGCAGTCTTTGTATTCTTTGTGCCTGAGAAGGAAAATTCACTGGAGCTGGGAAGCAGTTGAGCCATCTTGTTTGGTTGTAGAAGTAACTTTTTATTGGACATGGTTTGTATTATAGATGTGTGTCCTGGTAGAGGGGAGCAGTTCTATTTATTGAAAGAGTGGATCACTCCAAGGCTGTCCTGGTGATGTACTGGGTTTTCACTTTTATATTTTTCAAATTCTTATTGCCTAGTGTATAACTGAAGTTTCTTGTAGCCTCTTAACTTCTGCTCTCTCATGCTAAGATAGACTTAAAGCCTCTTCAGGCTGGCTCATCAAAGACACTCAGACCGTCCTAGGCCCTCAAAGTGTAAACCAACATCTTGGAGAGGGGGAAAGCTTGGGGAAATGACATCATTAACTGAAGCTTTAATTGGAGAATTAACCCTGATATGCAAATAGATCAAACTTATAAAAGTGTGAAGGACTCATGACCTGTTATCCATCTTGGGATCCATTGGGGCAGGAGCCTCTGGACACCCCAGGGTGTACCTTTGAAGGCCTTTCAAATAAATACCTTTATTCCTTTAAAAACCTACCTTTACTCCCTTATTCCTGTTTAGTTTCTGGTTTTAGGTAGCCATTAAGGCATCACTGGCATGTTCCACACTTGCTGCCATGCTGAATGGCTGGTCAGCCCCTGGCTGCTCCAAGATGCTGCCATTCCAAGGTGTATTACCCTGCCACTTCATTCTTCAGATGAGTTGCTTGGCATTCCTTCCCATGGAAAGCCATTTCATTCCTCCCTTGGAGACCACTTTTCAACTCAGCTTTGTGACAGTGCCTCCAGAAAGCCTGTCCCTAGGAAAGCAGATGCCAGGGTGAGGCCGTGCAGAGCAGTGGCACTTCCTGGTAGTACCTTCCCTTCTGCCTGTATCCAGCTGTTGTGCCTTGGTTTTGGATTACAGACTGCTTTGTCTGCATTCATGTTTCAGCTGGTGCTAGGGAACATAGGCCTGGAACACTTGGGTTGGTGGAGAAAAGAGCCTTAATTTTCCCAGAGGCTTTCAGGTAAGGGCAAAGTGAAGCTACCAGCTAAGGGAACAAAGCATAGGTCATTGTCCTGAAAAGGAAGTCCCCTGCCTCGCCTTACTGCCACTTCTGCTGCTACAGGTACAGCTCTGGGTACTTGGGTTGGGATTCCCAGAACTAAACTTGGCGTATGGAGTCAGGAGTTGTGACTGAAAAAGGTGTGACAAGCCCATGGGGATGTAACCTAAGAAGAAGTATAAGGGGTAGGTGAAGAGCAAGGCTTATAGAAGGGGGAATACTTCCTGCAGAATGAATGGAAGGATAATTATATCCCTAGCAATTGTTTGAAGGAGGAAGGAAAAGACTCTGTGAATTAGTGCAGGGGATTGTGAAGCTTGGGAAAGGAAACGGAGGAGGAAGGGCAGGATGATCTTTGTGTTTTTCATTAAGAATAGAGCAGCTGCTGTGCTGGCAATTGTCAAATTAATGTTTACAAGAGGTATTAATGTATGCAGGCCAGGTTTTATCTGGTGGTATGGCAGAGTTGAGGGCTTGGATGCAAACAAGCAGTGTGATGATGAAAGAGATTGCACTCAGGTGCCGTTGCCTTCACTGGGGATATGCTGGGATGGAGCAGCAGCTTCCATGACCCTTTCGTCAGTGCACCTGGGCCTTCTGCCATACTTGCCCATACCCACAACACAGATTTCCTACAGCGGTTTAACACAGTAAGCCTTGCTGTTTGAAGGCATTAATTTCCACATCTCAACCTGCTGGTTTGCAGGGCCTGTTTGAAGGAGCAGGTTGCTGTACACTGTTTGGCATCCAGGTCACAGTGACCCACTTCCTGCTTTCCCAGTGCTGTCCCCAAGAATCATATGATCCCACTTATGTACACACAGGTGCCCAAGCAGTTACATTTGTGTCTGCTGATCTCTTTGAAGCTTTAACATGTTCACTATCACACTGATGGTGCATGCAGGCATTGAGGTTGTGTGAGGAACACTGTGGTGATGCACTGAGGTTTAAAATCTGGCCATTGTCTTGTATGAGCAGAATATGATAGAAGTAACCCTGTATGTTTTGTTCAATCATTCCTTCCTCTGATGAAAGCTATCTCATGCTTTCAGAAGATGACTAGGAATTATGACAAAGAAACAGCCACTTTCCAGTTTATTTCCACAAGGCATCAAAAATCTGGACTTGAAATGCATGTTACTCCTCCTTGTCATCTACAGGAGTCTAAAAAACCTCCAAACCTTTGAAATGCCAACAGTTTATAACTAGATATTATGTTTTTTGAGATTAACCCCTCACTTTCAAGCATATTTAGATCCTATAATCCTATAAGATTATAGGGTCTAATGGAACTCTGCATGCCCTGAAGTTTTTTCCCCCCCTTAACTGGCCTGGCTCAGCAAAGACTGTGCTTGCTAGGGAAATACTGGTGGCCTGAGTATTTTTGCAATTTGATGAAGATAATGGACTGAGACAGTGTTTTGCTGGTTGCATTCTTGAAATGGGTGACTGCTGCTTGGTTCTGGAATGTAATGGAAAGAGCAATCCCTGCCTCAGAGAAATCTTTAAAAGATTGTTGAGTTGACAGAGGGAGTGGATGTACAACTTGCAGGGAAGGATGCCAGCTTCATGGTTGGCAGTACCTTGATAATGAAGCTTCTTTTCAGGCTACCCATGGTTACTTAGTCATTACAAAACAGCTCATTTCTTAATGGAAACTGTTCCCTGGGAGAAATTCAAGTCCAGGAAAGCCATGGGCTGTGGGTACCAACTCAGGGAGAGGTGTCAGTACACAATGGTCATTGCAGGGGGAAGGAAGAGCCTTAAGGGATGAGGCCAAAAGCACTGATGGAGAGGAAGGTGTAGAGAGACATAAAGGGGAGACAAGTGGGACTGCAGAGCACTGGACTGAGTAACTGTTCAAATCTCTGGCCTCTCAGCACAACCACATGGATCCAGTACATTTGTAAGGAGTTTTTACCTATTAATGTGGTTCTGAGTTCTGCAGATTGATGAATATCAGCTCACAGCCTGTGTACACGGCCGTGCTTTAACAAGTAGGGCTGCACTTCCCTAGCATGGCCCATTCTGCTGCTGGCCCTGGCAGGGATTTATCCAATGCCAGGCAGCAAGTCACACAAGCATGGCCATATGGCACTTGCTGCTGTGACTGCAGCTTGTATGGACATATCTTACTAGCTTATTCTAGTCTGGGTACTGCCAGCAGTGTACCCACAGTGCCGTGGAGCTCCATGCAGGCTGCAGTCCATCTCAAAAAGCAGTGCATTTATTTCAGGAATTCATGCTGAACCCTGCGCTAACCTAATGCGAGCCAGCTGATTTAACATTGCTCAGATATGTCAGCACAATTCTTGTAAGCGTGGCCTTATCTTGCTTGTATATCAGTTCTTTTGTCTTTGACATAGCATCCTCATTCTTCACAAGCACTTAGCACCGAGCAGACGTTGTAAATACAGGTGGTGAAAGATACTTGAAAATTAAAATACTGGACTCTGAAGTGCAACCAGTAATACTTGGAGAGTTCTGTCCTCAGAGTTTGGCTGCCCCTAGTGCATGCTGCACTGTTGAACCTCTTCAGCACGAAAAGTATCTCCACCCCAGAGTTTCTGGAGGTCGGTGGAGGGCTACAGCAGCGGTGGGCTGAGAGTACGTGCAGCTTTGTGCCTCGACTGGGCTTTTGGCTTTCGGCTTTCCGCCTGCCTTCCATTATTAAGATTGGTGTTAAGGTTACTTCCTGGAGTCTAGAAATCTAAAAGTTCCTCCCTTTCCTTGAAACGCGGAGGAGTTTCTTTGCAAAATATTTAATCACCCGAGTAGGTCCCAGTGCTTGCTGCAGGGAGGTACCGGATTGCGCCGGGAAAGCTGTCAGCTGGGAAAGAGTTAATCACAGGCGCGAGCCCGAGCTCTCCTCCTCCCTCCTTCCTCTGCTCCCTCCCTCTCTCTTTTAAGTCTTGACCACAGAGTGAGGGAGGCGGGGGTTGGGCGCGGAGTTTGGCTCCCGCCGCTGCAGAACTTTTCCCGGCGCTCCGAGTGCGGGCGCCGCGGGGCAGCGCCGGGGCAGCGCGGGGGCGGCGCAGCGCAGCCGCCCGGGCACGGAGCGCTCTCCGCGCCGCTCAGCCGGGGATGAAACCGCCCGGCTCTCCCGGGGACTGACTTCTTTCCTCTCTTTGTGTTTACTGAAACTCCTCCCCGTGGCGTCAGGTTTTCCTGAAGGAAGCTCTTGAGCAGAAGCTGGAGAAGGATCGGGAAGAGGAGTTGAGGAAAGCAGCTATAGTCATCCGGGCCCACGTCTTGGGCTACATGGCAAGGTCAGTGCTGGGGGCTGCCCCACTATCCCTGTGCTTGCGTGCCTGGGTTGCCCTGACCCCCTGCTTTGCTCTCTAGTCCCCTAGCATCCGTCCCGTCTTCCCTCCTGTATTCTTAAGGGAGAGTTGCAGAATCTGCCCTCCCTGCCAGCATCAGCTCTGCTGAAACCTTCCTGCACCTTTGGCACCTCTTTTTCAGCTATGTGCACGTTTGCACCCTCCCTCAACGCTGCTCAGCAGGCTTCCCGTGGACTTCTGTACCCATTGCTTGCCTCTGATGACACCTTTTCCCTGCCTTCAGGGCTCTCCCGGCTGGGCCTCACCTACGCTTTGGGTCCCCTCCTTTTCCTTGTGCCTGTCAACTCTGTTTTCTGCTCCCGCTGCCAATCGCTTCTTCCTCACTTGAAGTTCTGCCTTTGCTCACCCTCTTTCCCTCACCCTGCCTGTTTGCCTCGTGACCTCCCTCTCCTTTTAATTAACTCTTCAGAACTGGTTTTTGGCCAACTCTGCAACAATAATCTCCTCTTGCCTTTCCCTTTTGCACCTGACCAGAGAAGGTTTGGGAGAACCAACTGCAGACAAACCGCCCCTCCTCTGCCCCTCGAAGTCAGTGCAACAGCTGACTCCCTAATGGCTGTGGTATGCACACTTAATCCCAGTAAGATGCTCTTTCCTGGCTGGTCTTTGCTCCAGACACCTGTCAGTCAGGGTTGTGAGGAGGTGAAATCCCTGGCCAGCAGAGCTGTTTCAGCAGGCACTCTTCTTAGAGCTCCAGTTACACCAGGTAGCTCATTTTGCATTGGGAAATGTGTGCAGGGTTGTACCCTGCCTTGCCAGTGTGGAATATCAGCAAAATACACATTTGGTCTCTGGGGCTTTTATTCATTTATTTATTTCCCTCTAGGAAGACAAATGAGCTTGCTCTATTGTTTGTACATGAGATTGTAAGTTCTTTGTGTCAGGACCTCTGCTCTCTTTTACTTTGTGTCTAGCATTTGGAGAGAGGGGTAGGGATTAGCACAGGAAAATTGATTTTCTGGGAAACATCACTGCAGGCATACTGGATTACTGCTTTTCTGAATCCCTGGTAAGGAAGCTGCTGCCCTATTGAGCTGTGATGGAGACAGTGTGGCAGCAGTGTTCCACTTGGTTAGAAATCTTGTGGTCCTTCAGCCTCCACACTTCTGAATTCCTCATCCCACATGTTGCTGTTATGTGTCTCATCCTTAAGGACAAGCTGTGCTTTTGCAGCCAGAGTGTAAATCTTCACAAGCAGCTGGAGGTAACTGGACTTCGCAGGGGAGGAGAGCAGGAGTAAAGAAGAGCTGGAGAGGGGGTCTGGAAAACTTTCTGTGACGAGTTTCCAGTTGCACTGCACCTGTATTGAAAAAAGTGCAGCAGGCAGGAGTTCATCTGGGCAAGTGCTGAATGGTCTGTGCAGAGTTGGGCAGGAATACCAGTATGTGCTGCCTTAAGCTTGATACCGTTTCTGTTAGTTTTGCAAGTATAAGTGTATTTAAATTCATTTGGTCTCATGCAAAGTAGACTGGCAAAGGAAGGATTTTACTGGTTTCTCCCCCTTTTTGAACTTGTTCTGTGAGCTTGGAGAACCAGATTTTCTTTGCTCTCATTCCCTGCAGCCTATGCAGCCTAGTATCTCTCATCACTAAAATGTGAGACAAGAAAATCAAGCCCATTGAAATGACCCCATTCCTATGTAGCTAATCTGTGGAGCTCTGAGATGCAGGCAACGGATGCAGCTAAAGACCACGTAGTGCAGGATCCATGTACGAATTTGGCTGTGTCCCTGGTTTCTGCAGGACTGCATTGCTCACAAGAAGAAGACAGTAGCAGATTGCTCTGTAACCCTGTGTTCTCTAGTCCTTGGAGGCAGACAGCTCATTGACAGAATAATTAACTAAATTTCGAATACAGCATTGGAGCCTTGCAGCTGGCCTGCCATCTCTGGTGTGATACATGGTCAGGCTGTCTCCCAACCCCTCGCTTGGTCTGCAGGTTGAACTTCTTCAGCCAGTGCAGAAGGGTGAGTGGAAGCTTAAACAAGGGGAGTGAGATTTGTAGCCTGTGAGCAGCAATTCCAGCTGAAGGGCATCTGCAGGCTTGGCTGTGGTCATGAGGAATGAGGGGGCACTTCAGCCTGGCAGATTAGCAGGCAGAGCTGGCCTGTAGCTGGGCAGGGCTTGGCACATGCTGCCCTTGGGAGAGTTTCTGGCAGATGCATTTTGTAAAAGTCAGAGTACCCTTTTTGATGCACTTATGTCTGCCTTGGCAGAGAGTGCATGTGCAGCTGTTCACACCCCATGTGCAGGACACAGGGTGGACAGGAGGAGTGGGGATGAGGGTACTGCAGCCCAGGAATAATTAACCTGAAACCTCCTACTTCTTATCACCTCTTGCCTTTCCTCTTTGTGCTTCCTCCCTTTGACTTAACACTTAAGGAAAAGAGCATGACCTCTGCACACTACTGCTGTTGGCATCCCTCTCCTGATTTTCTTGACTGGGCTGATGTATCTGGTGTGCAGGGAGGTGGCAAGCTGTCAGCATGAGTCCCTGTTGCTGTTTGAAGGGAATTTCATTGCCAGGACAGGGATTTTAAGGTGTGTCTTTTCCTCAGGGTGTTGCAGAAAGTCTGTGGGAAGTATATGTGAGGGAACCATGCTATTTCCAGTGTTCTTTCTAGGGCTGTAAGACCTCAAGGATTACTGTAGCCTGCTGGCCCAAGATCCTGTGTAACAGCCCCAAAGAATTTCTCTCTGCACATTCTGGTTTGGATTAACGAAGATTTTGATTTGACTGGTACCAGTGGTTGTTTCCCTACAGCAAGATATTAAGATGTCTAAAGATATTAAATTACTTTTAAAAATGTCTGCTTATTTTCAGTCTTTATAGATGTCAGCTTCAGGTTGGTTAAATCTTACGGCCTCTTTTGGAAAAATAGAAATGTGGATACTTTAACTGGGGTCAAGCCTTTCCTTAGCCTTTTCTATTTCTTAGGGTCCTGCATGCAGCAATTGCTCTCATTCTATAAGCCAGAATTTCTGGTTCCAATCCTGCTTCCTCAGAAATCACTTGAGAGTCTAATATTGTTCTTGAAATGGGGGTGCTAACAGAAAACACAGGATAAAAGCAGTATTCTATACCATAGTATTTTTGCTTACAAGTATAAGAATCTCAGTAGTATTTTTTCTATAGCATTATGGTGGAAGTTTGCCTTTGTGTGAAGATACAGGGCCCAAAAATCCGTTTTTGACTCGCTACTTCCCAACATAGTCCCCCATGAGGTGTGTTTGGCCTTTGATTCTAAAGTACAAGATTTTATGATTGGCTCTTTTGGATTGTTTAATGTTTTCTTGAATCTGTCTTACAAATTGATCCACATTACTGTCTAATAGTAGCTCTTGTTATTTGCCCAGTTTGTGTATCATGTGCAAACCTCTATCAGAAACTTTTTTTTCATGTCCTCGATAAAAATAGTCTGTAATGCAGAGGCAAAACTTTTCTACAACTTTACTAGACTATAGGAGTACTGAATGATGATTCTTGTGTTTGGGGGCCCTGTCATGTTCTTAGAGTGCTGCATAGTTGATTTTGTTATCACTGATGCCCTTGCAACTCAAGATATTCTATGATTCTTGTTTAAGCAAAACGTTGTGCAAAGTATTTGTTTGTGTGAACCTGTTACAACGTTTGATTCAGCCATCAATATTGTAGTATCAGTGTGTTTTCTCCCAGACAATGTGAAATTAATGTGACCAAATCTATTTTTGCACTGTTTTTGCTTTTCTTGGAGTAATTTGCATTTGACCACTTAAGAGATGGAGCAATATTTGTTCTCGTACAGTAAGGCCATTTGAATGTTTCTGTTATAATAAATTCATACTGAACGATTACGCTTACTGCACAGTGAATGTGTTCATGTACAATGCAAGGAGACTTTGGGTCACAGGACCTTCCCTTTCCATGTGCCAGATATCTCTCCCTCGTCCTCTGAGAGTCTTCACAAAAGTAGGTGCTCGTTGAAACAAACTAGTGGTAGATTTAGGAGGGAGAACAGTGAGGTGAATATGGTTCAGAGGTAGTGGCAGGGGAGGAACAGAAACGTCACTTCTGAACTATGTTTTTCCAAAAGGACTTTACTGTGAATGTGGTCAGTATGCAAAGGCACAAGAAATGCAGAGCGTGTATGACTTCATGACGCATTAAGTGTCTGGTTCTGTTTTTAGGAAGAAGTATCAGAAGGTGCTATCCAGTGTTGTTATAATCCAAAAGAACTACCGAGCATACTTCTGGAAGAAGAGCCTGCTGTGCCTGAAGGCCTCTGCCGTGACCCTGCAGAAGCACTGGCGTGGCCGCCTGGCTCGCAGCCTCTACCAGCACCTGCTGCAGCAGGAACTCCGGCGGAAGCAGGAAGCGGAGGAGAGAAGGAGGCAGGAGGAGGAAGAACGGATCAGAAGAGAGGAAGAGGAAAGACAATGGCAAGAAGAGGAGGAGCGTAGGAGGAAACAGGAAGAGGAAGAGGTGAAGGAAAGGTACAAGATGGTATCTTGCACTCTGTCTTGGTTTTAGGCAATTTAAAGTGTAACATTCTAAAATGAGTTCTCCCTTTAGTTTTAACCAATCCCTTTCCACCGATAGGGACCAAATACAAGTAGCTATAAGTGGAAATATTAAGTTTACTAACAAGTGAAACTGCAACAGGCAAAAACCAATAGTAAATAATCACTGGATACAAAACGTGTAAATCTCCCAAACTCCCTGAGAACAAAGATAAACCTGGAATGGTGGGAATACCCCTTTGCAAGGTGGCACCCGCTGCAGGCGATGGTGCGTAGGGAGTCTGAGGGCAAATGGCGTCAGACACTCCCCCCGTGATGGTGGCCTTTGCAGGTGACCGTGTGGCTGGGAGACAAAGGAAGGGATGGCAGGAACCTCTGGCAGGAGTGAAGGAGCTTACCCAGCAATTCCAGTGGCAGATGAGAAGTGCTGGTGTGTGTGGGGTCAGCGCTGCCGCTCGCTGCACCCTCTGAACTCTGCTGGGTTTATTCTTAAATAAATTTCAACATATAATTGTGTGGTATTTTGGCAGTTGGTTATGTTTCTTCTAGGCTTTTGTTACATACTTTCCTAAAGGTGGGTCTCATCAGACTGTGTGGCAAGCATCAGAAAATTCTAAGGTCAGAAGCACTCACCTTGAGTCCTGTGTGCAGTTTTGTGCACCACGATCTAAAAAAGACATTAAGCTTTTAGAGAGTGTCCAAAGGAGAGCAGTGAGGATGGTGAAGAGTCTGGAGCGGAAGCCATACAAGGAGTGGCTGAGGTAACTTGATCTGTTCAACCTGGAGAAGAGACTGAGGGAAGACCTCATGGTGGTCTTCAACATCCTCATAAGGGGAAGAGGAGGAGTAGGCTCTGATCTCTTCACTCTCATGCCTGTTGACAGGACTCAAGGCATGGCAGGAAGCTGAGTCAGGAGAGGTTTAGGTTCGATACTAGGAAAAGGTTTTTCGCTCAAAGGGTTGTTGGCACTGGGACAGACTCCCAAAAGAAGTGGTCACAGCACCAAGCCTGACAGAGTTCAAGAAGCCTTTGGACAATACTTTTGGGCACATGGTGTGACTCTTGGGATGTCCTGCACAGGGCCAGGAGTTGGACTTTTAAGATCCTGTTCCTGGGTCTGTTCCAACTCTGCATTTGAGTCTGTAATAAAAGGAAGGACCCATCTAGTTTATTGGTTATGGAGTGTTTCTGCCCTTTAGTTCCCAGACCATGAGAGATGTGTTCAACCCAGCATCACCACAGAGAAGTGTCAGTGTTTCTAGGAATCGGGCAAACTCATTTTATTTTCATTTTCTAATGAATGTTAAATGGCATCTGAGTCCGTAGCCAGAGCGGTACTAGCAAACCAACTTGGCTAACTTCTGAGCATCTGTTTGACGTGAGAAATGAGGTGTAAGTCCACAGAAATTGCAAATCAGCTAATCTACTGAGAACAAGCAAAAAAACCCAACACAAGTGTGGAGACAAAATCAGAAGGACCGAGGTGCAATTTGAGCTGTAATGAGCTAACAGTTGGCGCGCAGTTATTGTGCATACACTGTTAGTAGAGGGTAGACACGAACAATTTGGTCTAACATTCAACAGGAAGAAAAATAATAATGTTGAGAAAAATGAGGTATTTGATGCTATTTTTATCTTCCCCAAAAACTTAACTGTTGGGCACTAAATATGATTAGGAAGGATGTACAAGAATTCAGAACATGTCATGGAAATAAAAGGTTAGAAAATGCTCAGATAAATCAAATTACAAATTGTAAAGAAGGTATCGGGACTCGGTGAAAATTATGTTTGGGTGCTTCAAGAACTAGCTAAAGCAGTTTAAAACAGTAACTGTTTTCTTTCTCCTCCTTTATGGATAATAATGGAGTTTCCATAAAACTGCAAAACACCAAACAATAATGACCCTCTTTTAAAATGGGAAAAGGAAGAATGAGGGAATTGTGGACCAATCAGCCTAAACTCAAGTTTCAGGAAGATACTGAAACAAATAATCAAACAGTTTTAAGTGCTTGATAAAGGAATCAAGCCAATGTGGATTTTTGAAGAACAAATGGCATTAAAGTTACCTGTTGCCTTGTGTGGTAGCTTATGGCATGTATTGTGGACAGGGAAAAGCCATGGAGGATAGGTAACTTGACTTTGGGTCGGTAGAAGGTAGGTAAGAGCTTTGATATAACAATACTCTTAAGAAGCTAAAAAAATTTGCTTTGGAAAAAAGTACCCGAAGGAAGATTAGGATTTGTGTTTTTACTGCATTTTAATAAACAAAACTAGCTTTTCATCAAATAGAAGAGAACTATTGAATGGGAATCTTCCATGATCTGTGCTGGATAAGGTACTTGTGCAATGTTTTCATAAGAATTTGGACGAGGAAATACAAGTATCCTTATTAAATTTGCAGATAAAACCATCTGCTGAGGTGCTGTAGGCATATAGCCTAGGATTACAGTTCAGATAATCCTGGCAAGTTAAAGAAAGGATCTGAAAAGCAGGATATCTTTTGGTACAGACCTATGCAGATTTAGTTAGGAATAATCAAACGCACAGGGAGCGGAGGAGGAATGTTTACTTCCACAGCAGGAGGAAGGTCCGGAGGCTAAGTGGAGTATGTCACCTGTGCCATGCTGTGTGAGAGGAGAAAGCAAATGCTCTGTATAAACAAAATTGTTTCCGTAAGATGGGGTGATACTTGTGTACCAGTTGATGCTGGTAAGACTTCATTTGGAGTACTGTCCCTAGTTTTGGGTATCACATTTCAGGAAGAGTGTAGAACAGTTGATGATGACTAGAAAGCAGCAAAAAATACCAAAGGTTTAAGAACTGTGAGGAACACTTGCAGGAATTAGTATGTAGATTATAGGTGGTATTCCTAATTTGTTTTAAAATGGTTGTGCTTTTGAACCCCCTTATCATTTAGGGCAGCACTCATGATGACTGCTAGGGATCTTTCAGTAGAGTTCGCACCATCTGGATCTCACTTATGTCAGCTTTCATTTACAAATATTTCCTGGATTTTTTTAAGAGAGCAAGCACAAGAGTGAGAGCTTTATGGACTCTATGACTTACAGCTGCAGTTTAGAATTTGGCTGGGAAAATCTGCAAGGCCTGGGATATAAATATCGTTGCCCTCCTGTTCTCCCTGGGGTTGAATTATAGATTTGAGAGTTACCACTGGTGGTGGTAACTTTCTTCGACCCAGCAGCATCCTATTCTTGTTTCTTCTCCCTGAGCATGACCCTGGCATTTGTCTGTCTGCTGGTTCAGGTGCTTGTAGCATCCTCACTCTGGAGAAACTGGACAGTGACAGCTTTCTTTCCAGTACAGCCTTTTTGATCTGGGTTGAGGTGCAACACTGTGGGATAGTTTCTTTCCTCTGCTCGTGTTTACTAACAAACTCTGACTCTTGCAGTCTTCACTAATAAAATGGGTTTTGCATGCCACTGAGAAGTTAAGCAAGTCAGGACTTTAATACAGTAAAAGCAAAACAAAACACAAATTTAATGCTGGTATTGCAATAATTCTGTTTTAAAAAGACAAACACAGTTTCCTGATATCTGTCAATTACACATGTACAACCTCAATATTCACAGACTTACAGTACTTCAGAAGATTTCTGTTTGTATTTATCATGAGCCTGATTTGTCTTTCTGTCACTGTTTCCAATGTCCTTCCTGGTGTGTTCCAACTAATCCAATTTCCTAATTGATCTGAAAGTTAAGTGCATGGGGAAAATCTGTTATATCCACAAAGGTCATGCCAACCACAGAGAATTGGATTTTTGCTAAATTGCAAAAGCTTTTAAATCAGTCTTACAGCAACTGCCTCATTTTAACCATACCCATGGAGGGATGATGTGTCCATGTAATTCTGAAAACCTCACACAGGAGAACTAGGTCTGTCTCTGACTGTCATGTCTTGTTTTTTGACAGAGAAAAGGAGCAACTGAATGTGCTACTGCAGGTGGCCCAGGTAAGTTTAACAGTTATATTTTTAACATGTTTTCTTGTAAATATCTGTGAAGAGTCCTTCATTGCCTCCACTTTGCCTGGGTACTGATACTGTTATTGTGGCAACACTATTTAGAAAATGGGTTTTGTTCACTCAAAACCTGCAGGCATTTGGCTTTGGCAGAGGTGCATAGAGTTAACAAGGTAGGGCTTTTTCAAGGCTCTTGTTTGAGCTTGCATAGGTTCTGTTTGAAAATTTCCATATTGAACATGCAGCATCCTTTTTTTATCTCTACAGCTTGAGCTTGTTAGATAACCTTGTGATGTGCTACACTGTGACACAGTCTGTTTTGCTGGATTGTTGCCTGTAACAGCCAAAATAAGAGTGCAGCCAACTGCTGCCGTGGCTAAAATAAACTCCTTGTAACTGGACTATTTGTTGGTACTTGACATACCAAAGAGCAGACCACCTACCCTGAGGTGTGTGAAAATAGCTGTGTATGTCATTGGTTTTCTTCCCATACCACTTGTTCCCCAGTTTCAGACCGTCTTAGGAGAGACAACAGATTAGAGCGTAGAAATGCCTTCATCCACAAGTAAGAGTCAAGTAGAGAGCAAGCAGTAAGGTAACTAAAGAAAACAAGGTTTAAGGCTTAAACAGGCCAATATATTGACTACACTGTCATAAGTCCTATCAGGAAGTACATAAAATACTACTGGAATTTTTATTTGCTTTTTCTTATGTGTATATCTTTTCTCTGGTGTATGTTTTCAGCAATCTCTGTGGAGGAGAGGGTGGCTTTATCTTAGAGTTAAACATCAGTGAAAGTTACCAGTGTCTTCCATCTTCTAATTATCATGAATCTGCTAGAAATTTCCTGTTACTTTGGTGGGGAGAACAGAGTACGATGAAGTCTTCAGCAGTCAGCTGTCAACCATCTAGTGATGCTAAAGAATGCCAAGAAATTCTGGGTGGAGTTTTGTTGGGCTGTGGTTGGAGTGGATACAATCCTGCTTCATGCACATGTCCCTTGCAGCCCCAGATTCTGATGGTCAGATCCTCATTTCATGAAACAGTGAAATTTCCAGAGCTCTTAATGTATTTCTGGGAATTTTTCAGCTCTTAAGTAGTCTATGCATATATGTATTCATATACAGTTGTTTTCTCCTGTGTGTGTGTGAGTTCAAAAAGAGAGCATGGACTTTCAGGCTGCTTTTATCCAAATTGCAGTGTACAGTGACCAACACATAGAGAGGCTCTTCTAAAAATTCACTGAACCCCATGAGCTTCTTTGTATGATTCATAAGGGAGGTAGATTGCTGGGAAAAAGGATGTACCTGAAGATCCAGTAGTTCTGCCTTTAGCTTTTACACCATGAATGATTGTAGGATGCTTGGAGTCATCTTTCTGCAGATGGTAAGTACAAGGTGAGCACAGGAGACGGGAAGAATGAAAGGTCCAAGCAAGGAACACATACAGGTTGAAGAAAGTGCTTTAACACTTATAAATTCTTTAAGGTGGAAACAGTGAACACTGAGGAGGTGGACATTCCCCTGCAAGAAGAAGAGAGACGTCAGATGGAGGAGATCTTAAGACTGGAGAAGGAGATTGAAAAGTTGCAGCAACAGAAAGAGGATCACATGTCTGTCATCTCTGAAGACACCAGGAACGAAATCAATCGGCAGCGAGAAGAAGAGATACAGAGGTTGGAAAAAGAGGCATCAAGGGTTGCCCAGGAATTCTTGGAGCTGCTGGATTTTGGAAATCTGGATGAAAGTGTACAGAACTTAGAGCACTCACTTTCTAGTGAGGGGACACTCAACATTGACTGCAGTCTGGTGGCACCCCTGGCTGAAGAAGAAGTCGATGAGGGTTTTCATGCTGATGATGATGGACGGCCAACTTCCACTTTGGTGGTCTCGAATCAGCATGGCACAAGAAACAGCGGTAACTACGCCAAGGAAGTTGCCAACACAAGCCTTTTGCATCTCCAGAGGGAAGTGGGAGAGGCTATCCCTGCTCCAGGACTGCCTGTGGAAAGAACCACTAGCCCTAAGGAGCAGAGAGCCGTCTCTGACCCAGCAGAAAGCGTTTACAGCACTGTCTCCGATACGCAGAGGAGTAACAGTGGAGAGGCAGGAGAGCCCATTTACACCTCCCCCCCAGATGTGGAGTCCGACTACGACCATGAAGAGTTTGATGGCTATGGAGATGCAGGTAACGCCTCAGCTGAGCCTCTGAATGGTGAGGAGGGTCTGAGACACTCCCATGGTACCAGCCTGGACTCCAACCGTGGCAGCCTGGACTCGGTGAGAATCCCTCTTTCACCTTTCTGGATATAAGTGTGACTTTGTCGGTGTTTATAACATCTTTGTCTTCTTACTGTATGCCTGCTCACTCTGGGTAGTTACTAATATCAATAATCAGCTTGAAAAAATGGGAAGAGCCATAGATAGGCTGAAGGCCAGAGGGCTTGGATTGTCTGGTGTCTGCTGGCACATAAGCTAGTACATGTGTACCTAATTTAGATTGTTTCCATCGCCATATGTTAATATAACACCTTTTAGGAGAAAGGAAAGCAGATGAGTGGTATTTTGTAGGTGTATGTTCTATCTTAGAGAGATTTCACAGAAGGGGCCTAAGGTTCCAGTGTGTGGTGACAAGAAGAAATGGAAAAGTTTGGAGTTTGATTTGTCTCCATCACTAAAACTTCTCTTCTTCTAGTTCTGTTCAGAGTTGAGGGTTTATCTTCCGCTGCTGTGTACAAGTCATGCTGTTCTAAAGCTGGAAGAAATTACTGTGCTGATTGGGCTGGGTCCCAGTGCACACAACCAAGATCACTGAACCATTTTTATTCCTGCTGCAGGGACAATGACAGGGTGGTAAAGCTGGGCTATTGGCCTTGAACTGGAAGCATCTCAGCCTAGATCCCACACTGGCTCTGGACTTCCTGAGTGCCCTCAGGCCTGAGTGCCCTCAAGCTGCTTAATAATGCAATGATAAATCCCCTTACAGAACAAGATGTCAAAGCCCACATAAGATTGTGAGGAGTTCGGGTGTGAAGCCAGTGACAGCCAAAAAAATATTTCCAGTAAATGACATCCTGAGAAGAGACACTTGAAATACAAAATATCTTTTAGAAAACTATTGAATTTTAATTTTATTTTTAGGAATTCAATTTACTTCCTTCAGTATGCTTTTCCAATGACAGATCGTGACTTTTCTTAAAAAGTTGCATTATTTTCTTGTTTGCATTTCCCTAATGTCAACTGCCAGCCATCAGAATTTTTTATGATTTGATCTGCTTGAGTAAAGGTACCTTCTGTGTGGGCAGAAAATCACTGTCAGGTAATCTTCAAATCATGAATCATTCTGTCAGAGCTTAGGCTGGTTTCTACTCTTCTTCTTAAAACACAAATAGAAGTGGAGGGTTTTATTTGGCTCATCAGTGAGTAAGACTAATGACAGAGCCAGCTGATACTTTGTCATAGTGTGAGCCACAGGAAGAGATAACCACAGCTGAGGCAAGATCCCATCAGTAGCTGCTGTTCCGAGACTACCTGGTTTTTGAAACTTAATGCCAACGGAGAGAATGAATGAGTGGAGCAGGGATGAGACAAAAGAGGAGCACAAGGGAGTCACAGAAAGAAGAGGGAAGGGAAAATGAAAAGAAGCAACATGCGTTTGAGGAAAGAAAAGGTCTAAGGGACTGCCTTCATTAGTACTAAATTAATAAGGCAAATTAAAGGAAATTGTATTTAAGGTAAAGGAAATTATTTTGTGTGCAAAGTACTTTCTTGTGGCTGAGGGCCTTTATCTAGTTGGAGAAGAGAGATGGTAAAGTCAGTACTGTTATTTCGGTAATTCAGATTGATGTTTTTAGGGTTCTGTTATCCTGGACTGTGCTTTAAAAGGAAGAATTTTCCTTGCTGGGGTTAAATCACTATTCCATGTTGTCTGGCACTGTGGCCTTTCTGCCAGAAAAATCAGAAAACTTATCCAAAATGAAGAATTCTCTCTTAATCCCATCAAATTAGATTTTGCAAGGTGGGCTCTGCCTTGAATCAGGTAGTTTTTTTACTGCAGGGAACTGGAGCTTTCTAGCCATGTCCACTGCTCTCCTGTCAGGTATGAAAATTCCGTGCTCTTGCTTTAGGCATTAATGGGTAAGCTGTCAAGCCTCTACTTTTACCTTGTGCTTTTTTAGCAAAGGGCCTATGTATAGTTTTGCACCTTCTGATCGTGTGACTTCTCTAACCCTGTTAATTGCTCAAGTCCTCCTGTGACCAGGAGAACTCAAGTAGCCCGTGTCTCCCCTTTTTTCTTTAGTTTCTGGACAGCGAAGAAGAAGTGGATGTTTACATTGATACAGATGAAGAGTTTTGTAACGGACGGGTCACAATCTTCAATGGCTCAGGGCCGCCCTATTTTCACAGTTATCTCTATATGAAAGGTAAGTCATTTTGCCAAAACCATGGATGGATGGGATCCAGGAAACCTGCTTTCCTCTTCTGTTTGTCTGGAATCATCATCTTTATTTGCTCTTGGTTCTCAGTTTATTCTCCTTTTTTCTTCTACTTGTTTAAAACAACAAGTAGAGAGGTAGGAGTGTCAGGGAGATGCTTGCCACTGAGACCTAATTGTGCCTACTTGGTATGGGCTTAAATGATTTATTCTCAGCTACAAAACTGAAGCCAGAACAAAAATACTTGAGTAGTGCATATATTTCTATATTTTCCTTTTGTTTCACTAGTTTTGTTCTGTTTTTTCTGTGTCTGAAATGAAGCACAACTTTGTCACCTTCAGTTTCTTTGTTTCACGTTGGAACTGAGGTGGCAGCTGTTCCTGCCCAGGAGCAGGATCAGAATGGAAGCGTGGCCCCTGTTGCATGTCTGCTGAAATTTTGCTCCCTCCCTTTGCAGGAGGTCTCATGAACCCGTGGCGGCGGCGCTGGTGTGTCCTGAAGAACGAGGCCTTCATGTGGTTCCGCACCAAGCAGGAGGCCCTGAAGTCAGGCTGGCTCTACAAAAAAGGTGGAGGAATGTCAACGCTGTCGCGCCGCAACTGGAAGCGCCGCTGGTTTGTGCTTCGAGAGTCCAAGCTGATGTACTTTGAGAATGATAGTGAGGAAAAGCTGAAGGGTACTATTGATATCAGAAGGGCCAAGTGAGTGCAAAAATAAATCCCTTTGATCCCTGGTATTCGCTCTCTAAATCAGTAATGGAGGGTCCAGTGCTGCTGTTCCTCGGCCTGTGTATCTCCCATGGTGCTTGGAGAATCAGAAACGAAGGAAGGAAAAGACAACTACAGCATCTAGTTTTACTCTGGAGGGAGTCTGCAGTTACTTGATAGTTCTTTTCCCAGTCTTGCATTTTGTAATCCAGCAGAAGCTCTTTCCAAGCCGTGGATGGAGCCAGACCAGGAGGGGCTAATTAAGTACATACCCCATGCATTCTCTCCTACCCAGACTCCATCTGTTTTCTGGCTTCTCCAAGCATTTCACAGAGGTATTATGAAGCTCACAGCGGGATTTGAATTTGGCAGCATGTGCTGTGCCTTTTCCTGAATCCTGAATGCTCTTTCTGCTGCCATAGTCAATTCCTCAGCTCCTGCTGTAAGAAAGGACAGACTGGTCACCTATTAGCATTATGTGGACCTGTAAAGTGCCAAAAAGAATGGCACTTTGTGTCTGCCTTTGTAAACAGATCTCTGTATCAACCTCCTTGTTACCTCTTCTTCCATTTGGTCTGCTGGTGTCTTGAAAATCCATGTAGTGCCTTAAGCTTTGTTTTTTAACTGTACAAATCTTTTTAAACATATTGATGTATATTGGCTGAATTTTGTATTTCTGTCAGAGTTAAAAGCCATCTGAACAAGTGATTTCCCTTCTGTGTAGTGAAGGGTATGATGTGAAAGAATCGACCAGATGGAATTCAGGCCTGTGAAAGGTTTTTAGCTTTGGCTCTTGTGCTTTCTTGTGTTCCAGAGAGATTGTGGATATTCATGAAAAGGAGAATGCCTTGGACATTGTGACAGAAGACCGAGTTTACCACATTGTTGCAGAGTCACCAGAAGATGCCAGGTACAACAGGGAGTTTTGTTAGGTTTGTTCGTTCAGTGCAGGTCTGACTCTCTATGGGAGAGTTTGAGAAACAATCAATTCCCTTTTGATGGAGAAAAGGGGGTATTTGTTCCAGAGTGTCATTTCGTGCTTCCTGGGATGTACCACACCTACTTTCGGGACTTGATGTTATGGCTACCAAGGTTGTGGTTCAGCCTGCCAGTCACAGGACTGCCAGCTTCTCATGTGGCTGTGAGCATGCTGAATTCAAGGGTTACTTCAGCAGACACACAAACCTTAATATAAACTGGAACATCTAATAGCTGATTTATTTATTTAATGGAATCTTGAATCAAACAAAAAGTCTATTCATGTTGTCTGTAAATGATTGCGAGAGCAGCTGGGTTTTATCCAGGAGACAGAAAAAAGGCTGCAGCTTATCAGAGTCTGTAGTGTCATCTGATAAAATCTTCCTAGTGCAAAGCAAACAAGTGACTCATGTCCTTCCTTCTTGGCGTCCTGGCCAGACAGTGGGAATTGGTTGTTTAAGGGCAGGTTAGGCAACCTGTCCTGGCTAGGCAAAGCAAAGTTAAGAGGTTACTGTCCCCAGCCACTCATGTCTTCCCTCTTTTACCACTTTTACCAAGGTTTCTGCTCTCTCAGCCCTGACAGCGTAACTGTTTCTCTGATCTACTGATTCTGTGAAGTTATTTAGGGAATATCATTATTTCGTATGGAGAGAAAGGGGGAAGAATTACAATTTAGCAGAAATAGACTGGAGAACAGCCACATGGACAAGAAACAGGCAAATTTAGGGGAGCAGTAGTGGCAGGAACAATAACTTCTTAACCCAAAACTTCCACAAATGCAGTAGGCATGTCCTAAGATAACACTGCAGAATTGTTAGGACAAGTGTAAACCAAGTGTGGCCTCTGTCTATGCCCTGTCAGTCTCTGTTCTGAGGGAGAAGAAAGCACCAACGCTTGCAGTAGCAAAGGGCAGATTAGCAGATGTCATTGAGTATCCAGTTTGAGAATCCTCCATGAAATGTAGATGTTCTCTGAGCTCACTGGAAGCTGCAGATAAGAATCTGCTTTTTCTGCAACAGCGATTAGCCTCCAGATATGTCTGTAAGAGAAGCCCTTTCACAGACAAAAAGCTTAACTCCGAATTCACTTATAAACAAACCCATGATTAATTGCCAGCCATATGACTTTCAAGTTTATTAGCAGATCAGAGAGAGACTACTCAAGAAGGCTCCCAGGCGTCTCTAAGACTCTAGTCCAAGAAGATTCCCAGCTAACCCTGTTTTTACGAGTGCTGTATGCTCTTCTCAGTCTGCTGGCATGGGCTCCCTGTAAAGCTGCTGCCTACTTAGAGTTCCTTGAATAACAAGTAGAAAACTGGATTTTGCAGGAGCAGCTGTCAGTGGGTTGAAGAACGTGCACAGAATTTTCATGGATAAATAAGGAGGAAGGAAGACATTAGAATCTGGTATGATCAGCCGAAGAGATATTTTGTGGCAATGTACTCAGGAAATTGTGAATGAAAAAATTTTCCCAGTGGCATCTTTCCAGGTTCCTTGATCATGTTCTCGAGCCAGTTTCACTACCGAAAGTTTGATTCTGATCCTGTTTTGATTGGCAGTGGTTGGTTTAATGTCCTGAGCCGAGTACACAGCGCTACAGCACAGCAGCTGAGGGAAATGCAGGATGAACAGGCCAATCCAAAGAATGCTGTGGTGAGTTACTGTGCAACCAGCCTGTGGGCATGCTTGGAGCCCTCTGTGTTTAACTGTTTGTGCATGATTTTCCAGCACATGCAGTGCTGTACTTCATGAGCAGTATAAGAAAGTTGGACAGTAATTAGAAAGAAACAGCAAAGCTGATAGCAAAGAGGGTAAGCAGTGGGGAACGTGGTGCTTGTGGTGGGTTGCTCAGCTTGATCACAGATAGCTCTTTTTGATTGGAGGAGGAGAGGGAGGCTGCCTCATGCAGATGAAAAACTTTGGATTGGACTAGTCTGGGTCACAGTTACTCCAGATGGAAGATAGCAGTTGGGGAGACCGGTGTATTTATGTATTTTGCCAGTACAGAGATGGTAGCTAAGGTTATTTCAGACCTCCATAATACTCTCTGGAAACTTGAAACTGTTTTTCCTCCAGTTCTGTGGAGCCCTTGCACATCTTATGCTGTTTAGGGAGCAAAGATGACTCACTTGGGCCTTTCTCGTATGTTCATTTTTACTCAAGCTATTGGAATTCCGAGGAATGGTTTAAATTCCAATCCTATTCACAAAGGAGGATGCCTGTAATCTGAAATGCAATCTGTGTCTTCTTCACTCTGCAGGGAACCCTGGATGTTGGGCTTATTGACTCTGTCTGTGCCTCAGACAATCCTGATAGGTACGTACAGCAATCTGACCATCTCTTAAATAAGAAACTCCCTACAGTATTTTTGTGGGTAGGTCCAGGTTCCCTTTGGGGTTTGTATTTGTTTTAACTCATAGATCTTCGTCTCCAAACAAATAAACATAGCTGAAATCTCTAGCTCATTTCCAGCAATGTCACTTCATAGGCACGAAGTCCATATATGTATTGTCTTTGAGTCAAAGTTTCTCCTTTAACTCCTAAAAGTGAAAACAGCATAATATCAATGCTAAAAAATGATAGTATTAGCTGTTATCAGCACTGATGAAATATGTCCAGCAAAAGCAAAACTTCCATTTTTTCAACAGAGTAATTTTGAGTTAATCTTGTAAATTTAGGTGAAAGAAACAGCATTGTGGAAGAATAATGGATGATTTAGTAATCTGTAGTATTGTTGATATCTTTGCCATGCAACAGAGCACAGACCTTTAGTTAGTTAGTTTCAGAGAAGAGATGATGGGACATTTCATATCACTTTATGTTAACATTTAATTATTTCCCACATATTAACAGGTTCAGCCAGGGCAGAGATACTTACCACAGTGCTGAAGTAAAATATTAGCTATTAAGTTACTTACCTCTGTGGTCTGGGGTTTTTTTTTCCTCACACAGGTTGCTAGGACTTTGTAATTACTACTTTTGAAAATGCATTTCACAAGTGAAGTAAGACTTCATTGATCAAAATGTTTTGGGCAGTTCTTAGCCTGTACTCCTCAAAATTAATCTGTGTACCAGTGAAAACTAGGAATAAATAGACAGTCAAAATTTGTTTATGTAAGTGCTGAGGTATGCTTTTCTGGAATGTCAGTGTTTGAAACAATGTTAACAAATTCTGAGGAGAATGCTTATTCTCAACCAACATTTTTATGCTGCTTATTTTTATCTTGCATAGGTTTAAGCATTTTTCTAACAGAGCTTGATTGCACCTTTTGCTTCACGCTTGCATTCTACTTTTCAAATTCTGTTTATGGGAAGGTAGAATGACTTTGGGTGAGCTGTGAGTTATTTGCATGGTTATGACTAATTGTAATGCTTTTGTTTTCTGGCAGACCGAATTCATTTGTGATCATCACAGCCAATCGTGTGATTCACTGCAACAGCGACACTCCTGAGGAGATGCATCACTGGATCTCCCTGCTGCAGAAACCAAAAGGCGAATCCAAGGTCGATGGCCAGGAATTCCTTGTGAGAGGTGAAAGGAAGTACATGCAATTACATGCTTAGAATTCTGCTTATAGTCTGACAGGGAGATTTGATTGTTGAGAACTCGATCTAGGGTTTAGCTGCTCCCCAAAAACTGACATTCTCTGCTGTCCTCCACCTTCCTGCCTGCCATGTTACACGTGTGCTAGCCCTGGCTCTTATGTAATTCCCAGCCAGGTGAAAGAAATAAGTACTTCATGTGTTTCATTTTATGATGTTAGTTCTAGCCTATTTGAGCACGTCCAGCAAATGCCAGTGGGGAATAGGAAGGAGTGTGGCTGCTGATGAGGAGCAGCTGGCTTAGATGGACTTTAACATGACACTGTGGCTTCTGTTGTCAGCTCAGTTCCTTCTAACACCTGTCATGTAGAGAGGGAGGCAGAGTCTTTGTGGGACTGCTGCTGTCCTCAGCTAAACTAACTAACCTGATTATGGTAGACATAGTGAGGTGAGAAAAATTCTCTGAGGTTTACAAATTCTCTGAGCAAAAGGTTTACATTACATCTTAGGCAGAGCTTAGTTGAAGATGGCAGAGCATGAGTAGGGATCGCATATATATTCCAAAATATTCCTCCATTTATCTTAAATATTTTAAAATTTCTTCTATACTTTGAGCTTATCACATGGTCTTAAATGTATGAAGACACTCATGATCTAGTCTGTGGAATGCAAATGCATGAGCAAATTGTCTTGCATCTTCCAGAAATGTCTATGAAGGATTAAAGGTCTGAGAGTGGTCATGGCAAGGCAGCAGAACAGGAAGAAAAGAGTCACCAAAATGTGGCAAAAGCCTTCAACCCTAGTTGTAAAAATGTCAAGGAGATTGAATGATACAAAGCAGACTATCAGACAACAGTTTGAGTACTTTGACTTCAAAATACTTAATTGCAAGGCAACGGTTTTCTTTTATGTCTTCTTGTTCATTAGTTAAAAAGGAATGATCCTTTGCAAAGTCAGTGTATGCTCTGCTCTTCATAATGATGTGGCTGTGTGACAGCAGTGCAGCCACAAAGGCATATATTCAGGAAGGTCTATCTCTGTCTTCTCTTTATATGGACTCTCGGTTCAGTCCCACATTTTTTGAACATTTTGCCTTGTGGGTGGACATAGTTTTCTACTCAGAGGTGTAAAAAGCAATCTTTTTGACAGCTTTAGCAATGCAGGCTGTAATTTTTTTCTGTTATGAGTTTTCTTAATAATTGGTTTTTTTTCTTTTGCGACAAATCTAAAATGACAGCAGAATTATTTGTCCTGACCATGGAATGACATGTTTGTTTCTGTGCTAGGCTGGCTTCATAAGGAAGTCCAGAGCAGCAACAAGATGTCCTCGCTGAAGATGAAGAAGCGCTGGTTTGTTCTGACAAACACTGCCCTCGACTACTACAAGTCGTCCGAGCGCACAGCTGCCAAGCTCGGCACGCTCGTGCTCAACAGCCTCTGCTCCGTGGTGCAGCCCGATGAGAGGGTCTTCAAAGACACAGGTGAGAGGGAGAGAGTGGTAAGGAGCAGAGTCCAGGTGTGCAGTTCCTGAAGAGGGGATGGTGCGGGGCTGTAGTGGTGTGTTGTGTTGAGAAGGCAATTATCTCAGTGTCGTCTGAGGCTTTGTGTCTGGCTGCAAACATCTCCGGCCTTGGAAGCTGTAAGAGATTTGCAGAGAGCCAGAGAATAGTATGCAGGTGACTGTAAGTGCCTCACACCTCTCAGAGATACACAGTGCTGGTGTTTCTCACCGAGTAGAGTCACTGCTTACATATCTCTGTTCCCCAAGCAGGGGAGTGTGAGTTCCTGTAGTTGACACTAATTATTGGTACATCTCCAGAACTGTCACCTTGTAGCATGACCGACATTTGTCTCTGGGGTCAGTGTTAACCTCTTAAATAGCAGCCATCCCATACACTGTAAGACTATACATCCTTACACTGTAAGATGTTACAGATTACAGCGGCTTGATAGCAACAAAAGATGACAAATGCCTGTGTTTGCTTTCTGTGCAACATGACGGAGTTCTGGGAAGGCAGGATCCAGCATGATTCTGCATTGCCTGCCTTAGGAGTTTGGAAGGAAACCCAGATTATGGGGTAAAGGGTGAATCTCTCTTACAAAGACTGTGAACCTTAGAAAAAAACTTGAAATACTGGACATTTGGGTACCGGAGTTGCTTGGGATACCTTTTAAAGGGGCTGAAAGCTGAAAGTATTTAGTAAAGTGAAATGAGATGAAATTTATTCTGCCCATTCACAAGAAATTGTCCACATTTTTGGTATCAACAGATGTCTAGGCCTACCTTTAGCAGATAGAATTGCCATTGCCTTGACATGTTCTCTCAAGTTGTCAAACACATATTTTTAAAAGTTCTGAGAATTGATTTAGCAATCTGACTGGGGGGTCTGTGTAGGGTGGTCATTTTCCAAGTGATTAACAGGACAGTGTAGCCCAAATGCTGTCTGTGAAAGGGAGCTGCCTGGTTGGCGGGCAAGTAGTCAGGTTACATGGCAAGATACTTGGATCTTGGAAAGCTGTCTCTGTACCAGTCTGGATTTGGACTTACCTATTGATAAATATGTTTTGGGAATGGGGATTTAACCATTCTACGTAGTGGATTTTAACCCGACACACCATATGTTGCTATCAAAGCAGCCAGGGTTTTCATCAGCTGCAAGCTACAGGCAAAAATACAATCAGTGATCTCTTAATAATCGAGTGCAACCATTAGTCTAACATGGCCAAGTCCACCACTAAGCCGTGTCCCTCAGTGCCACGTCTACACATTTTTTTAATGCCTCCAGGGATGGTGACTCAAGCACTTTTCTGGACAGTCTGTTGCCAACCCTTTCCTCTTGTCCTATCTTTTGTTACTTGGGAGAGGGTACAGGCCCCCACCTGGCTACAGCCTCCTTTCAGGTAGTTATAGATATTAATAAGATCCCCCCTGAGCCTTATTTCCTTCAAGCTAAACACCCCCAGCTCCCTCAACCACTTCTCAGAGAACTTATGCTCCAGACTCTGCTCTGCTTTGACACCCAGGATGAACTGCTCCATAACTTTTCCTGGTATTGAGCCTGGACTGACAGACCTGGAGTTCCCCAGATTCTCCTCCTGGCCCTTCTTGTAGCTGGATGTCACATTTGCTAACCTCTAGTCAACTACATGGTATGGAAGCCAGTTTCACCTTCCAGCTTTGTTTCCACCTTTGTTTCTCCACAGGCTACTGGAACATCATAGTCCATGGGCGAAAGCACTCGTACAGGCTGTACACGAAGCTGCTGAATGAAGCCATGCGCTGGGCCTCTGCCATTCAGGGTGTCATTGACAGCAAAGTTCCCATTGAAACACCTACACAGCAACTCATTCGTGACATCAGGGTAGGTGCCATCCTCCTAATTCCCACATGAGCTGGGAGCAGTCAGGCCACCACTGGTCTAACCCAGTCACTGCTGAAAATGTGGCAAAAAATGGGGTTGTTGTCTTAAGGGGAAAATGAAAAAGAGTAAAAAAATAAACGTACAGAACTGTGCAACAACAAAAAAAATCAAATATTGTATGAATTTTATTTTGTTAACTGATCTGCATAAGTTTAGACCATGACTCTGTGTAATTAAAGATTGCATGCAGACTTACACCCTCAAGTATTTGCAAGTCTCTGCTCCACCCTTTCCGCTCCAAAGCATCCTCCAGACACAAATAGAAAAAAATCCATTCCTACAAGCCATCTGACTTTGATGTAACCCGAAGTTCTCTTCATACGTAAGGCTTGGGTGGTTAAATATCAGAGTAAAGGGTGGAAAGACAGTGTCTTTCAAAATAGCAGAAATTGTACCACAACAGTAATTTTTGAGAAGAAACTTGCCAGAAACTTTGGCAAATAAAGCTAGAATCATTTAAGAAGACACACCAAAGTATATTTCAGAAGAAATGTGTTTGTGATGACCTCTAAACTAGATGCAATTAGCTAGTTCGTATTGAGGAAGAAAGAGCTGGGAGTAGTTGTAGAGAATCTTGGAAAACTTCAGCTCAGAGTTCAAGGACAAATGGAACATAGGTATTGTTAGGGAGGGAGTACAGGACAAAATGCAGAAGAATGTGATCCAGTGTGTATGATAGTGACAGGCCCAGATTTTGAACACCATGGAGCATTTTGATTGTTCATTCTGTGAACACATATAGTACAACCTGACAAGTTGAGAACAGGCTCATTATTACATACTGAAAATGGTTGATCTGTGGTCAGAAAGTTCATTAACCCAGTCCTGTTAAAAGCTTGAAGGATATAGGAGAGAGGGATCACGCCATATGTGTTACGCGAGCCACGCTTGAAGGCAAGATTCTGTGCTTGGTGACCTGTGGGATGATGTAACGTGGCTATTCTTGTGTTTAATTTTCAGAAATAATGTACAGGGTAATTCTTAGATATGGATTATGCTTTGATTGCTTAGTACCCCTAGGCACCTCCAGAAATTTAGACAAAGGTGGTTGAGCTTGAACCTGAATGTATAAGGGCATCCTGCAAAGGACTGTGCCTATTTGAGAATAATTATTTTTTCTTTCTTTTCCAGGAAAACAGCACAAACCTTGAAGTAGTGGAACAGACATATAGGAGGAACCCAATCTTGCGATACACCCAGCACCCCTTGCATTCCCCACTGCTCCCACTCCCCTATGGAGATGTTAGTGTCAACTGTAAGTATTTTACCCAGGTGACAGAATCCACTCACATTTGGAGGGTCAGTGAGGAGCCTGAGCACCAAAAAATGGATCTGTGATCTGTCTCTGTGCAGGTGAAGTCTGTTTGGGGCAGTGTAGCCCACAGGGTTCAGGGAGGGAGCAGTCCCTTTCTCTCTCTCTTTCCTCTCTGGAGTGTATTCCATGTCCACTGCCTCTTAACATGGGAACACTGAATCCTAAAGTAAGTGGGGGGAGATAGTTTATCATCTAACCAGGGGACATGCACCCCCTGTCATCTTTAGCCACCGCTGGGTTGCAAGTGGCTCCAGTGAAAATAATACAACAGGATTGCATCTTGCAGCTAGCAGTGGGGTAGTGTTTCTACAGAAGCTGCTGTAAAACCAGACTAAATTAATCCTTTTTTTCAAATGTGTCAGAAACATGAAAGAGCTGGAGTCATGGGCCACCAGAAAACCAAAGTGATTTGGTGATGATTATAGACAGTTTGACATACTGAAACTGAAAGCTGATGAAGAACTATAGAAGAATGTCTCATGTGGAGTGACTGAGCCACAGAATCTTTTAAGAAATTAATTTCAATCAAAGCAATGTGTATAGGAAGAACAGTCTGCCACACAGGTAGTGATTTAGCTGTGCTTAGTAAAGTGAACATCAATTTACATAGCTTTATGAAAATGTCAACTCTAGTGGTGAGTACAGAAACAAAAAGGCTAACGTAAGGTTTTGAAAGCTTAGAAAAGTAAAAATAGAGTCTTTGTGCAGCTGTATTGATATATCATGTGCCTGCATCATGAGTACAGGATAGAGTTTTACCTTCTACAACTCATCAAAGATATAGGAAACCTAAAACTTACCCGAAGGTGATCAAAGGCACAGAAGAACTTACCTACAATTGAGTGACTTAGTAGAGAGCAGGATTCTTCAGCCTCAAGATGAAGTTTTTAGGGCCAGAATATTGTCAAGGAGAAAGTGAAAGGGAACTAGCTGCTTGCTGTCTGTCACAAGGATCCAATTATATGGCAGATCAAAAGAAAAAAATAAGTTCTGAAATACAGAAAAATTACAGAGCAAGCACTTACACTGTGGAACTTACTGTATAAGACCTGTGTTTTTGTAATGGACAGTTAATACATGGCCACTGGGGAAGCAGTGGCTGTACAGGAGATTCAGAAGGATTGAAAGCCCCAGAGATGTGCAAAGGAGAATTCAGGCCTGCATGTGAATGGTATCACATGTGTCTGAGCAGTTCAAAAAGCTGACAGACAGGTGCTCAAAAACCTCAAGGTTTGGTCTAAGCATTTTAAATTTAAACAATAGGTATAAGTTGCATTTGCGGTACAGCAATTTACCTAAGTTCTGTGGTGGCCCAGGGGTCAAAGCTAATACAGGCACAACACAGAATTTTGGAATGACTCAAATCAGGCTTCAGTGGCTGCATTCAGGTACCTCGGTTGCAGACACTGAAGCCTGAACTAGATCTCAGTGCTCATTTCCCCTAAAAATATGGCTCTGCTTTTCTGTACAATATATCCAGAAATGGATTGGCAGTGGTACCAAATCAGATATTGGTAATTATAATTATAAATACTAATTAAGACTGCATTTGAACATTTAGAGAGGAAACATGAATGAACTTCAAGTATAAATTTAAGTTCAAGATATGAGCTAACGCTCAGGTTGCTGTACTTCTGTGAGAGATCAGTACAGTTGACTGTAGTGCTGCTGGGCCAGTAGAAAATGAGGGAGATGCTCATATCTTGTCACCTTTGTGATTGTTCCCCAGTGCAACAAGAGAAGGGTTACAGCAGCTTACAGGATGAAGCAGTGAAGATCTTTAACTCCCTTCAGGAAATCGAGACAGTGTCTGACCCCATACCCATTATCCAAGGCATCCTGCAGACCTGCCATGATTTAAAGCCCCTTCGTGATGAGGTGTACTGTCAGCTCATCAAGCAAACCAACCACATGCCACATCCCAACAGTACTGGGAACCTGCACCACTGGCAGCTGATGACCTGTATGAGCTGTACTTTCCTGCCCAGCAGAGGGATCCTGCGCTACCTCAAGTTCCACCTCCGAAGGTAAATGTCCCTTTCATTTGCAGCCTGTTCCCTTTTACTCTCCTGATCTTCTGCTGCCTGTTGTAGTTACCTGTTTCACCCTCTTGCTGTGCAAACATCTTGCTGTGGTGTTCCAGCCTCCCACCTTTGCACAGTTCTTGCCACCAGCTGTTCTGTGTATTCAGACTCCCTCCCTTACCACCTGTTTGTGTCAAAAGGATGTGGAATGTAAATTACCCAAACAGAACACCATGAGACTGTGTTGCAGTGGGTTTACAGCTGATGATCTGCTGCTTACTAATGTACATTTGAACATTATCAGCCTTCAGGAAAGGTGAGGACTGTACTTGCATACTCATGGAAATATGTACTACCTTGCAGCTGGCACAGGCAATAAGAATACCGTGGAGTAGGAGAGATACTGTAAATCCAATTTATAATTTTTCAAGATTTGTTTAACTAAGCGCATAGTGCTTGTGATTTTTATTTTTAATCTCTTTTAACCTCCCATTTTCATGAACTAAATCAGTTACATTTCTTCCCGAGTCATTTTTACCATCTAATACAGCTTTACAAAGCAGTCTGCACTGGGGCTGAGCTGCAGCCGTGTAGCCTCGCTCCATTCTTAATGATGAAAAAGATCAATAAAATCTATTTGATTTCTTCCAAGCTAGGAAAGAGTGAGATGAGATTTGTCTCAGTACACCAAATATCTACATCCAGAGCTTGGGTCTAAGAGATGCTGAAGAATACTCCATGTAGCCATTTCATTGTTTTACCACGGGAGTTGCAGATAATGTTACACTTAGACTTACCTGCTGGCCTTTGAGGGAAGAGAACCATGTAGAGGGATCTGCTTTCTGTCTTCTTAATTCTCAAACATACCATAGAACTGGCTCAAACACATCCAGTAAATAAAAAAAAAAACAAACCCAAAACTATTAAAAATAAATGAAAAAGGTTTACATTTGATTTCATAGTTTTTATTCTCAGTTTTGTAAATTGAGATAGTCAATCCTGCTGTCTTCAGCTGTCACTAAACTCCTGAAAATTTGATCTGCTTATTTCATGCATTGTTGAGAAATGCCACTGCAGTTACTTGGAAATGACTAGCAAAAGCAGATTGTATGGTTTAGGAAATAAGCTTTGGTTTTGTGTCGTTGCACTTGACATCAGCTACTCTACAAACTCTTTACTGCAGTAGTCTTAATTTTTAGGGTAATGTGTCGTTTACTGTGTAATGGGTTTTTTTTTTGCTTTTCTTTACAATTAGGGTAAAAGACCTCTTTCCAGACTCAGAAATAGACAGGTATGCACAGTTCATAAGTGATTCTCTGAAGAGAACAAAGACGAGGGAGTTCGTGCCCTCCCAAGAGGAAATACAGGCTCTTCTCACCCGTGAGGAAATGACCACGACAGTGTATTGCCATGGTGGTGGCTCCTGCAAAATAACCATCAACTCCCACACCAGTGCTGGGGAGGTAATGCATGAGTAGCATTCTGTGTCTGGAGTGGATCTGTTGAAGGGACATCCTTTTCCCCTTCATTTCCAATTTCTCTCTCTTTTTTCTTTTTTTTTTTTTTTTAATTACAACTTTTTTGCTGTATCTTCGGGGAAAGTTCAGCTTATTCTACAAGGCCAGTTCCCAAGTTGTAGAATATCTCCTGACAACTGTGCTGCAAAAGCTAAACACTTCTGGTGTTCTGCCCTTTGTCTGAAGACTTGCTAAACAGAGTTTTCTGGACAAGGAGAGATTCCAGTTCATAATGGAATCCCTTCTGAGAGGGATATTCTACCAGTAATTTAATCATTAGCAGGTCAGAGGCAGGATTCTAGGTTGCAGTAGTCATGTCTGTGAAAACTTTAGTGCTAAACAGAAGAAAAAGTGGAATTGTTACTAGAGGAACTGAGAATGTCATCATGACATCTGAATCCAGTATGTGCCTGTATCTTGTGCAGAATTCTAATTCCCCCATCCTTGAAAGGGTAGTGAAGATTGAAAAGATTCAGAGAAGAAAGGCGAGGACAATCAAATATAAGTAATGACTTCATTGCAGGGAATGATCTTCTAGGGTTAGAATTCTTTAATCTGAAAACATGGTAATAAAGGGAGAAATGTGATGGAGATGTATGAAATGACAGGTGTTCTGAAGAGGTGCTGATTCTTTATTGTGCAAGGGGTAGTGATGCCTACTGCGTGATGTGTCTGATTTTGCAGGTGGTTGAGAAGCTGATCCGAGGGTTGGCCATGGAGGACAGCCGGAACATGTTTGCACTCTTTGAACATAACCAGCAGGTTGACCGTGCTGTGGAGAGTCGGGTGATCGTGGCTGATATCTTGGCCAAGTTTGAGAGGTAAAAGAATGTTTCATAAAACCTTTAATTCCTAGTTGGATGTAACACTGGATTTCAGAATCCAGGATTACCTTCAGACTGTAGTTGCACTGTGGACATTACAGTACCATCATACTTCTCCTTACTGTTTTCCTGTCTCATTTTCTTTTATATCTTACAGACTTGCTGGCTCTGAAGAAGAAGAGGAGGAAGGACAGTGGCAACTGTATTTTAAGCTTTATTGTTTCTTAGATATTGAGAATGTTCCCAAAGATGGAGTAGAATTTGCCTTCATGTTTGAGCAGGTAAGCCAACTCTGGGAAAATGATTTTGTTTCCAAGGTGGGAGAAGCACACAAGAGGATACAGAAAACTGGTTTACCTTTCATTAGAAGTGGGAATGCTCTTTGTAACAGAAGAATTTAATGTGTTGGATTTTTTTCCTGGAATCTACTAAGCAGGTAGACCATGAAGTTTTCTAGGGAAGATGAGTATTAGAACAAAAGCAAGAAAAATTAGCAAAGGCTTAAAAAAATTAGATTTTTGTTAGAAGATTAATGTTAATTAATATTTTTAAAACTTGGTATTTAATTTTAGAAGGCAAAGAAATTTGGGTAATGATTCAAGAGAATCAGTAAAAGTAGTTGCTTGCAGAACATAAATGTAAAGAAAACTGGAAAATCTATCTATGTGGAAATCAGCTTGCAAGAACAGCACATCCTTTGTGTGCTACCAGAACTAACTATAAAACCTATCTTTTGGGCAATTTCTTTTAATTAACAGCAAGGCTCTAGAAGAGTATTGCCGACAAAGGAAAAGAGAATGTAGTTGACAATATTTATCTGCTGAGTACTCTATTTAAGTCACTGTACTCCATAGCACAATGATGCTGGCTAGATCAGAGATCACACTGGTATGAAAGTTTTGCAGCTGGGATGCAAAACTAAACTGACTGGAGCACCCAGCTGTGTGATTTGTCCCATCTGTATTACTTCTAATAGTAATTTTAATACTTCTAATGAACACTGACCTTGCCTCAGAAAATCACAGCTGTAGAAAATTACTGAATCTGTGCTAATGGCAGTCAGAGTCATGAAGACTGAAAGTCACTGATAGTCAAACAGATGGCATGTACATCACTCAAACCATGATTCTTTCTTGAAATGAACATCAAGTATTGTTAGCTAGAGAATGTCTAGAAGACAGTCAGGAATGACTTCATGGTGCTCTGTGGAACCTCAGTTGTACCAAACTCCGTGTTGACAAGGCTTTCAGTTTGCACAGCTTTAACTGGCAAAGAGAAGTAACAGTAGGAGAATAGGTGTTACCCAGACATAGGTGGATGTACAAAAAAACCCCATTAATAGATTTCACAGAACAGGCAAAGGGAAGCAAGAAGATTGGTGAAGACATCAGGTGAAGGAGGAAGAGGTGGGAGGTGCTTTTATGTAATGAAACTGAGGTTGAGAGTCTTGAATTTATTATATATGACTCTGGTGTAAGGAGCTGTAGCTGATACAGCACAAAACCAAATTGCCTCAATTCTGGTCTCTCTCATCTGTTCCAGACCTAAAAGGTCTTCATTGTAGGACTTTATGTACAGGATAGGAGCCCCTTAAAGATCTCTGTCCTGTTCAAGCTTGCAAAAAGGGGTGTTCCCTTCATATCAACTAGTTGCAGACTTTGACATATTTATTACAATGTCTGCTCTGACCTCCTGAATTATGTCTATCCTGCTGGGGTCAGCAAATGCTTCAGGAATGTGCGTGTGGACCCTGATGTGAATAAAATGTGCTTTTGCTTTCTTTTTGTTTGTAGGCTCACGAAAGCCTTATAGATGGTCATTTTCCTGGGCCAGAGGACACTCTGCAGCGTCTGGCAGCTCTGCGGCTGCAGTATCTTCATGGAGATTATTCCAAAATAAGCTGGACCCTTGATGGAATTTACCCAGTTAACAGACTGAAATCCAAAATACTGCAGTCAACAAAGAGCAGCAGCAGTACCAGTCACACTCTGGAGAGGAGACGGACCAGCTTCCTTGAAGGGACATTGAAGCGTAGCTTCAAGACAGGGTCTGTAAAGAAGCAGAAGGTAGAAGAGGAGCAGATGATGGAGATGTGGGTAAAAGAAGAGCTTTCAGCTGCTCGAGCAAGCATAGCACAGAAATGGACCAAGCTGCAGGGGCTCTCTCAGCATCAGGCCATGGTGAAATACATGTCCATCGTAAAGGAGTGGCCAGGTTATGGGTCAACCCTCTTTGATGTTGAGGTGAGTGATTAATAAACTCCTGTAACCACAGCTGAGGAGAGGTATCAGTCTGGAGAACAGATAGAGCTGTGTGTAACACATTGCTCAGCAGCAGAAGGGAAATTTGGGAACTGGATGCGTTTTGCCCTAGTAATCTCAGGGAAGGCCTGCAGTATACTTCACAATACCAGAGAGTTACAACACAGAGAGCACATAGCAGGCAAGGAGGTGCATCCTGGTAAAGGAAGAGAGATAGTGGATTCCACTTTGTTGGAGTGGGGGAGAAGAGAGAGGCTTAAGAAAGTGGTGGATAGTGAAAGCAAAAGTAAAACAAAGCTCTGTTGTTCTTGCCCGCAAAAGGTGCAGTCCTGTTCTGCAGCAGTACAACAGAAACTCTGCAGGCTGGGCTGTGTACAGCACTGCGCTCAGCCAGCTAGAATTGGAATCCACAGTTCACTTCTGTCAGTTCTGTGGCTGCCTAGGTGGATCACCGTGGGAAGTTGTGTGCACTCACTATATTATTTGTAGAATAAGAAGTGGAATATTGCCTTGCTACATCACTTTAAAAGCTGATGAGATCTGTTAGCTATTACAGATATTAATTACTCAACTAGTATTTGGCTCCCAGCCGTGTCACTTCTGAATCTTTGCAACAGAAGTGCCTTCAGCATACCTTCTGCAGGTACCCTGGTTGTGTATTGAATTGAAATGTCCTGTAAGAGCTAGAAACAGAGGGCTTTTCCTTGAATGGAAAATTATTTGATCCTCGACTGCATTTATGCAAAACGTCATGTTTCTTTTTCTGCAGTGCAAGGAGGGTGGATTCCCCAATGATCTCTGGCTTGGTGTCAGCACAGAGAATGTGTCTGTCTACAAACGAGGGGATCCTAAACCACTAGAAACTTTCCAGTATGAACACATTGTTTTCTTTGGAGCACCACAGCCCAACACCTTCAAGATTACAGTGGATGAGAGAGAAATGTTCTTTGAAACCTCCCAGGTATGTGAAAGCACACAGCCACTTCTATTCCTTGAAGTTAAGCTTCAAGGAATAGACAGGTTTCTATGCAAGAACTATTGACTAATGGCCTACACAGCCAAGGGAAAAGATCAAGGGAGTTTAAGTCCAAAGGGAAGGGTACCTCTTCTTGAATACAGGGATGAAGAAAAAAAATAGGCTGGTTAGAAAGTGAAGGAGGTTGAATAGTGTTCCAGTGCATCAAGAATTTCCAATTTTTTTTCATTCCTTTCCAGTAGATGAATGGGGAGTTTCAGAAACCTGAAAAAAATAAACAAGATTTAGAAGCATTGAAGTTGCTTTTCTTTGAGCTAAAAATATTTTTAAGTGTTGCTACAGCTGAGCACAAACTTGTCAAGCCTTTCTCTCCTTGCTGTCATGTTCACATTTAGTATTAACATGCAAAATTTATCGTGTCAGGACTTTGGACAAGGGGAATTTTTCTCAGCAAAATGTCCTGTATGCCTCAGTGCACTGAAGTTTTCAAAGTGCTTATGCTGTGTTACTGTGTTCTCTCCCCAGGTGGGCGAGATAATAAAGATCATGAAAGCATACATCAACATGATTGTGAAGAAACGCTGCAGTGTCAAATCAGCCACCAGTGTGGACAGTCATGCAAGCATCTGGACTAGGTGATACGGATGAACTGGCACTAGTTTAGTCATGGGTATTTGCAACTTGCCAGCACAAGTGTAGCAAAGATGTTTTTTAAGAATTCAACTGACTACTATATTGAAAACCTGAAGTGACATCTGCAGTACCATAGGATTTGCACCTCTGCCCAAAGACATTAAACAGTAACAACTGTTGTTAAATACTAATGACCCAAAACTTATTTTCCCCTTGCTTGTTTAATGAGCAATGTATCTTAAAGAAGCAAAGTCAGAAGCATCCTTCTCCTTCTCCGTGTCCTCTCTGCAGCTTTCTGTATCACTTGTCATACTGGCAGAAAAAGTTACAAGAATCATTTATGCAGGACAGGAGACAGACTTAAGCTTCCTTAAGAATTTTGAACATGCAGACACCTGGGATCATGTGATCTCAGCACGGTCTGCTAAAATAATATTTGTTTTATTTATTTTGCAAACAAATCTAAAATATAAATCACTGTGGGTTTGTTTTTTTTTTCTTCAGAATATACTAACGATCTGATCTGCTTTTAAAAAGAAAAAACCTTTGTATAATTGAAGCCATGTAGTCCAACAGAGAGGTCAAACCCTACGTGAGAGAGCATAGAACAAAGAAACAAACAGAAACACTCAAGGTGGTTGTTTACCTTTCAATAAAAGTTCACAGGTACATGACTGTAAAAAGTGGCACTTCCAGTTACACTACTAAATATTCCAGTCCAGGAGAAAATTTCTGGAAATAGCTCCCCTGAAATAGATCATAAGGTGCCATTCTGGGCACATTGCAAGCAGCACCTGTTGCCTAAAAAATTAAGACTGCTGTTCCCCTGTACAGCCCAGGAGGGGAGATTGTTTTAGTATCATTTCCAGAAGACCTGCTCTTCACAAACTCCAGGTATGAGATGGAGGGTGGAGGTTTATGGTGAGCAGCTTGCTTGCATTAAGATCCTTCTTTCTTTAGGGGGGATTTTAGGATGACTGGGGTCCCTGAACTTTAAAGTGAACTCTTTCCTACTGAGTGAATAGGTGCCTAGATAAATTGTTATAGACAAGATTTTTATTTCCTCTGTCCAACAGCAAGCAGATGCCGAATTCTTGATCCACCCCAACTTTTAACAAGAACTGCTCACATCACTGAATCCCCAGATCCCCTATCCAGTCTCCTGTAGGTCCTTAGTCCTCAGCAGAACTTGAAAACAATGCTATTTTGCCAAAACAACTGCTTCTTGGAGGTTTTTATAGCTACCTGCAATTTGAAGAAGCAGAATTTTTTTTTCTCCATGAAAGACAACAGTCATCTTCAGTCTCTTGACTTCAGAAAGTTGATTTCATTGTTTAAAATATATCAGCCCCATCATAAATTAGTTGCATTAGCAAACAAAAAATCTGGTGTTGAGCCATTTTCTATGACCCTTGTCTAGGCTTGGGATCCCAGAATGCAAAGGCCCATTCTGTTTCTTACTGAAACTGCAGAAGTGTATGTAATATCCATATTGTTATGTTATTGTGGGGCATTGTTCCACAATCTAAAATTGGCTGTGTCCGTTTCTGAAGTAGCAGCAGCTAAGGCCTGTTAGCTATGAAACAAATTGCATAGAAAAGTAGGAGTCAGTAATGCAACAGGTTCCATTCCAATTCATCATCACATTGTGCCATACCACTAATACTGTGTTGCAGAACACTGGTTTTGAGGGTGACAGTACAAGAAGAAACACTGTACATAACCCCTGCTCCTCTCTTGTTTAGACTACACTGCAGCATGTGCAAACACTCTGTGCACTTGCTACACGATCAGCCTGAGAGGGTGGCCACTGCTGTGCATCATCCCTTCAACTGGAGTTTTGCCTTAAATAGCGTCACTGATGGATCCCACAAACACCCCTTGTTGTCAGGAGGAATAAAGAGATGACCAGGTCACAGGTGAGAGGGAACAGGAATGCAGAGGCAACCTGAGAAGCAACATTTTGTATACACTGCATACACTGGCTCAATCTCTAATGTATCAGACTAGGCTTGATTATCCCTGTCCTAACTGCACTAGCTCTGTGATCTGGTTCTTGGGTTGCTGCAGGCAGCTTGAACCCACTTGAAACATAACTCCCACTACTATTTGTTGTAATTTTGCTCATTTCTATTACAGAATTCCTTCTGTCTTTTTTAATTTGTAACTGGCTTTACAAGATGAAAGTTTAATAAATTATTGGATTGCACAGGCTGTATTCACTTACAGGCATTGTGTGCCCATTTTAAGGTGTTTACTCAGAGCTTAACACTTGGAACTTACAAGTGAAAAGTTGGTGTCATCGGCATGAAGACACAACAGCCCTTCTTCCCAGAAGCAAATTTTGGAGTGAATAGAAAATAGTTTGCTGGTACAATGGGGAAGGTTTTTTCCAACTTCTGCTTTTTTCTCTGGGGCTGAGTCATACTTCTGCTCAGTGGGAGATGTCCCACTGGTTCTGAGACAGCTGTTGTGGTCAAAGCAGAGCAAGGAATTAATCATCTCACAAGACCCAATCTGTGGGATCAGCTCCATACCTCGTTTTCAGCACCTGCAAAGTCACTAATAACAGAAAATCACTTCGGTTTTAAAGAAGCTGCCAATCTGCACTTCCCACATACGTGCATGGCCTGGCCACAGTGCTCACCTGAGAGCCTGTGTCACTGAAGTGATAAATTGGGGCTGGGAACAGTTGAGCTGACGCAACATACTAGCAGACAAAAGTCCCCTCACTCCATACACAGGTATGGAATCCAAGCAGTGATGCATACTCCCCACTGTTATGCTCCCCTCTATCCCCTGGCCAGATGGTCTGAGAGCCTCGGGACCCTGGAGATCAGTCTATGCAATATAACCTCCAACTGTTCACAGATTCTTTTTTCTCCATCTTTATCCCCTTGCATAGACTTGCCAGGTCTTTATTTGAAGCTGTAGCTGCCTCTGCTTACTGCAGGCCAGCCAGTCTCCTTTCTGTGCAGCTGTTGAATTTCAAACTGCGCTTGTTTCATTAACACATTTCTATCAAGCCAACTAACATGCACTGCTGCAGGTCCAGCACAACTACAACACCACACACAACTGCATTTACTGAGTGGTAGCTGTGAATAACCACCCAAAGTGGTAGCCAACTAAAAGCCTTCCCTGACTACCTTCTATCTGTTTGGTCACGCTGTCAGTGTGACATGCAGTCCCTCTGGGACCCCACCCAGGTACTTCTCTAATAGTTAATTCAAGTTTGAATGCTCTAATATTTATTTTATATGAACTAGTTTCACGACAATTTATAATCAGCATAAACACATACACCATAAACACAAAATGGTTTATAGACAAAGACACTGCCTCAGGTAGGTTGTATCACAAGGTCATGTGTCTAGTTATTATTGGCTGTAAACTTGAAACATTTATTTATTGCCTGTTTTAAAACATACAGCCTCTCCCTATGTAGGCTGCGTTTTCTATCATTACCCTGTGCATTTGCTTCAAAGTAATATGCTCCCCTTGGGCCTTTAAGCAAATCCCCCACATGAATTCCAGCCCCCACTGTAAAATACAAAGCCCTAAATCAGTGGGATGCAAATTTGCTAGGCTCTTGGCTACTTTTTATACCACAGACTCCTAATGCACAGCTGGACATACATCTTGGCCTCATTTCACTCAACAGCGAGGTGAAGGCTGGTAGCTGCATTGCCAGTGACAGTCACTTTGCCCATGTGCCAGTTCAGTGCTGCTTCAGCACGGCTGTGACACCAAGTGGGGAGGAATTCATCACATGGAGCACCCAGACTCTGTGCCCATGTTAAGGCCTGAACACAACCCAGAGCAAACTCATTTGGGTGGTAGATTCCTGATTCCTGCCATTTGCTACCCAGCACTGGCTTGGGCAGCCCAGCCAGCTACAGAACAGAGTCCTGGTGTTCCAGAGCCCAGCTCCCCCTCCTGCCCACACTGCACCCAGGGACACGTCTGGGGTCCCTCACAGCCCTCAGGCACTGGCCCCCAGGCCTTCCCCAGAATGCTGTGAGGGCTCAGGATTACCAATACAAACATGTTCTTCCTGTAAAAACAAATACTTAAAAATCATAGTGACAGCCTGAGAAGATAAACTCAGTTGGCTCTATACTGGGTTAGACACTGGGTGTAGTCTTTGCAGGGCCACTAATGAGGCACATGCACTAATAGGAGCAACTTACCTTCCTTCCACCCTTTCTTCAGTGTGAGGCTGAAGGCAACTCAGCTTCTTGTTTGTGCCTTGTCAGGGTGTGCCCATGGGCACAGCAGTATTTAAAACAGGAGCCATCTCTTCCTAGCTCCCCTGCAACAGCTGAATCTTGGTAAGTCACCCTCTTTAAGAAAAGCAATCCAGCAGAAGGCTTGTGATAAAGTACTCAGAAACAGAGATGCTTCTGCAAGATGAGACTGGTGTGGGGTACAAAGGCACCGAATCTGCTTGGTGGGAGATACCCTGGTTGAAGAAGATGTGGAAGGAGTCCCTTGGTGCTGGAAGAGGGGAAAGGTGGCTGTTGTCCACGGCAAACTCCCCATTGTTGTGTCATGAGTACTTGGGCCAGGGTCAAGAAACCTGCTCTCTCCTTGGCTGCTCTCTGCTTTCTTGCTTGCAGAGGAGGGGAACAGGCCCACCTTGCCAAGGCTGTGATGTCCTGCTGTTACAGGCTGTTCCAGCTGTCCACAGTGGCTGTTGCAGCCCTTTCCCTGCAGTCCATGGCAGTATTGTGGGGCTACCGGCAGTGCTCATCCCCTGTGTTTCAGCCTTGTGGCTGCTGCTCTGCAGAGGAAGTGGTGCTTTCTGGTCTCCTTTCCTGGCAGCTTGCACTGGTGTAAGGCTGCCTGGTTGGATCTTGTGTCTGTTGGTGGTGTGTTCTCCATCTGGTGGCTAAATAGTGCTGCAAAGCAGTTATGAGAGAGAAGAGGTACAAAGAAAGGTGTCCGCAGGAGACAACAAAAGATGGAATTTCAGAAACCTAGTCTTATTCCTCAAAGCAGCTCATGATGCAAGCCCTGGGCAAATGTGACTTCTCATTATCCACACACATCTATAATTCACACTCTCACTTAACACAAGATGCTCTTCAAATACCTGGATCATGTTTATGAAAATGACACTTCAATGAAACTTCAGTTGCTAATGGTGATGACATTAAATCATGCATATTTGTAAAACTGTCTCAACCCATTACTTTTTAAGTTTAATTTGAATAGGCATTTAAGGCTTGTTAGATTTAACAAAGTGTAAGCACCATTGTTTTGTACAATTATCTGCTCTGTATAATCTCCTAAAGGGGCACAGGACACCTAACATTTGAAGATTTATAGAAAGCAGGAGCAGTATTCTTCCTATCTGCATGAGTGTCCCAAGACACAGCATGCAGAAAAAGATCTCTGTTCTCATTTGTGGTAGCAAAAAAAGGTGTAAAAGGCCAGCAGAATGCAGGAAGCACATTTTGAAATTATTACTTTGTATTGCTGAAATTCCACTTTTTAAAAAGTCACCTTGGAGTAAACACCTCTATTTATGCTGGAAAGTAGTAAAACAAACAAAGAACTGTTGTACTGTTTGCAATTATAGTCCCTTCTGCATTGGCAAAGAGACATCCATAAGGACTTACAGTCTGTGTTGCAGTACTGTGTCATCACAATAAAAACCTCATCTGGTATCCTCCCTACCCCCTCAAATCTGTTAAAAATCTTAGTTACTGCCAGATATTATGATAGAGGGTACAGGAGTTTTCAGTGTGCAAATACCATTGCTGTGGTTTAGCCATAAAGAATATACCCAAGAGAATAGTATTTTATAAGGGTGTTTATTCTATGCACCATTTGCAAGTTAATTTGCAAATAATAGAATATTGCCTCTCTAGTACTTTGTCAACTCTCATTGTAATACTCCAGAACTAAGTGGGGAAGGCCCATGAGAGTGACTAACTGAATTTTACTCTCCCGTAACTAATTTGTTTTTCCTAAGCTTAGTTCTTTAATATTGCTCATTGGTCTTGCCTTAAAACTGTGCACTGTCTGTTGAATATGGTCAATTAGAAGTTTATGTACTTCTTGACAACAGAATGAATTTCACTACTTTTAGAAACCTGGGTGTTATATTTCCCACTATGCTCCATACACAAAGCAACAGCAGATGTATGAATGGCCCAAACAGTAGTTCTGACTTGTAGCAACAAAAATTGTAATGTTTGGTCTTCATTTATTTGCAGCCACACCAAAAAAATATCACTGGCAGGCCATGCAATTTACTTACTCCTTTCAAAAATGTTTACATGTATAACATATGTCCAAAGCAAGAAGCAGATGGTGCATTTGGTTTAAGGGAAAAAAATGCTGAGAAGTACAACAAAAGCATCAAGCCCAAAGGGTGCTCATCCATAAAGACTTGTTGATTTCTCTGTCAATTAAGTTATTGATGCAGAAACACTGTTAAAATAAAAATGCTGGCTGGTGAAGTGGCAGATGTGGATTAACCTCTCCATGACTCAGTCTCCAAGGACCGGGCAAAATTCAGGAAGAGGAACAGAAGTTTTTGCCTAGAGCTACCACAGCTGGCAGATAGTCTGTACTCTGGGATGAAGGAGTTTTAGGACACCTTTTCAACTCCATTGCTCTGGGACCTGGGAAAGCATTTTTCTGCTGCCATTTCCCTGTGCATCATCTTCAGTTTTAAGATTAACGTTTGTGAAGCAGACGACCTCGTTAGTCATCCTGCACAACAGGATGTTTCTTCCAGCAAGCCATTACTGGAGCTAAAAATAACACTGCCCTTTGACCAGCAGTCAGAGATTTTGGACATCTGGCATTCAGAGGTCAGAGACATCACTTAAAACGAATACATCTCATGCTTTAATTGCAAGTGGTACTTGGCTGGAAGTAGTTTAACTTTGCCTATATTTTAAGAGCTGTTATGTAGGGAGCCTTTATACACTGCCTTAGTTTGGGCCTTGAGGTGCTAATGAACTATATATACCCTGATTAGAACAAAAAGGCAGAGAGGAATGTTCCCTGACTGTGTAAGCCTGAAGCAGCTTGGTAAAAGATAGGTATTACTAAGTTTTCAACTGCAAAGAAAGTTACCAGCATTCTTTTTAAATACATCAAATAGTATTACCCCTAAAGTTTTCTTATTGTGGTAACACACACTTACTGGCTTTAATAATGATCACAGCCCCTGTGCTATATGCTTTTTTACACAGTGATTAATGAGCCATACCTTAACTCTGAAAACTGCTTCCATGGAAATAAAACCAGTGTAAGCAGTTCAGTGTTTTATTTAACTTTATTTTTTCAATAACAATACTGCCAAATAATCTTCCTGTGTATTTTAAATGAAGTGGGTTATTCAACCTGCACTAAGGCCGCTGAGCTTACGCAAAAAGAATTACCAGTGATTAGACAACTTGGGTGTGATGAAACAAACATGAGAAATGGGGCCTGAAAAAATTATTTACATCATTTATAAGAATAAAATATACAATTTTTAATAAAGAGTATATATCCTTTTGTGGTGAATTAGGATTTTACTGTGGATTGCCACTTTCCATTTCAGATTCACACCTAAAAATGCTCAAAGTATAAACATCTATAAAACTAGTAAATCTCAAAACATGGGAACTTGTAAATAATTTTCCCCACTTATTACTGTAGTTAGAAAAAGACAATAACCAACATTTTTTTAGTCCATTAAGTTAGAAGTCATTTGGCAAAGCACTTAGGCATATAAGCTAAACCAGAAGACATTAGGAACCAGGTTCTGCAACATTTCAAACACTTCTCATACGAGGGTAAGTTAAAGAAGGAGTCTTATTTTCATCATAACTACATTTTCTACAAGTTACCTCAGGAAAACAAATGTTCACAATTGTGCCCAAAGTACCAAACAAACAACAAAAGTGCTTATTTCTTTGATCAGCAAACAACCACAATGGCTCCTTTACCATGCCCCTTCAGGCTGCTCTTTTAACAGGCTCAAAGTGGTATCTACAAGGAGTTCTCTACTTCTCAACACAAATGATAAACACCTGCTTATCAAAATAGTGCAAACAGGAACAAAGAAAAGTGCCATCAACGTAGGTAAACTGCAGGAAAAGAAGGCAATTGAACATTGTGACCTTGCTCTGCTGCTTCAGAGAAATCAGTAGTACTCTTCTCAGCACATCAGGCCAATGTATTCCTATTTACCACCTCATGCCACCGCCACATGCAGAATGGATTTGGTCTTTGGCATATCCTCCTTCATAAAAGTAAATGCACCTGCTCTTTGTACTGTGCATTAAAAAAAAAGTCAAAAGACTTTTTCAAAACATTAATTGATCAAATCACTGAGTAATTAATATATACAACTCTGTCTTCCCTTTTTCCCTTTATAGCTTTCTTTGGAGTGCATAGGAAAGGCTACAGCGACACATCACGTACAAAAATCAAGTTTAAGTTTTATGCAAAATACTCAAGTATTTTTAGCATTCATGTACACAAATTTGTTTACCATATATTCTCAATCTTTCCTTAGACATATATTTTTATCTTGTTTCTTGGACAGATGACATATTTCACCTATAAAGTTAGAGATAGGTAACTATAAAATGAGGCATTTAATCGTAGTATAAATAAGAGTATGGGGAAAAGTAAATTTTAAGTGTATTCATTAAAGTGATGTTGCATGAAGTAATGCTGGCATTAATTTGTTCCATCAAAAATTCCAGTAAAGAGAGATAATACTATAAATTAAAAAATACAACAGAATTCTAAACACCTTGCATCTTAAAAGGCTGAGGCCAAATGTGAAGAATTACCGTAAAATTGAATAAAAATTGCACTTGTATATAAACAAACTAATTTTAGCCCCAATTAATAACCTTGTTACTTTTCCAAAAAGAAGTAATAAAACATCAAGTAGCTCATTTCTTATGGCTTCACACAGTGAAGTTCATGCTTAAGTTGATGAGAAGAAAGGTTTTCAATAGCTATCTTTTGTGAACATATCATCAGTTTCATCATCATTCATCCCTCTTTGATAGCGTACGGAAGAGAAGGCACTCCAGTGAAGATGCTTCTTTTTGTAGAGGTACCACACCAGTCCAGCAATTAAAACCAAGATAATTAGCAGGGCAAATGCTACAGCCACACCCGTATGATTAGAACCTGGGACAGAACAAAAACCAAATAGTTATTATTTAAGAGTTTTGGCAAAAATATTTTGTCATAGGGTCTATACTTAGGTAGCTACACACTAATACTGCACAGTTAGCTCAAGTCAAGGCAAAATGCTTCATATTAATTGTCTTTGCTTCATCACACGGGAAGTTAGATGCTCATTCACAAGAATGCATTAGTTTATTTTTGATCATTCTGTTGTTAATTTACTAATATTTAGGTCGGAAGGAAACTCTGGAGTTCAAAAGAACCTACTTGTAAATGCTGCACTCATTTAGAGGTTTGTATACTTCATAAATCTTATGAGATCTGGGCTCTTTGAATGGAAAGTAATTATACTCCCTTCAGACTAAAAAGATCTTGTTGAGGTCTTTCTTAGTGGAAGAATAAAGTCATGAAGTTTAATCTATTCCTGCATTTCCACTTCAGTGAAAATGTTTACAAAATCAGAAAGATTCCACTGCTTCTCAGGAACTTGTTTGCTTGATGCTGAAGTAACTGCTTGCTTTCCTGTACAAAGCCAAGTATGAGGGAGTAGAGGCCAGAGTCTCTTTCTGGAGCTATGGGGTGACATTCCCAGAGGCCTCCCCAAGACTGAAAACACAGTCTGCAGTACCTGCTCACTCAGTATCTCTTACAAGCAGAACTCTTCTGCCTCCACCTACACAAACTCACCTATGACATACCGTGTGGTAAGAAGCAATAGCAACTACTCTACACTCTCTTGTTAAGTGGACATTTCAGTTCTCTTCCTTACCCACTGAGTAGACAGTGAGAGCAAGGAGAAGTAAATTCCTAGACAATTTGTCTGCGAATGAAATTTTATGTCTGAACAACAACAGAACACTCTTGCTTAGGCAGAGGTAATTGATGGGCTCTTTTGTGAATTGCACTTCCATTATTTCAACAAGAAATAATAGAATAGAATAAAAATAAAAGAATAATTTCAAGACTTTATCCAATAAACTAGAAATTCCTCAAAACAGTCTCTACAAAATTAAGTCTCTTCTAAAATCAATGCTTCCATACCTAAAGGAGCTTTACAAACTACTCTGCTTCGACTACGTGCACAGTCAACTCTGGACCACATGCCAGTTGTGGACAGGATAACACTACATTTTTCATTGGCTGCTGCAGTTTTATTCCCCCAGTTGACATAATTAACTGATGAGCCATCCAGCCAGTTCAGGGACTGACCTGTTGAAAAAAACATAGTCTAGATCACCAAAATGTCCTGTAATGCTACACAATGTCATTCATAATCTATTGATTTCTTCACATTGCTAAAAGGAAAAAGGCTGACTACCCATCCCATATATTAAAAGCAGTAAATACAAACATACAACTTTTAGCCACCCCCCTTCTCTAGCTCTTGCAATTGATGCACTTGCATCGAACACTAGGCAGCAATAACAGTAGTGGGAAAAATTAAGTTCAGGGACTCCTGATTACCCTAAGTGTGCAACAGGAAGAGACTTAACTATAATGAAGCCCAAAGTGCTTTAAAATGTTAAATGAGGGATTCCAACCTCAAGCAGAAGTTACTGTAGGCTACCAACACTACAGAACTGTTCTTATTTGAGGATTTATGCATTTACATTCACAATATGAAACATTCATGCTCATACATTTGTTGCTACTTCTTACCCTTAAAGCTCTGATCCAGGCCAAGCCATACATTCTTGGTGATAAGATCATGTTCCTTTATGTGTGTGCTCACAAATGCATTTTCTTCAGCATCCACTATAGTCAGAAGGGTTGCTGAAGGATCTAAGGGGCAGAGGAAATCAGTCAGAATTGCAACCTACAAGATGTTTCATGGTGCTGGTACACTGAGTTTTCTGTGGGAACAATTACCATGGGAAAAGATTTGCTGATCTGGGCTTGTAAAATTAGCTTAGAATAACCTTCAGAATAAAGACATGATCCTCCCATCCCCTAAAATACAGCATGTTATATGAGATGGCTTCAGATCACTGGTTATTCTAGCAGGTTATACAAAATAAAATGAGAGTGAACTTACTGCAACTGCAGACTACATACATGGAAGATATAAAGGGCTTTGCCTGTTGAGAATTACTAGTCTTGTCCAAGTAAAAAGTTTTCAAAAATATAGTTGAAAAAAATCTCAGCACTTTGCTGAATCAAGTTAATTTCCAAATCAATCCTCTCACTGTACCTCAGGTTTTTATGTACAGTAATTAAGGAAGAAGAGGGAGGAAAGTGCGTGCTAGAGAGGCACGCTCAAGTGTGTACCCATCCTCTACAAGTATATATAAATATAAGCCAGATGCTTTCTCTTTCTACTACCAGACCAAGTTGGACTCAGTAGAAAACTGCATCCAGGACTGGGTTATTTAGATCCTAAATAGTGAGTCCAACATCACACTAAGATAACTCCATAAAACAAAGTTACGACAGTCACTAACTTCTACGTTAGGGTGATTATAACTGTTGAAACTGCTTAACATTGTCTCTGCAACACAATTCCCCATATGGCTCAGCAAGGAAGAGAGAAAATCCTTTTTTGACATAAAATTAAGTTTTTATGTGTTTTAATATCTATAATATACATGCTTTGAACCATTTGATAGGTTAACAAACTCCCTATTAGCAAGTAGCTATGGCAAGGATATTGTAAGAAAGCCCTGCCAACAGCACCAACTCTGCATGCAGCTAAAATGTTTTCCTCCAAACTGTAAGCATTAAATTTATGAGTCTTCTACAACTGACTACCTGCATTTTATCTGCTGGTACCATTGTGCTAAACAATCTGTAGTGTGTTGCAGTATTTTATTAAGAATTTTCAACACATGTTCAAATATAAAGCTTGCTATTGCCTTTCCTGAACTAAAGGAGCATAAAAATGGCAAAGCTGAAATATAACCAGTCTAAGTTTTTAGGTTGTTGGGTTTTATTTCTTCTCAAATAGTGGACTTATTATAAGTTGTAGTGTGATGAAGACTTTAAACTTACTCAGCTTCTGGCAGATTCTCTTAGCCTCTTCCACGTTATACACAGAAAAATTGTAGAATGCCATGTCAAAGGCGTAACAGTGATCCCTGTACTCTTCCCACTGCAGGGAGCCACTGCTCTGCGGGCATCTGGAGGCTCTGCTCGCTTGCTTTGGCTCCACTTTTCTCTCTGCAAAGACAAAGAAATTGATGTTATTTCTGCTGCAGCAGTTTGTGCACAGTCTCTGGAATAACAGGACAATAAGTATTAACAAGGGCTACAACTCCTACCAACAACCACTATTCAATTAGCTTACATTCCTTCTTCTTGTGTCATGGATGAATTTATTTGAAAATAAGCACAAGACAAATCCCAAAGGCTTGGGAACGATTTTTTATTGCTTTTTGGTGGGTTTTGACATTTGTTCTATATATAAGTACTTTGATTCAGATATTAATACTTGATATTCATATCACAGGTGATCAAGAAGTAACCAAGTTTGATTTAGGTTTTCACCACTGAAATGATGAGAATTTGTCTCCCCGAAGTATTAAAAAGTGTTTTATCATTCCTGATAGAAAACTCTTATTAAAAAGGGAATCATGTGCAGTATTTCAACCTTCATTTCTACTTCTAAATACAACATGTGAAGACAACTACACAAAACCTTTAAAATAACACTTACTGTTTGGAGGGCTATAGCAAATGGCACCTTCAGCAACATTTGTACATTTTGTACGGTTCCAAAATCCTTTAGTATCCAACAGAACACAGTTCTCAGTACTATTTGAGTTTTCTAGTTCCCATGGATAGTAGTCAAAGTCACTTCCATCTGACCATTCAAAATTAGCTTTGCTTCCCTAATGAAAGAAAAAAACCACAACTTTTAAACAACATATGATTGTGCTTTAAATCTCATCTGTCATGAATTAAGTCATGTAGCAGTACTTGTCCCTTGTAGAGTGATAAATTAAAGAGCAAGTGGTCTCATCTAAATTCACAGTAAATAAACGTACAACATAGTTTGCATTTTCTTAACATAGAAATTTTTATTATTTGTGAGAATGAGAAAGTACAGCATGCTCACAAGTTTAAACCTGCAGTCTGCCTGTTTTATCCGTTATTTTACTTAGTTCCACCCTACTGTTTCATTTAAACAATCTGCCTTCCCTGCTATGAATGTTAGTGGACATGTTGCAAACTGCTAAACTGTTGAGATGGCTCCAGTAAGTAAAACTGGGCAGCTCAGAGATGGTTTGCAGTGCTAACTCCTACTTCAGATGCGTTCCTGGAAACCCCTGACAATGAGAAGTCAGTTGTGAGGGACCCATTCTGTCACAGCACAGGCAGAGGGAGCAAGCATAGTATGCATAGAAATGACACACCTGTGCAGAGGGGTATTCCTGCCAACTATGATCAGGCCTGGCAATAAGTGAGGGGGGCAGGGTCAGGGCCACAGGCTTTTGGCTCCACAGTAAAGCAGACAGAGAAGGAAGAAGAACTGCAGCTGCCTCTTGCTATTGTGTTTCCTGAGAGAATGGACACTTAATTAAGTGAGTGCCAGTTCCTGAACTGGTATGGAGAGCCAGCCCTGACCTCAACTAAGCAGGTTCCACACAGCCTTGTCTGTGTCTATTTGCTAATGAAATCTGATTCTACAGAGGGCCATGAAGTCTGAAGCCTCTAGGGGTAGCACTGCAAATCACGCTTCCTTGTGCTGCAAGGAATGATGAGGGAACACTGCATTATTTTAAACTGTCAGGTATCAGGAAGAAATATCTCAGTGCGCCGACATTCACCAAAATTTAATATTAACACGTTACACAGGGTTGAAAATATACTACATGGAAAAGAGATTTTAAGGAACTGGAAGAAAAATCAGAAAATATTTTGTATCTCATCCAAAATATTATTTACAGATCTGTTACTGAAATCTCCAACAGTATATACTTACATCATGAATTGACAACCCAAGCCACAGAGGATAACCATCCTGTTTGACAATATCTTCTAGAAACAACTGTTCTGATTCACTGTGTACACTTGCTAAATCACTGTTATTTTGTTTGCATGATCTCAGTGCCTCATACCACGTTAATTTTCGCTGAAGGATCCTGTACGTTCTGTTTCCATGTGGAATAGTCTCGGGCAATGGAGGCTTGTGCTGTTGGTGTCCTATTTCAAAGAATAAGAAGATAAATTGTGTGCATTTCTTTCACGTTACTAGGAAAATACAGAACGCATTAAAATCCATCTATATCAGTGTAACTCAAGCAACTAAGTGCTCAATACAAGCTACTTATATCAAGTAAGTTTACTTTTGCTACTTTGAACACTGAGTTCAGCAGATGCTGGATGAGCACAGCAGACATTTCTCCTGATCAGAGTATTACAGCAGTGATTCAGACTGACCAGATGACCCCAGATGCTCATGACAGCTGTGCCATGTGATTCACTAGGAGCAAAACCAAAGCCTTATTCAGCAGGAACCATGATTTAAATTATGAGCCTCATCCAACACTCCAATACTACTCACCCCTTTCGATTTTACAGGCGAGAATACTGTACATGTTGTAATGATTAGCATGCCAACTTTGAGAATAATTATAAATATCCCAAAACCCATCAAGATTTACACCAGCAAAAAAACTGTTCTTCTTTATGATAGGTCTTCCCAGCCTCCAGTTATTGTAAGTCAGATGAGTTTCATCATACCACTTGAGAACATTATCTGTGGAATACATTGCATATTTATTAAAACACTGGCATTATGTCTACAAATACCACTTAAGTTTGAATATATTAATAATATTAACATATACTCGCTTTGGAAAAAATGCTGTGATACCCTAAGTTACTCTAAATCAGTTCCATATCCAATGCTAAATATGTTAGCATTAGTCATCCTGGCCACTTTAAGTTCTGCTTTCCAAGGAAATCAAATTTAGACTAAACAGAACATATTGGATCTAATTATCACTCAAACAGAGAGTATGTCAGGTTATTTTCTTTCTAGAAAAAAAGTACAAATATAAATCATTGTTATATGTTTGCATCCACTTTGACTTTAATTATTAACTGAAACATGTAAGAAACACGCACTTAATGCTGCATGTATTGTTTCCAATCCAGTTAATAAGAAAAAACCCAAACCCTTAAATCTTACCACTGTCATCATAAATCACACCCAGCCAGACCCACAGAGCCAGACCGCTGAATGAATGAAGCTGCTCTATAACAAAGTTATTCTCCTCTTCATCTCGAACACTCAGAACAAATGCTTCGGGGTCTGTTGAAAATATTTTTACATTACTTTCTTAAAAATTCACCTTTCAGTTACAAAAGAAATAAATTTTTTTCTATTACTGTTAACAATTACTACAGGACAGGTCAACAGCGTGTAAAGGCCAGATCTTTGTAACATAATAGCTAATTGAACAGTACAAAAAGGATTTTCAAATGTTATTATCAATGGTACTATCTCTGGTTTTGTGGATAAATGAAAGATTTCAGCTCCAGAGATATTTGTGGGTCCCACTGTCACTTCAAGTTGTATATAGTAAAAATTCTCTGCATAGAACATAAAAATATCAGCAAACTTTCACTATCTGATTAAACTGCCCTAGTAGAGAAACAGTATTAAGAGAAAGACTGAACTGAATTCAATTCACAAATAAATAAAAACAGTTTTTGGAAAGATGAATGTCTGAAGGTTTAATACAAGAGGAAAGCTGTTCCTAAGGTTATACTTTATTCAGGATGAACAGAAGATGTCTGTGTGCTTTTCAGTCTATTTATTTTGTTCACCTATTTGTTCCACACAGCAAAGCTGGGGGCAGCAGAAAACCATGAAGTAAATGTAACTGTAAAGCTAGAATGTTACCAAGGGGAGAACAATTATCCAAACTATTTAAAATTGGCATATTATAACAAAAACCCCAACAAAACACAAAAATCTTCCAATTTTTCAGAGATCTCAGAGTTCAGTAGTTCCAAGCTGCCTCTTTCTTCAACTGTCCTGTCCATGCTCTGGCACTTATTATCAGAGTAGTGCAAGGGCAAACAGCATCAGCGAGTGCAACACTACTGCACTACTGCTCAGCCTTTCTCAGCTTTCACTCTGCTGTCTGTCATTTTAAGAGAGTGACTCAGATCTAACACTCATCTGCCTCAAGCTGATCTAAGTCCATAAATACCTGCAGTATGACAAAATACTTACTCATATTCCTGCATAAATGATGAGCTTCGTGAGGCTTCAGTTCCCTCCATCTATTTTTTGTTATCATAAAAGTATAACAATTGTTTCTAAATGATATCCAGGGTGTATTTTTAATCTTATGTGGGCACTTCACTTGTGTAACTTGTTCTTTTTCAGTCTTCTCTAAAAAAAGACAAAACAACATCAGGACATGAATTACTAATAACACCACCTGACTTGGCACCCCACAATCCACTTTCAGGTATCACTTAAAAACATGTAAGACAAATAAGTGCCATCCTTTAAATGTGTAATGCATTTTTGCTTTCAGTTTCCTCATGCTGGTTATTTTTTTTAAAGTAAAAAAACCAGCAGTAAGCTCTTCTAAAGACTACAGATACTTGCAAGTTTTCACAGTTACGTTAAATAGGTCTAAAAATAAAATGCCTACATAAAAGCGCTAAGAGTGGGCCAATAACTAAAAGCTCGTATTGCCTCTTGTGCAAGGCAGATCACTGTAACAAATAAACTCCTTCATAGCCAGCAACATGTCAGTTCTATGGCTTTATCTAATACTTGAGGAGTGAGAAGGACTCTTCCTGCAGTTACCTGGATTGTAAGCACAAAACAGTTAAAAACAGTAAGCCACACTTTACTGTGACTCAGAATGTAGAATGGCTTGTGTTCCCTCATAGACAAAAACCAAAACAAATCATAATGGTCTCACAGGGAAGAAGTCTGTGATGATCTCTCAGAAAAATCTTTTTCTGAAGGATACACAACTAGCACAGCACTTTCCTGAAAATAGAAAACCACATCCTACTTACATCCCTGGCTTGTTATAATTAGTAGGTATTTAGAAGGGTTTTGTGAACTTCAGATGATGTTAATTTTCAGTTCCGTGTCTATTTTCTATCCTTCTTCTCCATATAATCATGTGCCTTCTCCCTGTATAACACTTCCGTGTCTGAATAGATTTTAGGAGGTCCCAATATTGAGATGTAAATGATATAGACATAGTTTAATCTTCTCCTACATGCAAGTGGGAGAGATTAGTGTGCAACAATCTTAGAGAAGCAGTGCAAAGATAGAATCAGTTGGCAATAAGGGTACTGTCTGACCCAATGCATCCGTGCTGAATTTATTTCTACAGAACAACTGGATTAAGACCAACAGGTGCATGTCCCCATTTTTGAAGCTAGTTTATTTTTTTCATGGCATAGAAATTAGACTGTCTGAGGAAATGTAAGTTTTAAAAAATTGTAATTTTGAAGTTACAAGCTGAAAAAATATGTTTCATAATTTTAAATAAAGTCAGCTTTTATAAAAATTATGGTAGCATACATACTTTCTGATGCATAGCATATAGCACCTCGATTTTCAGAGGAACAGTCAGAAGTTCTCCAGAAGCCATCAGTATCCAAAAACACACATTCTTCACTTGTTACTTCATCATCTTCAGACCAGCGACTAAAACTCACATGTTTCCCATCCAGCCAGCCATAATGTTTTCCACCCTAGTATTATTTAAGCAAAAGGGATGAGCTTACACAGTAAAACAATGAAAGGGGCAGAAAATGATAGGATAATACATTTACATTGGCTAGACATTTTCATGTGTTTCTGGTGAGAACTGCAAGTGTTCCACTGCCCTCATGATCTGATCTCCTGCTCATAGTATATCAAGTTTTGTTATTTTAAGTTTTGCAGTTGCAAAAATACAAATTAGCTGAATGGCAAATTATCCAAAGGTGATATTTCACTACTGTGCTTATGGAGAAAGGCCTAGCAATAGGATGTCCAAATTGCACCATTTGCATCTGCAAAGCAATGGTAGATATAATCTCCTGGTCTTGGAAAACTGGTAATAACTGAGAAAAAAGTCCAGTCTCAGTTACTCCATACTGAGTTGAAAGTAATCTATTAAATACTTAATTGATTTAATGCATCAGATGCATTCCTGCCCTGGAGGATGCAGGAAGAAAAAAGTCACATACAAGCAAGCATGCTATCCTTTAAACATCTTACAATTGAAAGCCTTCGGGAAATCCCCCTGCTGTTGTGTAATTTATCTTGTATCTTTCTTTTGGGCCTGATTTCAGCACTGGAGTAACAAGTTTTGTTGACTATTTGCATTATAATTTCCTTTCATGTGACATTTTAATTGTGCCCAAATAATGAAGTGTTGCAATAGTGAGGAGCCAGTGCATGCCTGAGATATATGCCCCAAAATGAATCATTTGATTGTCACTTACAGACAAAAAAATCAAAAGAGAAGGGAAAATAGATTATCTGGTTTCCCCATCTTCACTAAGATTAAATGGTTGTTTCCTTTAAAAATTTAAAAATCTTCTCCAAAAAGTATATACTACAATTTCTGTTTTCCCCTACTTTGCTAAAGTATTCAGTAGCCCAGTACTGACACTGGAAGAACATAACACCACAGTGCTGAGTGAGCACCACGGAACTTAGTAGGTAAGGCACTTCTAAAAAAATGCTAACTTTTTTCTTGCAATTATCTCCAGACTTAGGTGCTTGACAAAAAAGATAAATCCTGCCAGCAAACCCAAGCCATTCCATTAACAGTTGAGACAGCTCTCAATCCACAACAAAGATTTTCAAGAGATCTTCCAGCTAGTACAGATAAAAAGAAGCACCCTCTTGCATGATTTCAAGTTTTTTTGACCAAGAAAAAAAAAAAGGAAGAAAGAAAAACCAAAAAACCCACTGACCTGTCTCAGAGATGCCTCCCTCAAACTCAAACCATGTCCACAAATAACATGAAGTAATAACAGAATCTAATTTAAACTTCAGAAATATATCTTCACAAGTATTCAATGACTCATTTTGAATTTTATTTGCCACTTCTAGTATCTCCCTTCCAAAAGAGATTTTTGGATCATCTTTCTAGAGTGGTACTGCAAACAGTGGTGATAGTATTAAATGGCAACACTAATTATTCATTTGTTAACAAAAGAGACATTAAAATACATCCCTTCATCATCAGTCTTTTAAAAGAATTTTATCATCATCATGAATTCATTCAGTGGAGTTCAAGAACTCTGACTTGGAGAACTGATGGTTTAAAACATTTATCTTGACACACTCCAGATGGTTATTCCTAAATGAAAATAGTTAGCCCAGAAACTAATTTGTCACTGCATTTCTTTAACTCGGGTTTTGTTTCACACAACTGTAAAAATTACCTTAAGCCAGTCTGAGGAAAAAACAAAACTTACATCTCTGCTGAAGAGTCCAATCCAGAGTGGGTAGTTATGAAGAGCAGCCTGAACAGCAAGAAAAGCCTGCTGGAACTGATCTGTGATGCTAACCAGCTGCATCTTGTTATTTATGCACGCAGCCATTGCATCACTCCAGGACAAATTCTTCAGAATTATCATGTATTGAACATTTTGATAGCTCAATGTTTCATTAATGACTTGCTCTGTCTGGTTATCAGCAGTTCCTATACATAAGAAAGAAATCCAGTAATTAGGTAGTTAAATACTGTAACATATTTTAAACTCCCAGTATCTCTGTAACAATCAGAAAAACCTGTTGGATTACACTTGGGAAAAAAACAAATCTTAGATAGTAGATTATGCTGATAATTATAGTTGGAAGCAAACATATTTGATACCTTAGATAGAAAAATATATATTAAAAAATAATTATTATTTTCAGCCAATGCATTAGTAAGTATCTTTTTCTCAACCTAGGTTCACATCTTTTTAATGTTATTTTTAACTAACTGCTAAATAATTTATTGAATTAAAACCATATTCTATAACTTTAATTGTACTCAAATGGGAGAGAGCAAGTGCTCTCTGCTGTAATACAGCAATAGCTAAACTTGACTCATTTATCTCCGTGGAGCCTGTGGATTTATGCTTATGCAAATCTAATGGGTCATAAAACTTGTCTATGCAGATCTTGGTACAGCACAGTCCCAGCACTCCTTACTGCCATCCATGAATATAGAGAACTGATTTTTCTTCCACTTAACCAACTGCAGAAAATCCACCTTGCATAGGGAGGGATATAATTCACTATTTGTGCTCTAAGCACAGAATGTTATCACTGTTACCAGTACCACACCTGAAGGTAAACAGCTCAGTGATGCATTTAATACAAGTTAATAGAAGATCCAAATACTCCTGTGGGTGGAAAGTTAAAGTGTACAAATGGTAACCCCAAAAATTTTATATACAACCAAAAATAAATTCATTCTGCAAAAGGCAGAACCCTTCTGATATTTAAAATATGTGAAGTAGAGAAAGGCTTGCAAGGGGTGGGGAGAGGCATCACTCTATAAATAACAGTATATAAATGGTTGATTGATAGGCTGACAGGGCCATTTTCCAAAACACAAGACGACAGAAACACAATATTAATTTGATATTTACAGCTTTCAATGGATCAGAAAACTGACAAGGCTGAAACAGATTGTTTCAAGTGGCTTGTGTCTGCTGCCAAATGCTTTCACTTAGTAAACAGCTACAAAAGAGAACCATGGAGCCCATGGTGCCATCACACATCAAGGGGTACCAAATTGGAAACAAGGCAGTAAGTAATGTGTTCTTTTCTGAAAAAATAATTGCTGATGATTACCATCCTGAAAAATTCTGCAAATCACAATCATGCCAAGATTTCCAATGAACGTGAACCATCTTTTTCCCTATGATAAGGCCCTAGACAGCTTGGACTCTCTCCTGACTGTCCCTACAACCTGCTGAGGTCCCTTCCAACACAATCTTTAGATCCCTAACACAGTATAAGACCAGACCACAGCAGGACACATTCTCTATCAGTCCAAAAACCCTTCTCATTACACCTTCTACAGCTGTGGCAAAGAAACATTGAGTATTTAGTCCCTCCAGACTACTAAGATATTTATATAAACAGATATATTGTCAACCTCCAATTCATAAAAGTCTCCTTTTCACATTTTTGTGACATCTCTCCCATCCAGACTTCTAATCTTAACACTTGGAATTCCTGAAGTATTTGGCACTGAAGTAAAGATTTTCTATGTTAAATGGATGTGGGGGGGGTGGGAGGTGGAAAGTGAGAATGAAGAAGGTGGGTGTAGTCTTGGGCGTTTTGTACATCTAGGTTTCTTTGTGTTTGATTTTTTTTTAGAAGATAGCATGTTCATCACTTGAAAGGATTATTTATATAAAGGAACCTACTCAGAAGTGAGTATGCTGAACATTAGCCCATAGCAGTAATTAAATGCACATAATAACTAAATGTGTTTGATCTTATTCCAGTAACTGGTATTGGCCAACCCACGTGGGTATATCTGAATATTATTTTTAGTTCAGATTAAAAAATCCCACTCACACCAACTCTCAAGTTTGCTCTGGGGAGAGACCAATTTCAACATTAGGAGCCTATGATATTCTCATAGAACTAAAAGACAGAGGATATATTTAAGGAGGATATAAATATTATGAGATTCCTTCCTAGGGCTCCTCACTTCCACAGTTCTGAAAAGGAAAAAGGAGTCACTTATTCCATCCCTCAATGTACATGACCTCTATACCCACAGCACATTAAAGACCCGTCTGCTAAAGTATAATTCTGCTGAAATCACACAAAGTCTCTCAGGAAAACAGATTCTCCCTGAACTGGCCTATGAAAAACAGTAAGGAAAATTCTGAATGGCTGACAAAATAGGCCCCAGATCCTCCTCTGCACTCTGCTTTTCTAAAGTTTACCTGCTCAGTCTCTACAAGAATCTTGCTCTTCAAGTGAAATAATTTACATGCATTAAAGTCTCCTGGCACATGCACCTTAATTTTATACTCTGGCTGCAATTTATTTTGACTCTTCAGACTTACCTACAGACCGCTGGCATATACCCAAGAAATGCCTGTCAGCACAAGCAGTGAAATTCCATGTTCCAACATATTGCGATTTGGGATCATTGAGGATTACACCGCACTGATTGTTAAATTCTTCATCAAAAAGCTGAGAAACAGAAATATCCTTATCAGACTCAAATAAGGTATAAACATACTTGTGTAGAGGTGAAGTAATATGACTCGAGGAGAACCCTAGCTGTCTGAACTTGTTTAAGAAGTTTCAAAGGAGTGGTGCAATACAGATTACCTGTTTTACAAACACTACCAGGTGCCTGGACTCAAAGTTTTCCTAAGATAAATACATTTCAGAAGCTGTTATCCAAGTAAAGGTAAACAGAACTCCAGTATTACCAGCCAATCTGTTGGCCACTTAAAATGACTAACTGGGGAATTTGGTCTGTTACATGGGGGGTTTTTTGACACAATAGTCCAAATTTCATTACTCAATAGACAAGAGAAGTCAATAGTCAGAACTTACATCCAGTGGAATTTTCCTTAATCTTCCTGTCAGGAGTGGGTGAAAGTTACTATACAACAGTCTACTCTCATCTATCCATTTGTTTTCCCTTGTACTGAACAGGAACTGTAAACCAATCCAAATATCTTTTGGCAGGCCAGGAAGCAAGGACGTTATATAATCTGTTGGACAGAACAGTAAATGTACATATTGTGGTCACGAAAACAACACAAAACATTTGAAAGAATACTTCACATAAGTAAGACAATGCAATCCCTGTTTGTATTAATTTAATTTTGCCAGCCCTTCATGATTGCCAAATGCTTATCAATCTTTCCTTCCAAGACAACACCTTTCATATTGATTTAATCTGAAAGGAGCAGGCTGTTGGTATTTGTCCTTCAAATTCTGAGCTGAGGAGAAGGTAGTGGATTTAATCTGTTCTTTTGCCCATTAATTTGGCATCTTTTACTTAAATACAAATTTAAGAAGCTGTTTCCACAAGCCTGCAAGATCTTCTATTCTCTCGCTGCCTTTTCTGAATTGACGGAAGAAGTCTTCTCTCCCATCTTTCTCTCTTACAAACCATAAATCAGAACATTTTTTGGATTCTGGCAGTTTGTCCACCCCACCATCAGAGAATGCAGGACAGGTCAAAGGAAGTCCGATTTAGTTGAAAAAAAAATCAGCCAGGCAAACTTTAAATCAGACCCCTCTTAGTGATCATTCTGGCAAGAAACAAGGGGCTTTGGAAACCCCCCAGGCATCAAAGGCATTCACTAAACTTGACTAGTTTAGGGAGACAAATTGAAGCTATCTAATTAGTTACTGCTGACATGTTTTAACTATTGGTCACATGCCAGACTAGCCGCAGCCTATTTTCTGAACAATACAAAGCCACTGTAGATTTGCATGTCAGAGCTAGTGCCTAACACCACCAGGAGGAGTAGAGGCAGCCTACAGAAAGAAGCACACTTTAAGAGGACTGTGTCTTCTTTCCATATAGGTGGTCTCCACTACACAGAGGAAAGAAAAACAAATAAGACACAAAAAGAAACACTTCCAAATGCACCAAATCACACAAGGGATTCTGCTACTTAACATTTTAGAACGGCTATGCTTTTCCAACCTTAAATGCATACAAAAACATGCAGGCCTGAGACATGTATACTCCTGTATAAAACCCTATTCCTCCCGAATAACAGCAATAAAAAAAATTACTATTAAGCTGCTGCCTGCAGGTACACTAGAGACTTCTCTAGTCTACTTACCCTATTTTGTTTGGCAAGAGGTTATTTGCTTATAAAGAAAATATGCACTGCGGGCACTGCAGAATTCAGAGCTACTTCAGACACACCCTCAGAGAGGTCTTAATTATGCACAAGAATATAGTTGCAAATTCAGCCATATCATTCAGCAGTTTATTGCAGGCAATGTGAACCCATTTCTTCCTCACTGCATTTCTCTCAGTAACTTTAGCTGTTAAGAGAGGTGAAACAGTGCTGTTTTCCAGTCCTCCTGGTTTCCATCCTCTCATCAGCGTCCTGAAGAGCTCACAGGGGGTCAGTTTGTACATAGCACCACATTAAGCTGCTCGGCACATGCAGACACAGAGGGTCCTGTGCCCCGCTGGCCTTGTGTTTGCCACCTCAATCCCACACACAGAGCTGAGTTTTCTCTTGGAAACAGCTCCTAAGGTGGTTTTTCACAGTGCAAAGTCTACAGTCTCAGTTATGTTTTAGCTTGCAAAGCCAAACAATTCTTCATTTGGTGATGACCCTTTTATGCTCAACTCTTAATGCAAGGTTTTGCAACTTTTTTCTTTTTATAACAGGTTAAGATCATACAGAAAAGTTGCTCTTCAGACTGGTTCATGTGTCTCCTGACTGCATTTCCATGTTATGTTTCCAGTATGTTTCCAGTGATGCAAGCAACAGACAACATATTTTTAACCAGTCCTGGATTTTTAGAATGCTCCCAGTATGTCTGTGGATAACCAAGTGAGTATTCCCAAGTTCCCAAGTAGAACTATTCTGAATCTGGAAGAGAAGCTGCAAACTAAAGTGCCCCCAGTTCACCACCATACCTTGGTCAGCTTGATCTGAGATAGATGGAAGAGAGCCTCCAAAAGTTACACACTTTTCGTTAGCTGCACTAAATGTTAAATGTTCGGGTTTCATCTTTAGAAAACACTGCAAAATAAACATAATGAAAATGATTTTCATCATACCATTCTGCCTAAGACATAAATCAATATGTAAAGGTATTTAACCAACCTAAAAACTCACTTCTCATTTCCTGCAATAATATATAACTGTTTTTTGCAGAAAGTAAGGGACCTGATACTAGCTGCAAGCATTTATTAGGCTCAGCAGAGTAGCTAAATATAAAATAATCCCACTCACTAACTCCTCATTCATATTCACTAATTTTTATTTGCTACATCAGAATCATTTTAGGGATGAGAACTCACACATGAACTCTACAGTCAGATAGTGCTGGCCAGGAACTTGTAATGAGTTACCTCAGGAGAAAAACTACACAGGAACTCCAAGGTCTATTCTGCAATGATGTGAAGTAAATTTGCAAACCCTGGCACAATGCAATGTGATGCAGATCTGATGCACTTGTACAGAATAATGGTGCACCAAACAACAGGAATGATTGTCACTAACATTTTAGATAACTGCCTTGAAATGTAGTACTGAAATACACTATACTATGGCTTCTGACCTGGTTGGTTAATTCTTAAAAGCTGCCCACTAAGTCTTAAGTGAGTTAAATTCTTAAAGTAACTTAGGAAACAGAGTCTGCCAATTTGCTGCCTGCCTATGAATACTCCAGAAGAGAAACAACATGCTTCTTCCACAGAAACCTCATCCTCTCCCTTTCTAATCCTTTTCTTCATGCAAAGTTGAAGCCCAAGATTAGGCAATACAACCAATGTTCTTGGGCCTAAAATGTGGTGATAGAAAAGCATAAAAACCTGAAAATGAATGCTTTGAATTTAAGAAACCATCAATCGTGCATAAGGGACAAAAGGGGAGGAGATTATTTTAATCACTACACTTAGTTTTCAAAAGCCCCTTTCTAGTCTATTCCTCAACAGAGGGGCTACCTCCTCCTTTCTTTCAGAAAGGCATTCCACCTTACTGGACTATGAAGAAAGGCAAGGATGATGAATCTGTATTATCGCTGTACCTTATCCCGGAACTGATGCCAGTCTTTAGGGCAACCTCCTCTGACTGGGCGGTAACTGGGATCATGTTTCTCTAGTAAGGAGGCATTATTTTTTTCACAGATGAAGGGCAGTTTCACATTACAGTTAACTGGGTAGTCTGCAGAAATAGAAGTTTTAAAAGCAGTTACGGCAAGGTCTATCACACTCCATTTGCTATCCATACTTTATGACATGACAAAGACCAGTCTGAAGGGAAATAATTTTTGGTGCAACCACAGGGAACTACCATGCAATTTAAAGCACTGAAAATAGCAGTAGAGCAAAAGGCAAGCATAAATCATTTATATTGGACAGTAAAGATCCAGAGTCTCACTCTTACTTCCAGTATTAACACCTCACATAGGAAGACACAACTTGACAACAGAAAAATAATGAAAAAAGATTTTGTATATGAGGAATAACCTCATATTCTGGCAAAGAAGGTGTGCCTAAATGTCAAAAAAAGCCAAAAGGAATCCTTTAACATGTACATGGAGAGCATCTGCCCTGCAGTGCTTTACAGGACTCCTCTAGTCATAAATGGACTGACTTCCTAGTCAAGAGCAATTTTTGGCTAATAGAGATGAAAACAGTTCAGTAGCAAACAACTGAATAATGCGGAAAATGTGCTTTACATGGAAATAGTAGAAGGCAGGAGGAGCTTCTTTTTTTCTGGAGGTTATACATTTTCCTCAACATAAAACAGTGTTGAAAAAAGGAAATAATAATCTTCAAGTACCACCATGTGGCTTTTCCATTACTTTGTATCTCTTACAATGACTCTAATGGAATTTGTGTCTCCAGATATATACATGGTTGCAAGTATAGAGTTAACCTCTCTAACTAACAATTCTCAAACAAACTCCAGAGGTCAGAATATGTAGCATAAACACAGGTAGCCACCAAAACCAGATTTCACCTAATTAATTTCTGTTGCAAAAAGACTGACAATCTAGCATAAAAATTTGTCATTTGAATTCAGGTTTGCCTCTGGTCATTAAGAAATATTACCATGGCTTCTAACCCGAGGAAGTAATAAATGATTCAACAGTCAATCAGATTATAATGAAGAAGCCATCCACTCCTAATTCAGTATCAATTTGCATTCAGTAGAAGAGTTTGGATAGAACAGTAATTACTTCTTTTTTTCTTTTCAAATAAACACAACAAAGACAGAGGGGATGAAAAAACAAAACCAGCCTTACCTCTATACCAGTTCTTTCTGGAAATATACCAGCAATCTCTCAGTAATCTATCATGGAAGCGTGGAAATAACTGTAAACTGGATATAAATATTTCAGAGTTAATCTCCAATCCAATGTGATCTTCACAGAGAAACCCTTATAGCAACAGTGTCAGTGCAAACAAAAATTTGGGCTACTAACTGTTTCTAGATGCCCTACACAAACTAAGCTAGGAATAAATACGTGGTGGCATATTGGTACCATGCCCAAATTAACTGTGTTGAGATGTACAGAATAAAGTTATTTATCATTATGCTGCAATCACAGCATATTGTCAGGACAAGGAATAGGAAACAGCCCTGGTTTTCTTTTCATTGTATATACAATGTACAGTACAGTACATGTATGTACAATGTACATACAATAATACAATGTACAATAGTACATTGCTATGGTACTTTGGAAAGTGAAGGACTTTCCTTGTAAGAAGCTGCTGAATCTTCTCTGCAGCCAAGAAGGGAATGATGCAAGATTTGCTGTGAACCATCCCAACTCTACAAGGCTATACTAAAAGTCCTGCAAGATTTTGCCATTACCTAACTAAAAGAGTGATGTCTTAAACCAATTTCCCATTGCCTGTTTTTGGGTATACCCCAATCCTCAGAGTCAACAGACTGGGCATTTTTTTGGTCAGTTCTCCAAGTGTTAATAGAACATTGAAGTGGGCTTAAAAGCCCAACAAAACCATTTCAAAGATCAAGGGAATACATTAGCTAGTAGGACCACACATTTCAAGGACTCACACAACAAAACTAAGATACCTAAGCTCAACAGCCCAAAATGTAGAGGCTCCGATAAGACACACAAAAATGGATTACTAATTCAGTTATAATGAAATTACTATGAATTAGCTGCTCTAGTTAGCAATTCCTAAAAAGCATATCAAAAAAAGCTTACAATAAAGCATCTCATATTTATTCTACATACGGTGAATGATAGCTGTAGCCATAATCAATAAACTTCAGCCACCACTTCTGTTCGCTGTTTGATAACTGTAGAAATAAAGAACAAAACCCAGTATTTTACAACCCACAGAGAAAGAGCTCCTGACTGTACCAAAGATACAGAGCAATTTGGCAAAATTAGTCAGAGAGGTCATGAAATTTGAAATGTTTTTCTCAGATGCCTTACAAGAATGTTATTTTCCTGCTATGAACACCACAAACCCCCTTCAATAAAACCTATCAAACTTTCATGCATTTTTAATTAAATGCTCTTACCAGGTGAAAAATATGTTGTCCTGTGCATAAAATTAAGAACCAGCACAATTGTTAATGAAATATATGCAGACAATGGAATGCTTACGTAGTGGTCCTGCTATGACACTTTCTCACCATTCAGAGAGTTTTGGGGTTTTTTAGTGTTGTTAAACCTACTTTTAACTTTAAAAATTCTTTTACCTGACTACCATTAAAATAACTCTCTTTTATCTCATCTTTTCCTTTTAAGTACGATTGAAAACCCTAAAGGCCAACAGGGAAAAAATAAAATAAGGATTAACATTTATATTGTAAAATTTGGCACATAAATTTCCCTGCTATGAAAAGTAACTGTGAAAACAGATTACACCGCCTTACCTTTTCTATTTGAGATAGTATGGTCCTGAGTTTTGGGTAAGATTCCACAGAGGCTAAATCACTATCATTTTTTTGACAATAGAAAATAGCTTCCTGGTAGCTCAGGTTTTTATCTGGGACAAACCATAGCTCTGCTCCATCAACAACAAGTGGGGCTCCATGAATTCCAATTTCATCTACATGGAAGAAACACCACATGAGTAAGAAATAACTGCTGAAAACCAAATCCTTTCTTTTTCTGAATGTATTAAGAATTCTCAGTTTGACACTGGGAAGAGACAACGCTCTGCATTTTGAACTCTCTCAAAATCAAATTCTACCAGTCATAACCTTTCCTGTACGAAACAGGTATTGCAGTAGCAATGTAACAAAACTAATAAAAGATACTGACTATAAACAACCCTATGCACATAGTGGAAAAATAGAAAAGAAGTCCAGTTACCTGGTATATACCACTCTGGTGTCTTTGGAGTGCTACCTGTCCAGAGGAAAAAAGGAAAAGTTACTGATTTCACCTTCTAACGAGATTGTGGCCACCAATAATAAAAGTGATGGTTAGTACTCATACTTCTCAGTATTCATGATGGAAAAAAAAACGGAGAATGAAATAATACACACGTTTAATAGTTTAAAATGAGCTGATACAAAATAACTGGAAGTACTACACACCTCCATCTTACATATGTGTGGTTCTTTTATCTCTAAAGCATCAAAGTAGAATATCTACCCCCAACTGTTGGGGTAGTATCTTACCCCAACAAGAAAGTTTTATCCCCTGAGACATCTTTTAATGAACAACCAAAATATAAAAGTCTACTGGATTACATTTCACACTGCATGAAGAAACCTGGATGTGTCCAACATGCCAGGCCATTCTTTTGTACTCCCATTCCTCCATTTCACTATGAGGATCTCATATACCAGTTTTACAGATGAAGCAAACTGTACACCCAAGATATCTGTGGTGATTTAGTTACAAATATCACTAAGAAAGATTAAGTAAAGTCTACAAATGCTGCAACTCAGTGGCATACATCACCTCACAAGAAACCACTTCTCACCTCAAGGGACTGGAAACAATATGAGAGCAGTGCTACTGCATCCTCCTTGGGGTCAATTTCTGATCTAAGTGTACATTTGTTTGTATGTGACATTGGTGAGACATTTCATGTCCTGTTCTGTTAGCAGTTCAGAGAGGAAACAATATTGTTTGCAAAGTTTCTATTATAGTGCAATAATTACAACTTATTGTATTAAACTTTTTATATGAATAAATGGATGTAACTGCAGTTTACCTTTTGTTATCTGGCAGACCCATTCAAGTTTAGCTTCACAATCAAAAGGCCTGAAGTAAAATTCCAGGTCTCTGCCTTCATGGAAATAAAATCTCCAAAATGATCTCCGTGAAAACTGTGAGGTCTGTATACAAGTAGAAACAGAGAGCTGAGTTAGTACAGCATAGGCCTTTGAAATGTAAAATTAAACTATATTAAAAAAGGTACTTTTGCAAAGTCAGTGTATGTCACTGTGTTGTTATACACACGATTTATTTTGCAAATAAAAGAGCAGATACAGCCATAACTTCAACTCTAACTCTCCATGTTAACTAATGCTGTGAAGTAACTAGGTAAAGGTCAGTCTACCTACAAATGTCTTACAAGTCTTTTCTAGCAATAATGTTTCTTATGATTTTTGTAGTGTACAGGTTCTCATTAATGTTTATTATTAATTATCTGTAATTAAATTATCTAACTTGTTCCCCTGAAATGATTCTCATTTCTGCCGAAAAGAAGAAACCATCTGAACTGACACAGAAACAATCTCTTATTTAAGATTATTTCTTACAATCGAGCTTAAAGAAGTGACTTCACTCTTGCTGGTCTCTCCAGTAAGGAGAATTTTTTACCATTTAGTGAAATAACATGTCTATAACAGGCAGGTAGGAGAGGAAAGTTACTATATTCACAGCATTCCCTTCAAAGTGTTCTCCTTTATTTAAAATTTTGGGAGCTCAGTGCTGTCCAGCTTCTCAGCCTGGGGTCATGAACACAGGAGAAGCAAATAAGGGAAATGGCTGTGAACAGAAGCAAAGGGATGCAATTATCCTTTCCCTCAGTAAATCCCAAAAGCAGAGGTGGTTGTATTTAGCTTAAAAGGGATGGTAAGTACTGGAATGATCAAGCAAGAAGTCAGATGATGCTTCAGAAAAATGAAAATCTATTTTAAAACTCAAGTCATCAAGACTAAATTAAGTATTGAAGAGCTTAATCAGGAATCAAGCTGAGATCTGACATTTGAAATTAGAAACCAACACAGCATGTACAGTCTATTTCACAAGTAAACAACGAAATACGCACAATAAACATAAACACATCCTCTACCCTGGCTACTGCATTCCCCTTCTTCAGGTTTCAAACTTTTTTCTTAATGTGCAGTTAAGAAAAGCTAATATAGATTTTAAAAGTTACTGGTAGGGCTCTCTGCGCTTTTTTATTTTAGACTCCATGACACAGCCTTAAGAATTATGTGTAATATACAAGAGATCCATAGTACAGCATTATGCAATACAGAATAGCATTATTACTAAAATACTTTGTAGTTTAAAAGTTTCAAAAGAAGTCCTACGAATGGTTATCATTAGCAAAGCACTTGGCTCATAAAAAAATGCTTGATTAAGGGAAAGTTTGTAAGAAGTGTATATTGATAAAGGGAACAGTACAGTTTTTTCACTATACTAACCTAAATTCAATATACAACTGGAAAAAGTATTTTTTCCAAGTACTTCCAAGTAAAAACACACATTATTAAAAACCTTGAAACTAACCTTTAATGCAGCACAGTCTCTTGTATCATACTCATCTTCCAGATAGTCAAGTGGCATAACAACACTGGTTACCTACAGGATAATGGAAAGGGTGAAAGAATCAGCACTCTATGCTTTGCTGTGGCAATCCCAAGAGAGAACCATTCAAACCTGGGGTCCCATTATGTTTATTACTATTAAAATATGTGTTGAATGGCAGTTACTCCTTCAGTTTCGAGTCTTGATGTCTGGTTTTGGGGAGAGGAAAAACTCACTATTTCAGACAAACAAAACAATTACAGTGAGGAAGATATTTTTGGAAAAGCCTGACATAACAAGGAAATGAACTGTTAAGCCCTATCTTCTGTTGTGGCATGAAGACACCTTGTTCTCTCCATCAGTTCTTGGATGTTTACTACTGTATTTCTGTGAAATTATTTTAATATAATGGAGATGGAAATCAGGTTAACCTTATTAAAGTTATGTTTTTAATTGGGAATCTGCTTGGAAGGCAGCTCTTAAGTGTATAATCTTCTTCTGAATTATTAACTGTTGAAGACCTGACAGATTTTAATTAAAATATTTATCAATTTACTTTCAATTCAGTCCTAGGCGGAATTAATCAGTACATGACATTTCCTGGTTAAAAGTTAACTTACAGGTTTGTTATCACTCCATTGCCAGGTTCCCAAAGAATCAGGACTCCTCTTATTCATTCCAATCCAGACCCATCTGTCATTGCTGTAAATAAACAAGATACAATCTTATGCCAAGCATATGATTCAGCTAATTTAACAGGAAGACTGCCTTATGGCATGACATTACTTAGGACCAAGGAGCAAAACCAAGGTTTTATTACTGCAAGTCATAGCAGTTCAAAGAGAAATTAGACACAAGAGCTAGGACCTCTTCTGTACAGAAGAAAACTAATTAAATCAGGTAATTCCTTTGTGGGCTGCATCACCACTTCATCAGTTTTCACTTGATATAATGGTCTCTTTTCTACACTTTTCTTCCAGAATCACACACGCAGTGTTTATAAGGTTTGGTTCCCTTTCCCTTGTCCACCTTGGGCTACCTCTCAAACACCATCAGCTCAAATACACACTTCCTCAAACCACACAAAAGCTTCTACTCAAAGAACTGGCATATTTCCATTAACTTTGTCAGTGATATAAACACATTGGGTAAACCATATTTCAATTACACACCTTCATAAATCAGGTGTAGACATAAATGAGCACCTAACAACACTGACTTCAATGGTTGCATGAAGAAGTGGCAACAGAAATTTTATTCCAATCAGAACTGAGTGTTCTCCTAGATTTTGCTTCCTCATTTTTCAAAAGCAGCAGACACTTAAATCTAAAATTTCAGTTATGTTCTAAGATACAAAATTACCTGAAAAAAACAGGTTTATAATGTAAATACTCAAATCTGCAGTAAGAACCTTTACCATATTCTTTTGCTTATGAATCTAAAGATGCTATAAAAAAGTTAAAGGTGCTAGTCCAACTGCAAGGTTAGTCTTGTACTGCAAATTCTCAAAGATTCAATTTTGTGTGGGGTACTGAACTTTATGATAATTCACTCCAATCCGCTGCCCTGCCCAAGAAAGTCAACAGACACTTCACTGAATGACAGTCTCAGTTAGAAGCAGCAGAGGGGAGAAAGACCATGAGTTTTCTAGTTTTCTATGAAATCACAGACTATGTGAAACCCTACTGCAAAAGAGCTCTGGAAAAGGCACTCTCATCAAGGTGGTCTGACAGCGATAGTAAAGCATTGATGCCACAGTACAGGGCTCCTGTAGAACTGTATCAGGAGCACTATTCCATCATGATGCACCAAATACAGAGAAGGAACACACATTTGAGGAAATTAGTATTAACAAGGATTGAGGATTTTCTTGTCTATCTTCTGTCTTTCCTCCCAAAGAAAGACAGGGAAAGGATATAATTATTCTTTATAATATTTAAGGAGACTAAATCCACAAGAAAAGCAGTAATTTGAGCAAAAGAACACCATGTCTGAAGGAACTACAACTCAAAAATAAATTTAAGTTCAAAACTGGACAGAGACATTTGACCAGCAGGGGTCAGAGTTTGTAAAAGGCTCCCCAGAAAGTAGTGCTGACAAACTTAAGTGATTTAAGCCAGAACTTGGAAAATTTATGAAAATTACTTTATTACCTGGAGAGATGGACTCAGACTCAGGCTCACCCACATAAGCAATGTCAAGAAACCCCAGGGCAATATTAAGGAAGTCTTTGATATGACTGTGCCACTTGCTTTCCACACGTATCACCATAAAGATTCTAAACAGTCTGAAAATACTGGTGGTGCAGCACCAAGAAACAGCTTAGCCCAGGACATCTGAGCTAAGTACATGAAATCCAAGAAGGGCAATGGTATTTTATTTGGTAAAGTTCCCTTTAGGAAGAAAAGTATCAGCCATCAACAGATCTAATTTTTTTGTTCTGTATTCTCAACTCCAGTAATAATTTTCTGACATTGGTGAAAAGTGTGGTAACTGTGACTTTATCACACTGATCAGTCTTTAGTATTTCAATGGTACAACTAAGGAGCCTTTAGAGAGCCTAAATGCCCATATCACTGCAGAGGGAAAACTGTGAGGCAAATATTCGCAGCTGTCAAGCGGCTAAGTGACTCCTGGCTATTTGCCTTTAGGACTTTCATTTTCTGCAGCTGTTTCTTCCAATTAGGAAGCAGATCTCCCCTCCTAATCGTCACCTACAGACTTAACGCAGTTTAAGCAGCTGATTACCCATAGGAATATCTACTTAAAAGAATACTTGAGACACTCATTTCTAAAGGATTTGCAGTAGTTACCTGAGGCTCTAGAGCAATTTTTCAAACTCTTTCAATTTGTATTTGGCTTTTATATACTAAATAAATTGAAAACAAAATGTGTGCCAGATCAAGAGCTTCTCCAGCTTATCTCCCAGTTTATAATTACTAGCCTGCAAACAAAACGATGTCTTCAGCTGACTGGGCTCCTACACATTAATGTGCCTCTTTTGCTTCCTTTGGAATTGTTCAGACATGACCACGGTAATTTAGCAACTGCTACACTAACTTGACAGTACTTTTAAGCTTCAGTAAAGCCTTCTGATAACTTTCTGAAATTATATTGTCTTCTCATCACAGGGAAGAATTACACCAACTATTTAAGACAAAGATGAATTAAGACTCTGTACTGCAATTAAGTTTGCAGTAAGGAATTTGGTTTTGCTTCAAATATCAGTCTCCTCATTGCAAAGCACTTAAAATTCATCCTATGGACTGATATCAATATGGATTTTTCAGGGACAGAGTATTCTTTGAGCTACACTCCTGGAACTGCCTACAGAAACCTGAAGTATCCTGAGCTTTAAACAAATATACATGCAATTTGAGCTTTACAATGGACTCCAAACTGATTGACACTGGAACACCCTAAATCTCTAGCAATCCCTGCAGAATAGTGGTGGGTTTTCTTTCACACAGAACTAAACATTCATAGAAGTCAAAGTACTACAGGAGTGAATAAATACAGTTCAGATTGTGAAGGGACTATAAACCCGTAATTTTTCTAATCATATCCTAACTGCCAAAATAGAAAATTATTTTCTATGTCCTTTATGTCAGCTCCAACACAAGATTAAGAGCCTAAGTAAAGTTTTTGGGGCTTGTAGGTCAACCTAGTTCTTGACAAAAGCTAAGGTATACATCTGGGCCAACTCCTTAATGGTGCAATTTAAGGCATTATTTAGTCTTAGGCAGTGCTGGCCTAAAACTCTGCATGAAGCCCATCTGGCCACCCTGCTGTCCCTGCTGTAACAGGCTACTGCGCTAGCTAAATCACACCCTGCTTATTACCTGCTCTTGAGTGGAAGAAAAGAGAAGCTGAATTAAAGCAATTACTACAACTTGCATCTCAGCTTTATTGCTGTTTTGGCCGTTGTGTTAAGGTGATTTTTTTTCTTTCAAACTCAAGTGTTTGTGAAGCTTTCTAGATTCTGAACAATTACAGCAGCAGCGCTGTTCATATAAAAGGCAACCTGGATTTCTTTCCAGAAAGGTATCCTCACTGAAATGTTGCTTCCAACCAGTCCAAGGTATTTCTCTCCCTGTGTCCAGCACTGCTGCCAGCTATAAGCTGCAGAATGCTCACAAACACAGCCCCAAAAGAATGAAAGTAACTGAAGCGGATCTGTTCTGCCTGTATCATGTCCCTTAAAGTCAAAAGAGGTTATCTCCTATTTCTTCCAGACAGGGAAAGGTTGGCAGGCAAATTTTATTTTCCTTTCCAATGGCAATAGCCTGACTTGGCTGGAGCAATTCTGGCTCTTATTTGACTCTAAGGTGGAATCTGAGTAAAGAACAGAATGGACTAGGCAAGCTGCCCTTTTCCTGGTGAACCAAAATGACTCTTGCTAACATTTAAAAACAAACAATTCTCAATGAGTCACCAGAGAACTGTGCAAGGGGAAAAAACCTGAAACCAAGAGAGTTGAGGTGTGGCTCCTTCCTTCAGGCTGAAATGAATGCACTGAATGAATACTTTAGGTCAGAGTTTGCACTGAGTAAATACAGGGAACATGAACAAACTGCATGCCAGCACACTCCAGCAGCTAATCACATCTAATATCACCTTAGCATGATTTCTCCCAGTGAAATAATTCACATGGTTTCTTATCTCCTTTCCAAATGAGCTTGATTTTTAGGTACACTACCCTTGACATTTGACCTCCAAAATATTTTATGTAATCAACACCTCTGAGTAATTTAAAAGTATAACTATCTTTAAAAATTCATCATGTTATCTAATTCAACAGGTTTCATGTAATCAACACCTCTGAGTAATTTAAAAGCATAACTATCTTTAACAACTCATCATGTTATCTAAACAAACAAACATTATTTAAATACACCTCAGGCAATATCAACTATGTAGTATTTCAGTTCAGAATGTTCTGAAGTGCTGAAAAAGGGGTTAAGCCCAGATGAAAATATTGTGTTTTCAGTTGTATTTGACATGAGCAGTTACTGCAACACTGCCTGCAGAGTCAACTTATACCAGGCTCAATGTATTGCCCCTCATTTCAAATTCTGCTGGAATAATACTGAAATACTGCGACTTATCTACTTTCAGACTAAGTTCAAAATCTCTGAACTATGGGAAATGCATGGGCATTGTGTGTCAACTGACTTCCTGGAAAGACAGAAGTCTCTACCTTTAAACTCCTAACAGAAAATATAATTAATATCTCAGTCTGCAAGCTTACAAGCAGTTCCAAGTACTTGTAGGAAAATAAAATGTTACTTCTCTATTCACATTTCATAGTCGACTAGGTGCACTAAAACAAAATTCCTAATTGCAAAACCATCTAATAAGGTCTACAGCTAGAAATAATTTGTGCACTGATTTTTATTTTGGGACTTCAGTCAGTTTAGCAAAGGAATCACAAGTGGCTTTTACACAAGCTAAACTATCTATATATAGAGCATTCAAGTTTGGTTTTGTCCTTATTAACATAAACACTGAGTAATTTTCATGACTTGTGCACTTCTAAAAAAAGTTCACTGGTTTCTCAAGAAGGCACTTCTTCAGTCATCAGGTTTTAAAATTTAATCAGTGTTGTATGCTGGCAGCTTCTGAAATAATCCTGATTTAGTTTGTTGATGAAAAAATTTACATCATGTAACTGGCAGTATTTGAGTTTAAGCAGGGAAAAGTTCTGAAAAAATAGACTGTCAATCAAAAAAAACATATTACACAATGATCTGACATCACACCAATGCCTAATAAAGCTTTGCAGTGACAGTTCATCTGATTAAAAATAAAGGTTTAAACTCATAAATTATTTAGCATTTAATCTGTTGATACCAGAAAACTCAGCACACCCATCTAATGCCCATATAGTGTTAGTGCAGCTATGCCAAACAGGATCTGTGCCAACCAGATTGCTGGACACTACATTATTCACATTTTTAGAAGTTAGCACCCAGTTCAGTCAGGAAGAATTTAATGAATAAAAATGAGACGTATCTGAAAAACTGAAATAATAACTCATCTCTAAAGAATGTACCAGTAACGAATAGGTACATTTACCATCTAGCTGAGCCAAAATTCAACACAGAGAAGGAAAAACATATTGTAACAACAGACTTAGATTTGCTTTGAGCATCTTCCATTACATAAATGTCTCTTCCTGTGCTGCCTCTAGCAATGTGAAATATTTGCCCAAGCTGTACTCCCTTGACATTTTCCAGCAAGGCAGTTCAAATGCCACATCTAGCTGTTCTGTGGGAAACACAGTTGTCACACACTATCTCATATTTGCCATTTGGGGTCAGCAGCAGCATTTGCACTCCACTGCAGAATCAAAATTTTAGAATATGGCTAGTTTGTTACCTGATCATTTTTCTCAGGATAGAATGAAGTGCTTTGATTTCTTCTGAGTGGCTAAAACTAGGCAGATGGCCTCCGAGGGCTTCACAGAACCTTTCTGCCTCTTCCCAGGTCCTGGTTCGCAGCACTCTTTCACTGTGGAAGAACTTCACAACAGCCAAATGTCAGAGCAGAAAATGATACACGTGGCAGTATTTTTAAAACACTCCTGTTCTACTAAAATATGGTCACCTGAGATTTAATAACTGGTATTTCCAAAGGGAGAGAACTTGACTTTTTAACAATTTTTCTTTTGGTTTGTTTGACAACAGCCAGACTCTGAAGTTTAGGTGACAAAATTTGTTTCAAACACAACACATTCCACATTGACAGACCTTCTCTGTTTTTCTTTACCAGAAAGATTTTAGAAACCACCAGCCAGCCCATTCCATAACTGCAAGTCAAGTTATAAGTTTAAAGGGATGTTGTTCTTTCAAATTTGTGGTGAACTGCAGAGCCTAACGTTTACTGAAACTGGGCTTGTTTGAGTGCTGCGGGTGAAGAAAGTTCTTTGGCACACCCTTGGCGACCTGTATGCATCAGAGGTGCAAGTTTGGCTCATACCTCAGCTAACACATCTACTTGATCCCCCTGGTTTCAGTTGAAGACAATTCCCATCATCTGGATCTCTCTGCACAGACATGCTGCATTTGGTCAACAACAGTTGGGGAGAATCTGCCAGGGCCAGCTGTCATGTCCATCAGCTATGGCACAGCTATGCTGCACAGCAGCACAGACCTATCCCTCTGGGATGCTTGCCCACACCCTTGTTATTCAGGCTGGGTTTCCCCACTTTGCTACATGAGCTGTTTACAAGAAACAGTTCATTGCAGACACTAGGTCCAAAAATAATGAATATATAAACCAATGAGCAGCCTCAGTTGTAACTTGATTTAATTTTTAATAGGAGGGGGAAAAAAAGCATTTCTAAACACAAATTTGTTTAAGCCATTCCAGCTAAACAGCACAGCTGCTTGATTCCACTATTCAATTCAAAACAGTAAAATACAATTGAGGCTGAATGGTTTTTTATATCCATATTCAAACCAGAGAATATCCCACCTATGCTATCTATACTCTTAGAGTACAGAAAGGAAAAGAACAAGGGAAGGTGACGCAAAGCACTTTTCTTCCCTATGCAGGTGTCTGTGCATGCCAGAGGGCAGCAGGGAGGACACGGGCACAGCACCCTCTGACAGCATCAGGCTCCAGTGCTGCTGCCCCACTCAGCTGCCCACAAGAGGCACAATGCACCTGCCAGGAATGGCAGATGATGATGCATGACAGTATCTGCAGGCAGTCAATCTCAATCAGCACCAATTCCCTCTCCTGGTGAGGAGCACCTTTAAAATGCCCTCCAGAGCAGCTATGCCCACAAAATGGCTGATCACTCATTTCTTCCAAGACAGTTATGAGCAATTAACATCAAACAGGAATAACACTTTACCTTGTAGCAGGCGAGGCCAGATCCATTGTGCCACCCAGGGGGACAGGGATCAGTTGGCTTTGGGAGCACTTCTGGCTCCTTGGGCTGCCCAATGTATTTTTTGCAGACAGAAAATGCTTTAGTGGTTTTACAATCCTTAGTTTCCCACTTTCCAAGAGGATTTCCACTGGACATGGCCACACATCCTCCTGAAAACTCTGAAATTAAAGCCATCAAAAATATATTTAAAACCATTGGCTGGTTTTCAAAAACAACCCTGAAATATTTGTGAATTACTAATTCATTTCATGCTTGGAGTTCTGTAACATGGTACTCCAATGCTTGCACAATATAAAAGGACAGTATTTTTACGTGTTTTTTAGTTTTTAAATTTACCTGGTTGCATGGAATTCCAGTTAGTGTATGTCACAGCTTCAGGTTTCTCCCCATTCACTGTACCCCAGGAATATATTCCTGACTGGCTAAGATCCTGCAAACCGGTCCAGAAGTACTTTTCTTCAACTTTGGTGTGTTTTCTAATTAGACTGTTTATAAATTCCTGCTCAAATCTGAAAATTCACAGATTAATCAGAGTCAATATTTGAAAGATATCGAAGTACTGAGACAATTTAAAAGCCAGGGATATTACTACATGAGTCAGTTGAGGCACTCATCCAGGCAGTTCCACATTCAACACGGGGCAGCAGGCTGGGAATTCTCACACTTCCAAGAAGGTTTAAAATTGTAGGTTTTCCGTTCTCACACCATGGAAAACATGGCTTGCCAGTTCTTGGCAAAAGCGATTCTCTCTCTACTTTGTCTTTATAAGCCATTAGTTAGCATACAAAGGTTTTAATCTCTGATTTTATCTCCAGGACTGTGCTGTTAAACATGCTCATAAATTACAGATGTGCTTTACCTGTTCATCACTGTAAGATTGCACTGAGCTCCAAATGAAACTTCCATTTTATCAATCCTGTAACAGTAGTTTCCATGTCTCTCCCATCCCTGGTTAGAGAACAAAAACCACATTTATACAAAACAACCTAATTTAGGCATTACCTACAGGAGAAAATAAAGCATTGCCAACACTGGCTGGTGCCCACAAGCTGGCACAGCATATACAAGAAAGAAATGCACTGTGTCACATACAAGGTCCACTATCATCGACTCTCAGATTCACAGTTGTAAAAAATAATGCAGCCACAGGAATAAAATACACCACTGTTTTAGCTTGCCTGGGCAGAGTCTTCTGACCACTATGAGTATTTACAGAGAGAAGCACAAGGGCAACAGCCTGGTCCTATCCAAAACAATAGGAGTTTTCATGCTGTTCCACCAACGCCAGGATTCAAACAGAAGAACACTAGCAAGGCATATGCTAGTGTTTCTTTACTTCTGAGAAAAATACTTGATACTGAAAATGTGTGAAGTTACAAAATTTCTATATTATTCAAAGATTTCTCCCCATATTTACATAGAGATTTCAAGGAACATTAATGTGTTAACTCTTTTCTGGCCTAGCAATGCCACTGGTGTCTGAATAGCACAGAAAGCTGTAATTCTACATGCTGAAGTCTCTGAAAAGACAGAGGAAAGAACACCTCAAGGTTGTGCAGAAATAAAGATAAGGGTAAGTATCTTTCCTGTTGCAAGCAATATGCCACATAAAACTGAACCAAATAACTCTGCAGTAGGTAGCAAAACCATCCTAAGCTTGTTCAAAAGACGAAAGATGCCTTTTTAAGTTTTATTTTTGCTGTAACATGTCATACTGTAAAAAAATCTCAACAAAAAACCAAACCTCCCCCTCCTTATTCAAGCCACAAAAGAAAAATGAGAGCCAGTGAAGTGTAACAAACCTAATCTCAGTTAACAATCTCTGCATATCTTTATGTTGCAAAATGCTTATCCTAAATTTAAAAACATAATTTAAGCAAAAATGACAGAAAAATGGTGTTATCAATAACATTTCTACTAAAATCAACTTTGTTTAAATAAATAAATAAAACACAACCTCTCCTGGGTCCAAGGTCATAATACTTTCATCAATAAACAGACTGATAACACATGCAGAGCCTGCTTAGGAGAACCTGAAATTTGCTTTATGCTATATAAATGTCCTTTTCCAGATAAAACGTTTCACAGATTTTACTGAATGGGCAAGAAAGAAATGGAAGCAGAGGAAGTAAGTGATTTTAAGCAGGTTTCTGAACCAAACGACAGTAAAAGAAATAGAGGCTTCCTATTACCTCTTCCAATGAGCAACTTTCATCTGATTTAGTTTCATTCAAAATCTCTCCTTTTTTCTTGCAAACATATTTCAATTTTTCTTCACAGGATTTGACTCTCCACTGTCCCAGCTGTGAGAATAAAAGGAAAAAAAAACCTATTTTAAGTTCTAACAACCTTTCAATTTCCATGTTTGCAGGGGCTGTTTCCATAGGGGAGAAAGCCAAAATGCCTCTAGTATAGATATTGGGGTGGGATGCCGTGGGAGAGAGAAAGCTGACACACACAGAGATGGGAGGATTCTGGATCACATCCAAAAAGGAAAGAAAAGGCCAGGGTGGTGCCAGCTCTCTTAGATCAGGAAGGGAATGGGTCAGCAGGCTGTCAGCAGGCAGGAGGTGTGCTCAGCTTAACGTGGAAGCAGCTCAGAGACACGTCAGAGGAGCTGAGCACAAGCTCCAGCACCAGGCTGATGACACAGCAAGCAAATGCATGCTCCACTTTTCTAATGAATCTGCAGGATGGGATACAGCCTGCTTCCCACTCTTAGTGATATCCTTCCTTCACCAAATTCCTTTTTAGAACATTCCATCCTCAGACTGGGTGACCCAAATTGGTCTGGGAGATGACTGAATCCAGATTTTCCTTCCTTCCTACCTTTCTGCCAGAGACATGCAAGAATACAGTAGCCCAAAATACAGAGTAACAAGGCCAACTATCTGGCCAACAATGTGGCAGCCTCAGAGCTAAGAGTCATTTCTTCCATTCTTTGCAGTACACAGCCACCAAGTTCTAGCTATGTAATTTTAAGAAATTTGCTTGCAGAAAAGTGTATTTTAAAGTTTATTCCAGAAATAAGATCAGCGATCTGCTTTATTCCCCCTCCTTGACTTTCACGCACACCAATGTTGCCTCTACTAGCATGATAAAAAAACAAACCCCCAACCAAAGTCAACACTGTATTCCTACCTTGCCTGAATATGACACACAGTTAGGAGTGCTGTTAAAGGGAACTTTTGGTTCATTCTGATCCCAGTATGTAAAAACCACAGGTGAGCGATCTGACCATTTGAACAAGGTTGGCACATCATCATTCCTGAGACCCATCCACACTTCCTCTTCAGCATCTGTAATTTAAAATTAGGACAACATTGTCATTTCAATATAACATTCAAACTAATAGGAAAGAAATGTGTTACCAGTAAAATTAATTTTTTTATCTTTATACTGCGCAGCAAGAAAAATACTGCAAAGAAAAATACTTTGCAGCAGTATAATGATATTCTTTTTCTTACAGTGAGAAAGGGTATCTGAGACAACTATAATGTATGTTTGTTATCTTGTTTCTTAACTTATATTCCTGACTATGAGTAAGTTTCACAGAGAAGGAACAAACAGGAAAAAAACCCAACCACAAACAGAAATAACGAACACATGAGCAAAAAAAGCTTTAACCAAATTTAAAGAGTGCAGGCAAAGACATAAAACCAAACACTACTGACACTATTTATTAGTTCAGTGACTCAGTAGTCAGAATATTGACCCAGCTATCTACTATTCTCTTTGAATGAAAAAATTAGGCACAAAGTATTAAAAAACTAGAAGTAGGTTAGCCCAGTAAATAAATAAATTAATAGACTGAACCAGAACAAGTCCTAACACAGAGGGCCTAGATCTGCACAGTAACATTCAACACTAGCCTGAGTACAAGCTCAGCATTAACACCCACACTTAAAAGCTACAGGTTATGACACTTGTATGCTAGAACGTGAAAAGCAGTTTTTAATTTATGGCGTGCAGCACTTGGTGCTTTACCTTTACAACTACCTCAACTCACCATTATGAAGCTTTGTAACAACCAGTTCAACATCTGCTAATGAGTGAATGCTGATGAGGTTACTCTTATTTGCTTTGCACAACTCCTCTGCTGTACCCCAAGGTGCCTGGTTGTTTATCAGCATGTAGCAAAAGCCATCATGGGGGAGCCAGCCTGGATCACAGCGAGTATCCAAGTGTCTCCAAAACACTAATAATGAAGAGAAATGGATTAGAAGCTTTTGTTTGTTTTACACTGGCTAGTACAAGAGGTTGGCTTTGAATTCAGCAGCACCCTGAAAACAGCAATCAGAATGTGTTCACATCTCTTCAGAACTCATGTAAGAAAGGGTCACAGCTTAGTCAAGCAAATAGACTTCAGTGCAGCATTAGGAGAACTCATAATATTTTGTGGCCGTGAAGTAGGTAGAAGGAGAAATAAGTTAGTGGGAGTGAAAGTAAAAAGCAGGACTGCATCACATTAAGCTGGTCTCAGTGTAAGTGAAAGTTTCAGAAGTAACTGGAAGCAAGATTTCAAAAGCAACTGAAGACAAATCAAGTTAATTCATTACAGGAAAGAATCACACAACTCAACAAATGCTTATTTTAAATATTTTTTTCCTTCTCAAGATATTCAGGAATTCTAACTAATTTTAATGGGTGCTGAAAAGGTATATACTAATAGGCTTTAGTAATATATACTAATAGGTTCAAAACACACTATAAAATCCTCCAAGCACAGGAATTTTGTTTTTTAATGGATGAAACACTACATAAACACTGGTAATAACTCTACATACCCCCCTGAGGAGACAGAGAAAAGACAAGAATTGTTAACTGACAACTAGCTTTCAGGGTATCACGGCAAGTTCAGTCAAATTTAAACTGATTACTATTTTTTCCTCAAATGCACACACCTCTCCAGGGGGAGCTGGGGAGGTCATGCCTTAGCCAGAGACACTCCACACCCCTTGTTCTCTGGTCCTCCCTGCCATTCAAGGACAATTAACTTTCAGTAAAAGTTTTTGCAGGAGAGCCCTGCAAGCTGGAACCCTGGGAACTGGGTGAGGCCAAAGCACATCGAGAAGAACAGGCCATGGATATGGGAAGGGTTGGACATTCAGGTGTAGGTAAACAGCTAAAAGCATGGAAGCAGTTATATATCACGGCTGGACACTGTAACCACCGGAGGGCTCTGTGTGTGTGTAGGCCACGATAAGGGAATTATCACCTTGTAAAAGCTGTTAGGGACCCAGTAAAGATAACAAACTGAGCAAGCTACCAATTGCACTCTGATTTCTAGTGCTGGGCCTAGTTTCAAAGGACAGTAAGGTTATGAGTTCAACAGAACTCATATCCAAGACCAGGTAAGTCCCATTTTATATCAATACATACCAAGAGCAAAAGAAACAGGCTTAAAGGAAAGATGGAAAGGTTTGGTGTGCAACTGCCAGTTCTAGACTTCCAGTAATATATGAAAGAAGGCACAAGCCATGGAGGAAAATGTGATGAAAAGGGCAGGACTGCTGCAAAATGCTTTATGTGTGAATGAGAAAGCTGCAAAAAATGAAAACTGTTTGTGAAGCATCATCTTGACGCTGAAGAAACAGAGTTTGTTTCTGCTCTGCTAAAAAATCCAAAGCTGTTGTGAAAATGTTTTGGCAGAGATGCCTAAAAAGGCTTGGGAAGGAAAAGAAAGACTCCATAAGTGAACATTATACTCGTATTAACATACAAAACTCAAAAATGCAAACTGTCCTACCTGGAATGCTTGGAACTTCATTGAGTGACTTCTTGCAAGTATACGGAAGTTGAGTCCCACAATGGTAACTCTGCCACTGACCGGAAACAGCATTCATCACCACACAACTCGTCCCATCCAGTGGGGATAAGCTCTGCATTTCTATAGACAGGAACAAATAAAAACAACAGCACAAGTTATCAAACAGTGAAGGCAGTGACTGCTTCTTTTTACTACTGGTTTTCAATACAAGAATAACACTCTTCAGATAGTGTGGCACCTTTTATTTGAAGAACTTAATTTGCATAACTGAGGGCAGCTGTCTGTCCTACCACAGGTCCCACAGAATGTTTTTCTAAGAGAGAAAGTTTCAGAATGAAGGAATCTTGACTTCTTTTCCAATGTTTAATCATAGAACCAGGAGGAATGTTCTATTTACAATACAACAAACCCTTGGCTGAGCATTTTCCCAGACTAGAAATATCTCAGGGGAGAACCATTTTTGCAGCCCTCAGTTTCCTTTGGCAGACCCTTTCCACCCTCACTCCAAACACAGTTCCGCACTTTCTCTCAATGCTAACCATGACCCTTACCTTAACAGAAACCTTAGACAAGGCTCCAGATTCAAAACAGCAAAGAGAATAACTCTTTTTCTGCAGTCTTCAGCTTCCCTTTGAGCCCCTTTCTAACGGAATGTTTTGACTTTCTTTTTCTTTGGGTTTTCCATGCAAACCCAAGCCATGGGCTACACAGAGCACCCCAGCTCCCCCTATACTGGGTTAGTTCAGGGTCACAGAAAAAAGGCTCAGGGTAGATCTCAGTTCTTCATGAAAGAGAACAGTGAGACAGGGCCAGGCTCTTTTCAGAGGGGTAAAGTGAAAGGAAAAGTAATGGGCACAACTTGCACGTATTGAAATTCCTGTAAGGCACCAGTAACTGCTTCCACAAGAGGCGTAGACATATCTGCCATGACTGCAGACTAAATTATGCCACTGTATATCAGGATAGTCTGGCCTCTAGCTCTGCATCATGGTCCTACAGAGTGATCACAGTTCCAGAAGATGGTGCAGTCAACTTTCCAAAAGACAGAGCACATTTGGAAAGTCCCACAGAAATTTCTTAGCAAAGCTATCAGCGAAGTAACAGAAACCACTCGCAACTTTTCACAAAATTCCTGCTGCAGTACTATTCTAGAAACTAAAGGAAAAAGAGATTTCCACGTTAAAAAACTCAAATTCAGCTTGAATGACAGAACAATATTAGCTTCAGTATTCCTGATGACTATTACTCCGCGATTCTCATATACACATAGATTCATGACATATTTGTGAGAACATTACAAATTCATCCTGAAAATCCCAAATAGTCTCGCCAGTCCCACTTAGCATCTTTGGAATAATTAAAAAAGGTTTTTCAAAGGTTTTATACCTCTTTCATCTTCACCTTGAAACAAATTTAAGCAACCTTGTAGTTTAAAAATCCAAGTTAAGTTTCTAAGTAATGTCAGTCCTTGCATGTACACAAACAATCACAATATTTGAGGGAAATCAGTGCCATTCTGCCCATGGAAGGAGAAATTTAGCAGCTAGGAAAGCTGTGGATACTTTACTAAAATGGACTTCAAAAATACTATTTAAGTTTTACCTTTCTAGAGATTTATTAACCTAATCAGTAGTAAATATAAAATGAGAACAGAAAGATTCACTGGCTAGGAAGAAAAGATGCTTCTGAAAATGGAATGAGATTGAAAAAAACTTAATGCTAGTTACTATTGTGAGTATTGTCAATATCACTAGAAATATCAGTACCTGGATGCCAGTTGAGAAAATTCAAAGGTTTGTGATCTGACCACTGCCAACCGCCAGAAACATCCAGTTGATTTAAGCCAATCCAGAAGATCTCAGCAATGTCATCCTTGGCTAGAGATATATTTAAGAAAACAATTAGTATAAAATGCTCATCCTTTATTGGTCTCCTTTAAATTAAAAATGCCATCTGAATGGCATGCATTTCAGGAAAGATAAATTGCTATTATAATTGGACATGCAAATTTCCTTGAACTGAGGAGGAACTCAGCCTCACAAGCCTTCCCTCCCAATGCCTCCAGATGTTTCCTCTTTGGTTTCATAGTCCCAAAGGCACTTGGATAGTTTCTCCAGGTCAAGACTGAACATCAGTAAGGACAATTTCATAACAAGAGAGTAATATGCTGCTAAAACACCAACTGCCACTCTGGCCTGTATTTGAGATTTTGGGGACAGTACTCGTTAACAATGTGAACAACATCTAACTGCTATAATGAAATCATACAGACAAATTTAAATTACTCCCTAAAATTATATTAGCACCTTAGTTTTTCTACACAAATGAAAGCCAAAATATATGAAGTACAATCAAGTTCTAACCCAGAGTTTTAAGAGAGAAACTAAAGTGCTGCCTCCACTTTATAAAGATTTCCCAATATTCATATGTGAACAATTACACCTACCTTGTATGTAACTTAATTCAGATGCATTTTGGATGCTAAGTAAATCTCCTCCTTGCCTTTGACATGAAATATAAGCTTCCTTCCAAGAAAGAGCAGATTGTGTATTAAACTGGTAGCAATTTTCAGACCCTGGATCCCGTTCCCAGATATCATGACACCCATCCTCTGTTTAAAGGAAGCAGAAGGTATTTGTAACTACAACTATACAGAAACATTATGAAAGTTTCAGTGCAGTCAATTTTGAATATAATACTGAAGGTCTATTGATTTTTATGCTGGTCATCACAAATACCTGCAGAATAAGCCAATCCTGCAGCAGAAAAGCTTTTACACAGCTTAACAGCAACATGAAGGTGGAGTTGTACATAAGAGAAGGGACAGAATGCTTTCAGGATGTCTACTTAGAAACCCAACGTGCCTGGTTGTAAGCAGATTCCCCATTTTCCATCACGAGAATAATCTTCAGAAGTGGCACACCATTTCCCACCCGTGTGCGTTTCATCCTGAATGCAGTCATGATGCCACACCTTGTTATACAGAAAGGGGAACTCACAGGGTTTACCATAAGAGTTGCCATCTTTGGTATAAACCTCTGCAGGAAAAAAAAAGGAAAAAAAAAAGAAGTAAAATAAAGAAGTAAATACACCCCCTTTTTAGAGATGGAAAGGACAACAAATCATTGTTACTGCTTGTACAGACATAGTTAATCTAAAAGCCTGCAAGTGACACTTGTGGTCTTAAAATACTGTATCTTCTTGTTACAGATAATATGCAGCAATGCTAGAACTTAAAAAAATACATAAAAAGAAACATTTTTCTGTACTTTTTCCTCTGAGAGACAGCAGAAACTTGTCTCTCCCATCCTTGTAAGCTACAGATAATTCATCATCTGATTGAAATCCAGGTGGTTTGCACAGAGCCCTACATAACAAGGGCTTTAACAATCAACGTAAACAGAAGAAGGAAAACTTCTTCCAGCAAGCATGAGATTTCAGACAAGACTGGCTTCCAGGGCTAGTGCACATGCTACCATACCAAAGCTCACAGTCCAGCAGGCTGTGAGCTGCCAGCAGGCTCTGAATTTGACTGTGTAGCCTACCAGCAAAGAAAACAACCTCAAGCCCTGCTAACAGGAAAATTCCCATCCTGGTGAGAAGGACAGCGTCAGTTCCGATACAAAGCGACTGGTATTTCATAATTAAATAGGTTTGCACTGAAATATGAGGGCAGGATTTAAACCTGCTAAGAAAGCCACTCTGTAACACAACTTCCGTAGTTGTGCTGCTATTTTTTATTAAAAACCTTTAAAGTTTCACATTTGAATATCAGAGTCTCTCTACAGCACAACATTCTATTGCTTTACTAATCAGTCTTTTCACATAACTAATTTTAAGAACGTATTGGCAAAGACATACTTAAAAACCCCTTAACAGATAAAGAATCTCCAAATCTGTGTGCAAACTTACTTACCACGGTAGGGATACCGACATATATCACTGGAGGAATTGCTTTTCCACTGGTCTGTTGCGTTTATGCTTGCAGTCACATAGTTATTCTTGATAGTCACTTTGTACTGAGATGCACCAACGATGGAAGCATCAGCACATCGCCACCATAGCATTAACTCTGAGTTACAATCAACCATTTTCAGGCGAGACAGTGATTTGGTGAATATATCAAGTCCCAGGCACTGCTTGGACCCCAAGTGAAAGAGGCGATTCTGGGATACCCATTTCCATAAAGCTTCACTAGTGTCCTTGCAGTCATCTATCACTATCTGCGAGTTTTTAACTTGCATGCACTTGTTCTGTTTGTCGTGGCGAATGGTAAAAGCATCATTGCCTGTATGAGAATAAAAAAATACATCCACATACGGCTATGATTCAATATCATTTTCACAGGAAGCTCATTTTGAAAAGGGTAATCACCTTCCAAGAAATGCTTTCAGAAAAGTACCGCAACTGCTGCTCTTACATTAAACTGCCTCTTCCGTAGAAGCCACATTCGGTGCATTTTCCTGCTCTTTAGTGAGTATTAATTTCTGGGGGAAAAAATCTCTTTCAAAGTCTTTACAAAAGGAGGAAAGACAAAATGAGACTCCTAAGTCCAATTCTAGTGACGAGAATTCTTCCTCTATATTTAACATATACTGATTGCATCAGCCCTGATTAATTTGCAAGCTTACTGGGTAAAGAAACTTGTCTTTGTACCTATCTGCAAACACAATAACACACACACCAGACCCCACAAAATAGAATTAATACTAATCTTCACTTAGTAAGCACTTTTTTTAAAACTATGTATAATATATGATACACAGCATGAGAGGTTTACATGTGAACCAGTCTGTGGGTGCAATTGCAGTGTTACTGAGTTAACTGGTACTGCTTTGAGGAGAGAGTTTTAGAATGAGTATCCCATCAGACAGCACACAACAGATTAGGAGTTTAACTTTAAAAATTTTATAGGGACCCTAGTTTCGTTTTCAGTTGTGATGAGTTTCACTTTCAGTTCTGGTGTAGTCTGTGATTAAAGAGAAAAATGGAAGTTGATAAAGAATAGTATACCATTTAAAAAATATATGGATCACCCTACTAATACAAGCTAACACTTCTGCCAGTATAAGAAGACTTCTGGCAAGCAGCAGTAGGTTTAAGCAAACCATGACAAAATGCCGTAAAACTCTTTCTATGCACAAATAAAGATGGCTCCACACTACAGAACTTTCACTAATCAGGCTGAAATGGACCTTGCCTGTCCCAGACCCACGTTATTCTGCTGCTTAAATAAGGAATCTGCTGAGTAGTGTTTTGTATTTAATAGTAATGCACTGTCAATCACATTCCTACTGTGTTTTTCTGTTATGACTTATTAATAGGTTTGGCTGAACAGGAAGGAAAATACTCAGTAATGTTACGCAGTGAATTTTACCACTACTTCCCAATATACCCATGAATTTTCCACTGTGTAAGTGCCAAACTATTTAAATAGTACCTAGCTGATCACACCATAAAGAAGAATCTGTAAGTCAGCCGCCTACTGCAGTGACTTTTTCTAAGTAGCACATTTTAACCGTCTATTTTATCCTATTAACTATGACATTTTAACAACCAAACCTGCTTTTGTATCCTTTAACCCTGTGCTTTTTCAGCACTGTATCTACTTTTTCTTTTTATTCTTCCCTCATGACTTTCTTCCACTTTTTTATTTCTTGTAACAAGTTTTCAGCCACTTCTCAGGTCTCCTTTCACTTCTGCCTCCACAACCCTCATGCTGCTATCAAAAGGAAAATCCCTTTTTAAAATTTCCCAGGAAAACCTGCTGATGTTGTTTCACCAAATCTCTCTGTGCAGCAATTTATTAATAATTATTCCAGTTCAACGCTCTGGCCATGAAGTTTTAATGACATCTTCAGCTACCAACGCGAGTCTGTTATTATCACAGCATATAAAAAATATGTGAGGTGCAACTTAGCGAAGAGCTCAACTTGTTCCCCAGCAGCTCTGACCAGGCTAGCGGCTTTGGAGTACAAGAATTTGCTCAAGGTGAAACTTTTCCACCTGCTTCCTGTCGGGCAGGGCAAGCCTCCTTCGCCGTCTCACTGCGCATAAAGCAGCAGCGGATAACAGCGAGGGCGGGACGCGCTGCCGGGAACTGCCCGGGCTCGGGCGATTCCTCTCCCCGAGCTGTCAGGCCAAAGGCCGCGGCCCGGTCCAGGGCGGCCTCGGCACCGCGGGCACCGGGAACGTGGCAGCCGCGGGCGCCGGGGCAGCGGCGGCCTTCGCGACGCCCCAGGCGAAGCACACGGTCCGGGAGGGAGGTCCGCGGCTTCTTCCTGCCTTCTTCGCTCCTCCTTTATAAGTTTCCCAGGTTGTTTCCACGCAGTTGGACTTTACCACCGAGCGCGGCAACCGAAGGCGCCGCCGGGGCGGAAGGCCCGTCAGGGCGCTCCCTCACCCGCCCAGGACGCTCAAGGACCCGCCGGGNCCATTGGCCGCCCCGCCGCGCGTCACTTGTTGCCAGGAGGAAAGCGGCCCCCGAGGTTGGGGCGAGGCGGGGCCGGCCCGGCCGGAGCGGGGCTGCGCTGCGGGG
>VZRF01008665.1:1019186-1078646 GCA_013396875.1 Vireo altiloquus | reverse complement strand
AAAAAAAAAGGAAAGTGTAAGAACTAGAAGTGAAGAAAAGGCAAAAGGTGAATAGAATAATCTAAAATTAACACACTGAAGTAAAATGTTTAATGTGGTATAAATAACAGGCATCACGCTGAGATCCTCGATGGCCTCTGGCCGCGGAACCACGTGCCATCCCCGAGGCAGGGGCTGCTAAATTCGCAGTTGTCTGACCCGTCCTTGCCGGGGATGTGGGAGGAGGGGATGACACTGCGCAGTTCAAGCTACTGTTGCTGAGAAAATTTTGAGGGTGGCCACAGGAAGTTGCAGAAACCAAAAGTAAAAACGCGTACATGGCGAGAACCAGCTAGCCCGAAGGAGGAAAAGAGAAAGAAGGGAAAACTGATAAAAACTATGTGAAATAAAATCAAATTTATGACCGCATGCTGGGTGACTCAATGCTTACCTGGACATGCTGTATACCTCAAGCTCCAGCTGTTTGAAAAAGGATTTACAGACACACCAAAAAAAAGCTGCTTTTTTTTTTTTTTTTCCTCTCTCTCTCTCGGAAAATGCATTTTCCTTAAACTTGGAAGAGCCGTTGTTCAGAGAAAGAAATACTGGATTTACATAAAGATGGGAAATGCAATGTGCAGTCTGCATGCTTCTAGTTTGCCCATCGTGTAGGAATGTGTACAGCTGGGGACACAGGATTTGAGGGTATGCCAGGCTGGCAATTGAGTGGAAATGCAGTGAAGAGAAACAGGCACCTGCAAGTTAACAAATGTTCTCTCCTGCTGGAAACCGCAGAGCAACACATGGCTGCCAAGGCAGGAGCTATTTGAAAAATCAGAAATCAGGTTCAGGAAGAGAGGAGTCTGTAGATGTAACAAAATCAAAGCTGTGCTACCAGAAATAATTAATTTTCAGGAAGAGCAAAGCTTTAAAGTCTCCACAGAGAGAGTGGGAAGCAGAAATTCCCCACCGGTGAGTCTGATACAAAAGCAAGCTATTGAAACTAAAATAAAATATGTGGTGGGATGGTGTGTCTCTTTTTAAATAAAACAAGAAGCAGGTGTGAACCCTGCATTCCCATGAATCTTTCCGAATGTGTGTTGTTATTATTAATGTACTGACTGTCCCAGTTTGGGGATGGTGAGTAGTAGAGATTAAGTATGAAACTAATATCATGCAGGGCATATTAACTGAACATATACCAACAATTCTGAAATTAACAGAATCCTAGTTACCACACATGTATCAGCAAATGTGTATTGATAGAGAAGAGGTTCTTTAAGGTATCTTAACATATGTAACATATGCTTTCAGATACACGCTTCTGATTTGAGCTCCTTTTCTGTTAATTAGTTTATAAAATGCTATCTTTGATAATACAAACTCAGACCCTGATCTGACTCAAGAATTAAAGAATGCCCAAAAAAGGAAAAATTGCAATTTGCATTGGTGCCTCTTAGTTTCAGTTTTGTCTTCAGGTACTTAAATTCTATCATGCATTTATGTAAGAGGAGATACAAAATGTACACCCCTGATGAGCCCACCAACTAACCAAAATTTTGGAAAGAACATGCAGGAAAAAAATGAAATTCCGTGTATGTCATGTGATAACTTATGAAACTAATACAGTTTTCTCTTATTGAAAAAGTGGGTTTGTATTAAAGCTTATCAAAATTGTAGCAATGCCAAAGCCTACTTCTTACAGGATTTATCCTTTATTAATGAGGCTTCTGCATTTAATGTGAGCTGCACAGCAGCATTACTCACAGCAAAATCAGTGAGCAATTTCTGTATTGCAAGTCACAAGCATTATACATCCCCATGAATACCTACAGCTCACTTCAAAGCAGAGCTAATGGCTGAGCAAATTTCAACCATGCCTGTAGAGATAACCAAACACAGAATCTCATATACAGGAGGGACTCAACCACAGAGCTGATAGTAATGCACAGCAGCCTTTTGCTTCCAAGAAGACTACTTTGCCTTTCCAAACAAAAAGCCTTTCAAGGTGCCAGCATGATGACTAAGAGCCTTGTATTTCTAGCAGGAGTCTTTGTTGCTTATCAACAGATAAATTTTTTACCCTTATGCCTATATACTTATAACAATAGCAATGCCTGCAGAAAGTGTCAACACCTGTCTATCCATAAATCTCCACCCCACTTCTATTCTGCTCACCACATGAAATAGATACTTTGCATGAGCAACCTTCCCCCTTTTACATTCAACACATTGTAATCCAGTTTTTCTGGCTAAGTTGAGTGCACCCGCATGTGTCAATGAGCACAAAGGGAATGGTGGAAAAGGATTTTCTACCTACAGCATCTCACGAGAGGGGGAAGAGGTTCTGGAGATGGTAACTTCTGCTTTTCTCTGCTTCCCCCATCAATGATTTTGAAACTGGGACATCTGAACAGGGAACACTAGTTATTTATTACCTTCTTAATCTTGTAACATTGATGCTTACAATACCTAAGTCCTTACAGAAAAACAAACAAAGAAACAAACAAAAAAATCAACCAAACCAAACCCAAGAGCCACATGAAGGTTTGCAAGAGTTACAAGAGCAGTTATTTCCTGAGGGAGAGGACTCTCTCCAAGAAAGTGATGGTACTCACAAAGCAGCAAGCAGACAAAGATTTCCGTGCTACCTAGACTCTGCTGCTAAGTTCAATGTTAGAGCATGGCTCTGGTTTATGTGAAGTGCCCTCTAATCATCTGAAATATCAGCCCTGGACTTGTTTAAAGATGGTTTAATGGAGAAGAAAACTTGACTACTGCAACTTTTACCATAAATGCAGCTAAAAGCCAAATGGTTCTTTTTTGACAGATACACAAGTTTGGTTTTATGGAGTTGATCCCATGCATGGCCATGAAAAAAGTCACTAAAATGCAAAGGGGAGGTGACAAGCATCCAGCAACTGATTTGGATAGAGAGGCTGTACCCAGAGGGATCTTTGAGCAGTGACTTCACCTTAGCTTTGCATTAACTCCATCTGGATGGTGTTTTCTTCATGGACACTTAATTTATTTGCTGCCTTGTTTTTTTAAATTGATATTGAGGACTTAATTGTTTTTAAACATCAAATAATGTTTTGCTTTTAGCAAAAAGGGAACACAAAGGAAAATGGCTTTTCTCTGTTGTTGCTCTAGATTTCCTGTTTCCAGTTGCAGTGGCCTAACCTTTTAGCACATTATGAAACTGTCATATTGCACAGTAAACTTAGGATGGAATCAAATGCTTTCTCAGCCGAGTTTATATGTATTTCTTACATATCTTCATGAGTCTTTGGCATGAGTTCCGAAGTTTTGAGGGCTTTTATTGCACCTGAAGGGCTTATTATTGCTAGGGACACTTACATTTGATTCTCTTTAAGTGTCACTATTTGTAATAAATACCTAGATGTTATTACAGCATTTTAGAGACTGTTCTGTTTCATCTACTGCACATGGTAGGTAACTTTCAGAAATAATAGAAGTAATTACAGACCTTTTTTCTGATATCAACCTCCTTTTTTACTCAAATGTAACGGTGGCAACTTCTGTAGTGCTGCCTCCAGCTCTGCCCTGATGCATATTTAAACATTCATCTTCCGGCCCACTGAAATACTAGAAACAGGCTTGGGAAATAAGACAAAGAAAGGAGTGTGGACACATCCTCATTGCTTATTTGTTGATAGCAAAGAATGTCTTTCTCTGTGTGTTGGTTTGGCTTTGCCTCCTGCTAGGATCTCTATGTGCTCCTGGAACAATGACAAAATAATATAAGCAGTATTTTAATATTGAGACAACTGCTTGAAATTGTAAAGTGGTAAATGATACTCTTCTGTAGCACTTTAAAAAAGGATCTCTCACACCTGTGCTGTGCATTTTCAACAGAAAGTTTGCCTTGGTTTAGTAGGTCTACTGGCAGGGTTTATAGGCTCAATCTCCTCAAAAGCTGTTCTCCCATGTCAGTGTGCCAGTGTGGGATTATTAGTCAAACCGTGATTGTGGGAGCTAGCAAATATGATGTTATTTTGTACCACATTACATTTGTTGCAGAAAGCATCATTTGAAGGAGTGATTTAAAAGAAAATCACTTATCATTTGGAAAATGGTTTTTAAGCAAATAAAAATTAATTCAGGTAGAAGAGCTTTTAATTTTAAATGAGAAAGGGGGTTTTTGTTTGTATGTTTTTGGTTTGGTTTGAGGTTTTTTTTTGTTCTTTAAATATGCAAAGCAGAACAATTCCCTAAAACTGCTGGGGAAGAGCCTGTAGTTTTGGGTCTCACATGTTTTGGAGGCACAATTCATCCCTGACTAATATCAATCTCTAAAATGCCCCAACTGCCTTATGTTTGATCAAAAAGCAACAAAGTTTCAACAAGCAGATGAAAGAATGGTTCAAAGGGCAAAATTCCAGATTGATATGAGCTTGGAGTACTTCTGAGATAAAAAGAGCCTGTAAAGAAACAGTGGACTCACTGGGGGCTAAATTGCTGGTGTTTAAAGGTTGTGATTGATTAAGATACAAACTGAGTAGCAGCAGGAGTGGGGAGCACACAGTTTGATATGCTGTCAGCAGAAGTTTCGAAATTACGCCTTTTTGGGTGCAGGAGAGGCCAGAGTGTAAAAATAAGGAATGGAAAACGAATAAAATACCTTTCAAATGGAAAATGAAAGAGGAAACAAACACTGGAACAACATTTACTTCTATAAAAATGCTAAACATCCAGTGAATAAGTGGAGAGAAATCAAATGTCTGGTCTTAGAAAAAAACAATGACATGCTACACACATGCTGGACATTCTAGCACCAGAATATAAAACATACAGAAAAGGTAGGAGTCATCTCTGCTGGTGATGGGGTAATGAAATTTATTAACGAGATCTTATAATCAGATCAAGTAAACAAAATAGGAACCTAGCAGGTGCCACAGAATGCCAATGCACCAAAATGCCAGCTTTAAGCATACGTAGTCCTGAGCCTGCCGTTTGCCTGCCTGACCAGAAGGACAGAGAGGGCATGCTGAGAATGATCAGATGGGCAAAGAGGGTGAGAAATATAATCAGCACTGTACTTCAGGTAACCTCCATGTTGTCTGGACACTTCAGCACTGTTAAGTAACACAGATATCATTAGACTCCATCAATACTGTCACAGAGCAATGGGACAGGGAGGCCACAGAATAGATGCAGCCCCTCATTTGGTCCTCATTTATGTGCAAGATCTTGACCTACATCTTCAGCTCATGGTTTCTGTTCCTGTGTTTACATTCAGAGTTCCCAGTGGCTTGACAAAGGCCGAACATTCCCAGCTGTTGCACCCAGTTTCAAAAGGGAGAGAGACATAGCAATAACGCTTGTGAAGAGGAAACAAAAGGTAGGTGCTAGGAACAGCAAATTCTTACAGGTGGAGCTGGATTTCCTGAGGGATGCACAGCACAGCATCAGCGTATGCCGTCTACTAAAGTCTTGAAAACTGGCAAAAGGAAGTGGGCACCAATAATCTCGCCACAGGGTAGATTATTAGAAATCAGAAGTTTAAGCCTTCTCCAAATGCAAATCCACAGAAAGGATCATAAACCAACATGTTAAAGGAAAGCACAGTGAAAGAACAGTAAAAACCTGTGAGCAGCAACACACAAAATGAATTCAGCCTAATATTAAATCTTGCCTTAGGTACATCAAGACCAAGAAGCCCACTGCAGTCTGACAGATCAAAGGACAATTGCAGAGTTAAAAAAGAGGAGAGGCTGAAATGTTTCCAGAGAAGCTAAACGATGTATTTGCATACGTTCACCGGAATAAGCTGATGATCCCCATACTTGAACCCTTCTGTTTGAGAGTCAGCAGAGACTATTCCTAAAAGTGTGCTAACTGGGAAAGGCTATAGAGCAAACAAGGCAGAGTAACGAATCTACAGACATCTGAGTTTTTTAAGGCAGTGTTGAGCACTGAGCAAGAGCAGATCTACTGATGGACCTACCTTTCTCTTCACGCTTCCTATGTGCCTGGAATCTGGAGAGTGGCAATGCAACACCAATCACTAAAAAACATTCCCGGGGGTAAATGAGGTGACCTGATAGAAAACAACAAAGGTTTGCAAGCCTAACGTCAGTACCAGTTAAACCAGTAGAAACTGCAATACAGGGTAGAATTCGTGTGCTCCTGGATAAATATGATCTATTAACGCATCTTCTCCAAATGTGGTATTTACCATCTGGGCCTCTAGACAGGTTTTTGTTGAGGTCTTCAAGCATTCAGACAAGAGTGATCTGGTTGATATGGTCCACTGGTTATTTCTTTATCTGAATGAAAGCTTCTACTGAACAAATCAGCAGGCCGTCCTCACAAGAACTTGCTTTTTACATTTTTCTATTGATTTAAAGGGCCTTTATTGTAAGGAAATTATTTGTACCTTACTCATTGTTTCTGTGAGACTGAAATAGCTTTTGTTATTACCCACAGCTTACATGAAGCTGTGACTCGAACAAGAACTACCTGTCTGTGACTCAACACTCACACAACTCGAGATAAAGTTTGTGGGTGGACAGTGCATATAAATGAGTTTATAGGACTTCTCTCTGTGCTTGACACCATGGGTGAATCAGGTAGAGACTATGAGAGTATTGCTATCAGGTTGTCATCACTGCACAAGTACTGCTGGTGAGCTGGATTCATGTGCTTGACACAGAAGGCACGAGGGAGAATGAGAAAGATGAAGATAGTACAGAGCAACACAGATCCCTTATGACTCAGATCTGCAGTGCTCTGCACACAGTCTAACCAGTAATAAGCTTCCAGGAAAAACTTCAGAGCAAATTTTAAGCTATAAAGGCTTCAGGACTTGGTCACTTCAGAGATGACCTCTGTGTGTGATATGTTTCTATTGCAGAATTCATTAGTTGTGCCCAAGCTGAACCTGTTCCTGGCTTTGAAAAAGCAAAGCCCACTCTCTTTCCTTTGCTGAGGCTGTCAAAGGGTAGCGCTGCTCTTTATGGTAGCTTCTGGAAGACATACTTTACAATGCTGCATGAAGATCTCTAGTTATATTTTTGAATGTTAAAAAGAGAAAAAAGAAAAATATAGTAATACTGTATATTCAGTAAAATACCTAAACAGTACTATTATGTCTCTTATATTTGTATATATCTTAATTCTCAATATACCTAAATAAATAATGAAATTACAAAGAAAAAAAAAACAAAAAATTATAATAGTGAAGTGCATAGTTAGTGATCTATTTAATTGATGCTTGCCTAAATAGTCCTATTACTTTAAGGAGTGCATCTACATTTATTGTTTTTTGGAGGCAATAATATGCCCATAGTACTAATCCATCAATTTTTCTATATATTCTATTAAGCAGCAGCACTTCATTCTATGAAGTCCATAAGTTTCTTAAGGCTTGTTTGTATTTCAAACTGAAACAGTTTGGCCATGCAGAATACTGGGCTGAATTTATCATAGGCAGTATTTAAATGGCCCAGCAGGAACCCATGGCCCACAATTTAAGTCTCATCAGCACACAAAACTTTGGAAGCATTAGAAATCTCTTTAAAAACAGTGAACCTGGAAGAAATACTCAGATGTTGTTGAAAATTATTAAAGTACCTAAGTACGAAAGAATCACAGGATCTGTGGGGATCATTTAGTGCACCCTCTTGCTTAGAGCAGAGTCAATTAGAGCAGATTATCCTGGGTGGGTTCCACTTGCAGTTTGAATACCTCCATGGATGAAGACTCCACAACCTCTCTGGCCATCTCTCTGATGGCCACAACAGTAAAAAAAAAACCATGATTTTTCTTCTGTTAAAAAGATCCCATGGATCAGTTTGTGCCAACTGCCTCTTGTTCCTTCACTGAGTGTGACTGAGAAGAGTCTGGCTTCATCTTCTTTACTCTCCCTAAACTTAGATATTTAGATATATTGATAAGATCTCCCAGAGCTTTCTCTCCTCCAGCTCTCAGCCACTCCTCATATGACAAACACTCCAGTCCCATAATCCTCTTCGTGGCTCTTTGCTGGATTCAGTCCAGTAAAGCCATATTTTTCCTACATTGGGAACTCTGGAATTAGATACAGCACTCCAGATGTGTCTTAATGCCATGTGGGGGGAAATTATTACCTGCCTCAACCTACTGGCAATACTTCTAATGCAGCCCACAATACTGTTGGCCACCTGTGCCACAAGGACACAGCACGTAGCTGGCACATGTTCAAGCTGGTGTTTGCCAGGGCTCCCAGATCCTTTCCTGTAAAGCAGCTTCCCACCCAGCTGGTCCTCAGCCCTGAGAATTGTGTGTGGGGATGTTACTCAACAGGTGCAGGATTTGGTGTCTTCCTTTGCTAAAGTCCATGAGATTCCTCCTGACTGATCTGCCCAGCTTGCCAGGATCCCTCTGAATGGCACCACAACCATCTGGTGTATCAGCCACTCCTCCCAGTCTTCAAGTATCTGCAAACTTGCTGAGGATGCACTTGTTCTATCATCTGGGATCATTAATGAGGGTGTTTAGCAGAATTGGCCCCAGTACTGACCATAAGGGTACACCACTAGTGACTGGCCCTCAGCTGGATTTTGTGCCACTGATTATAATCTCTTGAGCCTGGCATTTCAGCCTGTTTTCAATCTACTCCACTATCTGTTTGTCTAGTCGGCAGTTGGTTAATGAGGATACAGCCAGTGATGAAAGCCTTTCTGAAGTTAAGACGATTAACATCCTCTGCTCTCTCCTCCTCCACCAAGCCAGTCATTTCATCACAGAAGGCTATCAGGTTGATCAGGCATAATTTTCCCCTTCATATATCTATCCTGATGACTCCCAATCATCTCCATGTCCTTAATATATTTTGAAATAGTTTCCAGAATTATTTTCTCCAACACCTTCCTGGGTATTGAGATAAGGCTGACTGGCCTGTATCTCCCCACATCCTCCCTCTTCTTCTTGAAGCAAGACATGGCATCTGCACTGAATTTCTAGTCCTCCTCTAATCACTGTGACCCTTCAAAGATACTTGAAACTGGCCTTTCAGTGACATCTGCCAGCTCCCTCAGCACTTGTGGATGCAGCCCACTGGGTCGCATGGACTCGTTAGCGTCCAGTTTGTTTAAATGTTTTGATCTTCTCTACTGAGGGTAAGCCTCCATTGATCCAGATGCTCCCTCTGGTCTCAGGGGTCTGGAATTTTTGAGAACAAATCCTACTAATACAGGCAGGGGAAGAAGGCATTGAGTATCTCTGACTTGTCCACATCCTGTGTTACCACAACCCCACTCAGCAGCAGGCCCACATTTTCTCTAGTCTCCCTTTTTCTACCAATACATTTGCAGAAATCTGGACAGTGCAGAGCTATTCAGCTTCTCACTGTTCTCTAAACTGTCAGTGACCTGGTGCCCTAGGAAAATTCCCAGACAGTGAAAGAGAAAATGCTCTTGTCCCCTTTTTAAAACATATACAACAGTTTGAGCATCTTTGCTATTAAAAACTCAAATGCAATCCCTTTTTCTGAGTCTGAACCCAGCATTGATCCAGATATTAATCAATAACTGCCAAATGAAAGTAAGTGCTCAGTGTTTCCTTTTGGAACTGATGTGCTTTATTCAAAGCACTGAAATATTTACTAGAGTTCAAAGTGAAATTTATGTATCCCTCTTCCGTTTCCCCACAAACAAGTACTGCTACTAGTGGAGCACAGTCTCACTCATGCTCTCATTGTGAACTGTTGAATATTTACTTATTGGTATAAAGTCCAGTGGCTGGATTATGTTTCTCTTATAAACCCAGCCCTTGTGTTGACAACCTGAAGTCTTCAGAGAGTGCTAAAAGTATATTGATTTTAACTTTAACTCAGGCACAAATATAGAATGCAAGTGAGATCTCACCTTAAAAATAGGATGAACCAACCACTAACTTCAGAAGTGAATCCTAATGGCAAGAATAACCATAATTGTTAAACCTAGAATTTATCATTAACCTTTACTCCCATACACTTTTATAACCACGAGCCCTGCCAGAGAGGATGTGACAGACATGGCAAACTAGGAACAAGCTAGAGGGAAGTTAAGAGCCTTGACTTTAAAAGCAAAGGTTAGTGGAGATTCCAAGTCAGAGTATATTTTATTATTCCAACAAAACAAGTTTTAACACAAGTGTTGGACATGAAGACAAAGTATGAGCAAACACAAATAGTGTTAGAGATCACTTTGCCTTCAATTAGTTTATTTCTATTAACAATACCATGGATTTTGAAAGATTACTAATGCTGTAATACAACACCATAGAAACACTAATAGAAAAGTATGGAATGATAATCTCAAACTTTTAACCCAACACATAATGGAAAATAGACATAATTTATCCATTTCTTTACACTGTCATTTTAGCCTGTTCCTGTTACTGCTATTAGCCTGAATTTAGAACAAAAGTTACTTCAAGTTTAGTTGGGAAAAAACCCTTTGAAAATTAAATTTTACCAACAGTTTTCTGACAAAACCTGTATCTGTCTAGCCTTGGAAGTAGCCTGAAAACAGTGATGGAATGAGGTACCTCACATTGTTCCTGCGAGGGGGTTTCCCCTTAGTAACAAGGTGTTGGTTTTGCAGCTTGCATCGTACTTGGCAATCTTTCTCAAAAGAACAATGCCAAAGAATAAGTTTTTTCTCCATTTTATAGGTGGAAAACTCAAAGCAAAAAAAACAGGTGAGCTGGCCAAGATGACATAGTGATAGTGAAGCCAGGAAACAAAGCCTGGACCTGCTCCCCAGCTCCCAGAATTGGGCAAATTCTTTTGCCTGTACCTGCCACCAAACAACATCACAGTAAAAGACACAGTTTGACTTCGCCCAGTTTTTCTGTGAAACAGAGAAATAAAGCCTGGCTTATTCACGGACTCAGTGACTAACCTCTCCTGTCATTTGGCTACTTACTAGTATTGTACCTACCTAAGCAAAGAAACAGCAAAGAATGCCCAAACATACTGAATATTCCACCTCGTGAGTCTGTTTGCTTTGTTTGTTTGCTTGGCTGGAAGCTTGTTCTTACTCTTACACAGGCAGGATGAAAGCAGCAGGACCCACAACTGAAGGCATCTCATACAGCTGACACTCAGCCAGGGTTAGGTCCCTTTTGCATTAATTCTTGTGCAAATGTGTGGATTTTCCCTCTAATCTTGAAGCTTGTCGTAACAAATTTAGACTCTCGTTTGTGGTCACTCTGGGATACATGAATTTAATTAGCTTTCTGTCAAAAATACTCTAAGTGTTCAAACCAGTTGCAATTTAAATCAGTCCTGGGAGGGACCGTGGGCTGTTGCAGCACCCTGGAAACGGCACACATCATAATTACTCCAGTTCATCATTTTTAACAGCTATCAGTAGACACAAACACATCCCAGTGATACCAAAGCAACTAAAGAGAGTTGGAAATAGTCAGAGAATGAACAAGTTTAGAAGGTACTTTGCTATCTACCACATTCTCTACTGGATAGCACTTTACCTGGGCATGTAATACCACCTACAGCATTCAAAAGGCAAAAATATGCACGGCTCTAATGTTAAACCATTTGTCAAGCAGTTTAACTTTGAAAAGCTTGTCCAACACTAAGGTATTTCTTTAATGATCAGACACCTAAAATGGTGTCACACTAAACTATGGGGAAGAAAACAAAAATCAGTTCAGCATCCCATATGACCTATTTGTTTTAAACAGTAATGCATTCTACTACATCTATTTTGGCACTTACTTACAACAGCCACTGCAACCATGTAAATAAGGAAAACAGCTCCAATGTTAAGCAAATTGCGAAAGTTGTTCCTAAATTTCTTTTCATCTTCGATCTTTGGTTGTTTTGTTTTGGCTTTTTTCTACCAGGATTCCACACCCTCCGCCCCACTTACTCTCCTTTTTCTGTTTCCATTTCATGCTACAATTTTAGCTAAGCCTGGCACTAGTTAAACACTGAACTGCACCGAATTTTGGTGTAGCGGTAATATCTAACTCATCTTTTAGTCCTAAAACCCCTGAAATGGAGGGAAAAAAAACCCTGTACTTTCTATACAGCCATCTGTCTGGCCAGGTAACAGAGGAAAGATCAGAGCATCCAGATAGAATGAGATATAAATATGTCACAGCAGAGCCTACTGTCTAAAGGCTATTCTACTTTTTCTCCTTACTTTTTGGTATTTGTACTTTTACATTTGGGTATCTGAATAGTTATCACAGTAGCTTCTGAATATTTTGCAAGGCAGAGAATGAAGTTTGATGCTTTTTCCCACTTAACAGCTTTGAAAATCCCCCTTTTTCTTGTTGAAAAATGTTCAAGAGGCTGAAAATGGCCTTCCTCCCCCCACCTCTCCCTAATTTCTATTACAATAAAAGTACAACCTCTCCTCATTCCCTATAGTAATTCCTTGTTAGATTTACTTCAGTTTCAGGACTGTTGAATCCTATTAGAGGGAGAAAAGAATTATAAGACTGGATTATTACCCATCTTGAGAATTTCAGCCATATATCAGAAGCTGTCTCCTCCCTTCCTCCTAAAAATACAAACCACAATGTTAAGTATTTCTTTTCCAAAGAGATCTACATTAGGTTTTATATTTTCCCAGAATGTTTGGAATGCACATTTCCAGTCCAGTCTCTTCCCTAGAGGGTTAACAATTAGCAAACTGACTTCCCCAGCTGGTTTTATTCAAAGTGCCGTCATCCTCCTGAATTCAGTCAACATCTATCAGAAACAAAGACATCAAACAAAACATATTAGGCTTCAGTATTCTCTTGTGAAGTTTTGGCCTCCAGCCAGAAAATTTTGTTATTTTCTGTGTAAGCTTTATTTTTCTTTCCCTGGCCAGCAGTTAGTATGGATCAAAAGAAAAAATGCTTAAAAATGCAACCATAAAAACAATAAACACTGGCACTGACATAGCACTGTGCACCTTTGGTTAAGTTTTGCATCTGTTCTGGATGTCCTTATATTTGGGAACATGCTCCAGTGTGAGGTTTCTAGCTTTTTTCAGCATCCCATGAATGTTCCTCTGTCCCCAGAGGGAGACAGAAAACCTCCAAGCTGTATTAGGGCTTTGTTTAAATATCTTTTCCAGAAAGACTGAAGAATGTCCACATCAGAAATCATTTTCTTCATTTTGCTGTTGTTATCTAAATGGATTAAATGTATCAAATTTTATAAAGGAAATTTTTTATGATTTTATGATCCTGGTAGAACTGAGGTCAACTATTCCTGCCCTTTCTCATAGCTTATTGCTTTGCTTTAAGCGTCATGGGCTTTGCTGTCTAACCCACAGCTCTTGAACCAGATTTGGCCAGAGATCTACTTCAGCAGGCCCACATGGATCTAGGAACAGATATTTGTAAGCCTGCCAAAAGCTGTGCTGTCAGTCATATCTCAGTGCTTTGAACCAGGCAGTTGTTGTGCAGGAAGCTGATGTTTCCACTACCGTTACACTAGAGGAAGAAAAGGGAGTCTGGGACATTGCTGCCTCCTGTGCAGCAGAAAGGACTGCTGCTTCTCCCCTCAGGCTGTCCCCACCTGGTGTCCAGCTCCACACTCACTGAGGCAGCTGGACCACTCAAAGGGACATCACAGAAACATCCTCAAAGTACAGCCTGAGTAAAGAGACCATCAGGCATCCCATCACCTGCGTCTGTGACTTCAAAGGCTAAAAAAACCAGAAAAAACCCAAAAAGAGTGTAAAAGAAACAACAGCAAAAAGTGTTTTCATTTTTTGCACATATCCTTCTACTTTTTGTGCTCTTTAGGGATTCTGGACTTTCACCTCCTTTACCCTGGGTTTGGATTTTAGGTACCCAGAGCAAGTCGGGTGCCTGTGTCCCACTGGCTGCTGTAGTAGATGAATTGGATGATTCAGAATCACTAATTTTGAAACAGCCTCTTTCTATTCAGAGGGAAACCACAAATTTAAGTAGAGGTGTTTCTTATGTCCCAGTTGCATGGCATTAGTGCCCAGAGATCCTGAATTCCGGCTGCTGAACACTTGTGTGGATCAGAAAGCTGGAAGGTAGGTTTGGGCTAGAAGGCAGTGGGATGATGCATCAGCAGTCCCACAAACATATACACACCAATATTTTCAGGTCACGCTTACTCATCTTTACCCAGGGTGACCTGAAGGGGCCATCCAGCAGTGCTGTGAATCAAATCCCCAGCAGCCATGGTGGATTGATTTGTTTATTTCTAGATCACAGTTATTGAATGTAACAATGCACACTGACCCTACCACTTGCATTGGCTGCTTATTGTCAGCTCAGCTACCCCCACAGTTACCTATCAAGTATTTCCTGCTGTGGTTCAGTCACTTAATTCTCGTTCTAGTCTTCCCAAATAGCAGGAATAACTGATCCCTGTTCTCTTTATACTTTTGTTTTCACTAGTGAACGGTTCTTCCTTTCATGTTTCCTTCCATGAGGGTTTGCTTTGTGCTGCATCAGAGTAAGTGGCTGAACAACCTGTAAGAGCAGCTGAGACTCACCCAACCTCCACTTTACATTCTTTCAATCAGACAAGAATTAAGCAAATTTACATACAAATAGCAATAATGAAAAACCATATCCTCAACCCAGACTAGATTCTGGAAGGTTGGGGGGGGGGGGGGATGGTCAAGGACCAGATGAAGGAAAGAGCCCACATTGGCTTTCTTCCTTCTTCCATAACTTAACTACACTCGGATACCCTGACATGTGCTGTTTATGCTCCAGAGGTGCCATGTCAGTGGGACAAGGCACTCCAGGAGCCTGCAAGGATAAAGGCTACATCAGCTGCATTCCTGGATATGGTGAGAGGGGAACAGCTACTCTGCTGTTTATACTATAAGTATTTTAAAGGGTAAAGTAGCCACTGTTTCTGCAGGTGTTCTAAATATCTATTCTTTCCAGCTGGAAAGCCTCACAGAGCTCTTCTGATGCATTTCCACATTTAACTGAATGGTACTTCATGTCTCATAGCCACAATGTATCCCATGTGAGTAATTCCATCTTTAAGATTTGATTTCAAAACAATAATTAAAGTAATTCAATTTGCCCCTCAACATAATTTTCATTCCACAAGCCTAGGAGGCCACAATATGGAGCAGCATAAATATTACCTTCTTACCTTTTCAGAAAGAATCCTTCTGGTATTCTTGAATATTAAATACCAGAAATATCATGCCTAGGTCATGTAAGCCTTTAGATAGTTGTCAGATTTCAGGTACATGACACGTAAGCCTGCTAGCATGAAGCGTTACCAAAAGAAACTAATATGGATGAAGCAGTTTTGGGTTGGGACCATAACAAATGAAGCCTTACATGACTTAGAATATTCTTTCACTTTATATTAAAACTCTGTGTACTGCAGCTCATTGGCAATGTCCAGTGTTAGGGATTCAGCTTGCATACCTCAATGAACCTGGAAGCATCAAGCTCTGGGATGGTGTCCCAAATTCAGCGTCAGTGAAGCCACGCAGCCCAAAGCTGCTGATGAGGTGGAGTCTGACTGTTCTCAGCTCTGTGGGGACTTTCCAGGGGCTTCTCATCTACAGTGCACATGAGGTTTATGGCAGAAATAAGTGGCAAAGCAGATTTAATCAGGTTATGGCTGGGATCAAAGGCCTGGGACCATACTTTAGAACAAATGACCTGAATAGATAGTTGCAGAAGAGGAACGTATTTGATGGGATAACTTTCAGTGTTTAGTTAAAAAAAAAAAAAAAGAAAAGAAAAAGAAGGATTTTTTGTACAAAATAAATGGAAACTTTTAATTTCTAAAGATGAGCGCCTATAAAAATCTATAAAGATACAGGGATACTGTTGTCCTCCCATATTTTCTGAGACACTGACCCAGCTACTGCATCCTCCTGGTCCACAGAGCAGTGTTGGATGGCCTTCATGAAACCAGTGACAACCACCACTGCTGCTGGCCATCCACCTCTGTATGTAGCAGGCTGTTAGTTTTGTGCCTCTCCATGCATGGTTCAGAAAGACAGGCTTCCCTATTTTCCTTTGCTAGCATGCAGAGGAGAGGCACTTTTGGCCTGCTCTACATTTCAAGATTTATTTTGTATCTACAAGTTTAGATGTTGTTTTCACTAAAAGAAAATGCTTTCAAGCATTTATTTCTGAGAACCACAGTAGAAATTTTGTCTTTAAGGTGAGGTTAAGAAAAGACTAGGATAAGGCAGTTGAAGTATTTTTGCTGTTTTCTACCTGTGCACTTTTTGAAACAATTGCAGCTGAGAATCACTTCCATAGTTACAAATTACCATGGTGTTACTCATAAGTACTGCAGCAGGCTGGGTTTAGTACACTTCCTTAGACAAATGCAGTTGCTTCATCACAAGAGGATTGGGAAAGCTTTGGAAAAGCTGTAGTGTAAGTAAATAAGATTATAAGATCTAAGGCTTTGAAGTGAGGCTTTATTACAAAATTATCCTCAGCGCCCATTTTTATGGTTAAGTTTCTAAGATCTAAATCCAAATCGTCCTGCATAAAGATAATGGATATAGAAAAGGATCAGGAACTCTTATGCTTTGAGTAACTTAGAGAATAAATTGGGAAAAGGAGAAAATAAATCTGCTTTCAACAGTGCAGTGGAACGATTACTTATGCAGTCATTTCTATGTCTTAATTTTTCACTTCTCATGAAAAGTAGTAAGCAAGTGCCTGCACTGATTCAGTCAAGAAATAAAATATTAAAATAAATCCATTAACAGAGAGATACATGGCTGAAGCATTTTCAGTGATTTGCATTTCCATGAAAGGCATCAAAATCAAAATATACCACAAAGATATGCTTACTTCTTACTTAGGAACCCTAGTGGATTTTCACTTTACTCACCACAGAAATGAGAAGCCCACAGACCAATATAAGGACTTGCATCATCTCTTTCTGATCACTTCAATGCATCCCATTAAAGCAATTAAGAAGGAACACTGAGATTTGGAAAGCCATCCAAACACAGTTTTATAACTTTGTGGCCATGGCCGAGAACCCACACTGGTATTTACTGTCCTGTGACATGGGAGTTTTGCTGCTTGTTTAACTAAACTTCTAAAGGATCCAGAGCAGAACTCTGCGATATTTTCTCTTGCACAGCTCGTTTTGTCAGCTCTGTGTGTTCCACTACCATCTACTGGCCGAAACGAGACTGACTGTATTTCACACGATCCACCTTAATTCATTCCATCTCAGAACACCACGGACGCCTGTGGGTTTGCTCCTAATATTTACTCACACATCTGCATCAGGGCTGCACCAGATTGTAAGATATCAGTGCTGGCCTGCAGGGGTTTAAAACCAACACACCACCAGTTGCCAAAGGAAATATTATAATATTATTATAGCTCAAGTAGAGGCCTCTATTTTTGTGCATTTGTTTTTTGGCGGGTTTTTGTTGTTATTGTTTTTTTTTTTTATTTTTTGAGCAGAGGATTTAGAGCCCAGTGGCTGAATGTGTGCAATTTAGATTTTAACCAAATAAATGCCCTGGAGGAAGTGTGTACCATGGTTTTCATTACAGTGGGTTTATTATTACAGTGGGTTTATTATTGCCTGTTACTACACTGAGGGAGGGGTAACATGATGAAAGAAAAATCAGGGAGTTAAATTAGATGGGAATGTGTGCGATGGTGCCTTGGGAACCAGAGCTGGTCCAATGTCACAGAGCATGCAAACCACTACTTTTTCCCTATGGGCCCTCTGGACTGTACAGCACAGATTTCAAACAGCCCATAGCTCCTTCATCATGCCCCAGCCACAAAAGTTTGCGTGTGCACAAAGGTAGCGGAGGCAGGAGAGCAAAAGGGAGGCAGGGAGCACAAGGCAGGGCAGTGCCCAGGAGAGGCACAGCCAGAAAGGGCTTTGCTGAGGAGTCATGCTACCCTCTCAAAATCTTGTGCCACAACAACCCTTCGCTCTGTCTGGTCATGCTGGACATCTCCAGTATACAAATGTTCCCATCACAGACTTGCGTCCACCTCGGATGTGGCAGCTGCACTGAGCATCTCTTTTCCTCAGAGACATGCTGAAAGGATTGCTAAAGGGACCAGGAGGTAAATTTTCTCCTGGAATGGCACCTGCAGAGACAAGCAGACAGAGTTTTGACAAACCCCAATATCTGTCAGACAAAGTTTGTCATGTATGAAGTTTGAATGTACCTACCTCTGTACCTTCCATTGACCAAGAAAGATGTGGTGTGAAAAGATTTAACACTTCTCTTTGGGTAAGAACATTGAAAGAAGCTAACGTGGCAAAAAACCCCACAACATTCACTTGCCTATACAGGCCCTGGTGAACCCAGTTCTTAGACATATGAAGCACATTGGTGCTATCCACGGAAGCTGCAGTCCATATATGTCCACCTCATCTGTGGCAGATACAAATAGGCTCCGACACAAAACAGCATCCACAATGCAGCAGGAAAATTCCTCCAGCCCATCACTCATCCCTGAGGGCCCCTGCTCCCTACTGCAGGGAATGGGCAAGAGGCCGGGAGAGTATCTGTAAATTAGTGCCATGATCCAATCTATCATCCTTACTGATGGTGCTGTGGCTCCCACCTGCTTCCAGCACCTCTTGCACACACATTCTGGGGCATCCTTGTCTGTGCCCAGGGAAGCACTCAGACCACTCTGTCTGTGGAGGTCGTGTGCAGTGCCCAGGTCTAGTCCAGTCACATAGCCAGAAAGGAGGCTGGAGCCAGCTGTCCTCACACACGATGATCCAGTGCAAAGCCTGGGCACTGCTCTTATGAGACACTAAAGCCTCTCCACTTAGTAAAGCTGGAGAAAGATTCAAGAAAAATTACAGCACAGACAACTATTAGCCACACTTTAATTTTCCAGTTGAAATAATACAGTGAATCTCACTGCCAGTGTCATCAAGGTCAGCAATAAAACCATGGTCACCACATATTCTGATCAGGGACAGTAAAGGAGAGCTCTACTTAAGGGAAAGCAATTGAAAGCCATTGATAACAAAGAAAGCAATCATTGATTAAATTCTTGAACGAATAATACCTGCAGTTATAAAAAGTTAAATGATGAAAGATTTAAAAATAAATATCTAAGGGTCTGTTACATCAAAACCATTTCAAAGTAGGAAGAAAACATTGCTGGAACTCTTTTCTGTTTAATACAAGCTCATCTACATCAACATTAATCAACAATCACTATTTTGAAGTTAGGTTTATTGATTATGCCATTACCCTTCAGATATAATTTAAGGAATATAACATACCTCAATGAAAATTGATAAAACATCTATATCAAATTTTGTGAAAAAACAGAACTTCATTAACCACATCAAAATCTGACCAGAGTCTGTGTAATATCAACAGCATTGTAGCCTGATAAATACATGTCCTCAGAGATGACACAGCTTACTCCTGCAAACAGAAACCACCCTGCAAGCTGCTCTGCTTGGTGTCCTGTAAGAAGGCAGCATTTACACACTTGTCAGTGAATGTGATGAAGGGGGTTTGTTGGTTTAAGTTCCTCCAGCTCTAGTCTGTATAGGTGAAACATTCATGGGGAAAGGAGAGGTCGTAAATTTTTCTTTTCTTTTGGTGGTAAAGAAGCTATCACAGTTAATACATATAAACAACAGATTATCTGGCAATTGCATTCCAAAGTTGCAGTCCACAAACTCTAGTAAGTGGAATGCAAATAAAAAAAGTCCAATAGATAAATCTAGAGGACTAAACCAAAACTTTTAAAATATTACTGAAGGCTAATGTATGGAGTCAAACCACTAGACAGAATGTACACAGAAAAGCTATTTATATTTTACATGATAGAAAAATTTCAGATTAAGACCTTGTGATAGCTCCAACCTTAGAAGCCATCAAAAACAGTACACCAGTTCTGTAAACCAGCACAGAAATAGTCTATATACTGAATAATTTTTAAAAATAGCCCTATACATAATTATGGCATAAACAAGCAATTTCTGGCCATGTGAAATCCAACTAAAAGGCAGTCATACATTCCTGTGCGTGTGCACAAATATTGTGTAAAAACATTTCAGTTGGCCTGAGCTGCTTGCTTAATTCTGAGGCCCATACCTCCATCTTGGGGCTCTTGCAAAATTTTTAGAATGAGTCACCTTAAAACACGGAAACCAAGAAACTGAGCAACAAATGCAGCCCCTTTGCAGCAGATTTTACAGATGGTGGAAAACAACACTAAATCCATTCTGAAGTAACCATCATTAAACATTTGTTTTTCCCCACTGCAATAAAAATAAAAAATAAAATCCCTGAAAAGCTTCCACGTGTTTTCAGAGAGGTGGATGGAAGACTGGTTGGGATGGTGGGAATGCCAGGGACAGTAAACATTTCTGTCCTGGGCTGCTGCAACTGAGATAGTGCAGAGACCTGAGCTGGCTCCTTCACAGCCACCAGCCTGCAGACCAACGGGTCAGCAAAATTAATCTCCTTTATCAGCACCTTAGCACAAGCACTGAAAAGGAAAGTGTGCTACATGGGGTTAGAGGACTAGCACCCTTTGGGAACAGCAACGTGGCTCCCCTACAGGTTGTCCTTAGCTTTGGAGAGCAGGGTCTCAGCAGAGTGTCCATGAATACTGCTCCCAGAAACACTGTAGGTGGACAGTAAAGCCATTTGTTCCATACCTTCAGCAGGATTTATAAGAGGGGTGTTTCCCTCAGACAGATATTGCCCAAAAATATTTTTAAGGAAGGCTGGTGGGATTCCATGTCTGAAATAATCTAGGTGAGAGATGACAGAGCTAAATCTTTAAGAGGATGTTGGATACATCTCAAATGAATGAAATAATGAGTTCAGGATCACAAAGCCCATATTCCATTACATCGCTACACTAATTTATTTTATAACATGAACTAGGCATCACAGGCCAAACTACCAAAACTCTGTCAGTCTCAAGTCAAGAATGACTTCATCTCCCTGTAAGCTTGGAAATCTACGTGGCAAGAATCTACTGTCTGAAAAATAACTTCATTTTGCAGAAAAAATAACTGTTGCCAGAAAAAAAAAAAAAAGCCATCCCCATAATCCTTGGAATAAATTTCAGAGTTCCTAAATTCAAGGCCAAATTTTAATGCCAGCTCATAAGCAGGTTCTGCAAAGTACAAAAACAAAACACAAAGGCTCAAACATTCCCAAAGGAAAAAGTTGCATGAAAATGCCCATTGCTCTAGGACCTCAAACATGACTGCTCCAAGTGAGTGGTTGAAGGTATATGGTCTGTGAGTATTTTCAGTTCCTGGCTTGTCCCAGAGAAGACAATTTCCCTGTGGTTCTGCTTTGCATCCTCACCTCATCCTGCCACAAAGCAAAAGCTCTCCAAGACAGGGAGCTCCTCCAGCATTGATACTGATGGCTGTGAGGGTTTCTCAGCCATCAGTAGAGAAAGGACTCCCAAGAATGAGAAAACCACCGTAGGTTGAGAAGTTTCACGCAGAAGACAGGAACACTTGCTACTTCTGATCAATTAATTGTTCTCACTTCTCTCAAAGTCAGAAATGAGGATGCTCTCTTCCAAACTAGGACTGTCAGCATTAATCTGTGGCAAATAGGCGTTTCTGACCCACAGTATCCTGCGGAAGAGCTGGTTATTCTCTTTGTGCAAGCACCATAGGAAAAGGGAAATGGCAGCCAACATCACCAATGTCACAAGAACAGCCAGAGCTACAAGTCTACTGTATGATGCTGAAAGGGAAGAACAGAAATTGTTATAATTCAAATATGGCTACAATTATAGATAATTTTAAATCTAAACGTATAGCTGTTTTATGGAAAATATATTACTACTCCTTTTATGTCACATTTTAAATTACAGGTTTAACAGTGAAAAATATTGTCTCACAAAATATCAGCTCAAAATGTGTATTATTCTTTATTTAAAAAAAAAAAAAGTAAAAAGCTTACCTTTTTCAGAAAGTTCTGTTGTATCAGTATCTGAAATAAAATCCAGAATGGTCACAAAATGATCCATAGAGGTAACAGAGGTTATTATGTATACTCACTTTAAAATGAATACTGACAATCTACCTAAAACCAACAAGAATAGGCTGTTCTTTGTTTAATTTGACTCATGTCCATGTTATTCCAACTGGCCAAGTTAAACATAATCTAGTATGTTATTTAAAATCCCTTTAATTTGGTGGAATATATTAATTGGCATTTGTGCAAGGATGAGCAGTATTTACCCACTTTTTAACGTATAAATTGATGAACAGAACCACGCAGAGGTAGATCAGTCTGGTTAGTGGGTCCAGCAGTGACTGAGGGATTTTGTGTAGGCTCTGGAAACGCTCCCAGACCCACATTCCTACTGCTGTGGTGCCCGTCCAGCTCTCCCAGGCTGGACCTGCCCTCCTGTCGGGGCTGGAGGTCACCCTGATGCCACAGGAAGGCTCCTGCAGCTGGCCCTGATGCAGTGGCTGCTGGGGTTCCCCAAACAGAGGTCACCCCCCAGCTGGCTGGGGCTTTTAGAGGTATTTTTTTCTCATGCCATGGGACGGAATTAATTAAATGAAAATTAACACCAAGTAAGCAAGCAATGAAGAACAAGTAAAACAATGGTTACAAGGACAGAATTGCCTTCTTTTATGGAAGCACATACCTGCATCCATTTTACATACAAAACCCTTTTTTTCTCTGCATGGAGATAATTGCCACACTCCATCTGTGGTCCTCAAGCTGATGCAGAAATTCCCTTTGAGATGATCAAATTCAGGCTCTCTGATGCCCCAGTTAGAATAATTTAAAGGAGAACCATCGAACCAGGAGACTGTCTCATCTATGGGCAGAAGTTAAAAATTATTACAAAACAGAATAGTATTTTGATAAAGATTTCTATTTCAGTTAGATTTACCCTCACATAAAAAATACAGTATTATGGAATACCAGGATTTTGTCTGTTTGGCCACTATATTACTTTATTTTCTGAAGGATATAAAAACATCCTATTAAATTAACACAGAAGACAGTCTGTAGTGCATCTTTAAGAAGGAAAAAAAGGTATTTACATGCATGTATGCAAACTGAGTATTCAGAATACTGGTAATGATTGCAGAAAGCCTCACTGCTTTTACTACATCATAAACAGGCAAAAAATCAGTGAATAAAATCTTAAAAGAGAGAAGTGTTTTGGAAAATAGTTATTGGAAATGGTTATTGGAAAATAACCAAAACCCAAACCAGGTTCTTACATGCAGTTCTATTCCTCCCCAAACTTACTGTCTGTAACAAGCAGAATGTTCAACCAAACGATTTGTACAGAATAACCAAAACTGTGTAATTCTTCCAAAATGAAGGCATTTTCCTCTTCATCTTGAATAGTTAGAAGATTGGATCCTACAAATTAAACACAGAACAAATTTTCAAGCAATCCATGCCATTAAAATGTAACATCATATTTCAAAAAGTTAACATTATGAGTGTTAATTGAAAAGCTTGAAAAGTCTGGTTATACATTAGAAGTTCTTAAATTTGTAATTAATGTGAAAATGCTCAGGCAAATATAAAACTGTTCTCACATGAATTTAAAGAAATTCGAAGGGGAAAAAGTTCATTTTATGTTTTAATGGAGAAACCAATATTCTCACATGGAAAGGAACATTTTTTTGATGTATGTGGCCTCCAATTTCATAGCTGGCTTATGAGTTCCACTTTCGTTATCTTGAAACGGAGAAAACATATGCCAGGATTTCAGTCATTTCAGAAAACAAATATTGTTTTAAGATATCACAATGACATTTGGTAGCTACAAAATAATCACTTACCTTGATTTTTGCAGACTTCATATGCAGTATCAAAACTCATGCCCTGCAGAACTGTGGAAAAGCTGTAGCAACTGTTTTTGAATTTGATCCAGGGTACGGTTTTTTCTGAACATAAGCCTTTATAGGCATTGGATTTCTTTTCTGTGATAGAAGTAACAGCACAGCTTTATTGGCACAACAAAATACACATTAATATAACATTCCACACACTGTTTTGGAGTAATGCTAATAAGTATGTTATTGTGTTATGCCTCTACTTTTTTTCAAAGTGAAAAACTAGCGGTTGCATATATTTGTATTAAATGAGTACAGCTGGTTTTATTTCTGATCCAAAACCTTGCTGGATTACAACAGCAGCATCAGGACAACATAACCAAGAGTGACGAGCAGATAAGGTCATGAGCAAACCATGGGCCCAGGTGATCAACGCTGCTGAATGGGAACTATTTGGAAAACTGGATGCTGCTACAAGACCCTGCACTGAATGGAGTTCCAGACCTGAATTCTGGATTCAGCTGAAGCCCAGCCAACTGACAGAGCATTGCAGGAAATACAACATATTTTAGGATACAGAAAAATATCCTTACCCTTACTAAAAAAAATGGCACAATCTTCACTGTGCTTATCAGTGAAGATGTGATTAATTTTTCACTTTGCCCTAAATGCTTCCCTTCTCCTATCCCAAAGTTAATTGCAGCAAACTGAATTTATTTCCCTTCAAGCTAGGTCATTAGCAATCCTCATTTTTCACAGATAATATAGTGTTCACTGAAGAGATAGAGTAAGTAATTTTCCTGTTTCTTTTCTATTATGAAAGTTCTTTTTCCATTCCCCTACAGATCAGACCTAATAGCCAATATTTTATTGGAAAAAAATAGTTTCACAAATAGGAAATACAGAGAAATACTTCAGTTTTAAATAATAGTTAACCTTGCTTAACATTGCTTAACCTCTAACCAGTTAACCTCCTTTCACATATTTCCACTGCCAGGACACACACTTGCAGCTGCAAAGATTTAATATAAACCTTTACTCTGACTTACTAGGTGGCACATGGCAAACTGCTCCTTGCAGGAATTGTTCACAATTTGCGCTTTTCCAGTGCCCTGAAGTATCAATGTAAACACAGCTGCCAAAGGCCTGGGACTCGTCATCTGCCCAGAAGGTAAACAAAGACCTGGTCCCATCCGACCATTCAAAGTTAAGCCCATTCTGCCAAAACAAATTTCAGGTTATCTTTCTGATATGCCTTAGCACCATAAATTAATCTACATTTAGAATTTACATTATTCTTCTTTTGCTGGCATCCTCACCAGGTATTACAGAATGTCTTAATTTTCTAAAGGCTCGGTGGATCCAGAAGGATCTACAAAAGGCAGAGCCAAGGATCCTCCCAATTTACTTTGAAGAGACTACAAGCTACATTTATTCTTCTGTTTTCAGTCAGCAGTTATTTGGGCCTTTGGGCACTACAAATGAAACAACGAAATTTCAACGTCGACACTACCAAATTGGCTCCCATTGGACTTACACATTATGTTGCAAAGGAAAAAACCAAACAAACAAACAAAAGAAACCAAAGCAAACCAAACCAACCAACCAAACAACAAAAAAAACCAACAAAAAACCCAAAACACTTGAGTCTCAAATTTTTAAGGGTTTCATCTCCAGGTGCAAACTTTCTGTGACTTCAAATCAATGACACAGCTCACTAGCTTATTACTGGAAAATCTCCTTTGCAGCATTCACATTCACAGCCAGGGAATCTCCTACGTACGTCGGAAGTGAAGAGCCCGATCCAGTGGTTGTATCCCAGCCGACTGACGATGACCGTGAGGAAAGCCTGGTGATACTGGTCTGTGATGCTCACCAGCTCTGCACTGTTTGCCATGCAGGCTTTTAAAGCTGAAGACCATGTAAAATTCCCACTTATTAGTTTATACCTTCTGTTTCCATACTCTAAAGTATCTGGCACAGGATATGTATCAGATACGTTGAAAACATGTCTGGATGGGTCTGTTATAAACAGAAAAAAAAGAACTTGTTTTTAAAACAGACAACTTGATCACAGATGAGCAGCTCATAAAAAAATCAGAATTATCCTTATGAGCAAATTAAAAAATGCAAACTCCTTTGTTTTAGGAAGGCACTGTGAAATTTAAAAAGAAAAAGATGATGACTACTAGAAGAGTATCTGAAATTCCATCACAAAACTCATTACAGGAATGACTGAGTTTAATGTATAAAAAAAGCCCTAAACCTGAATGAGGTTAGTTCCACTGACTGCATCTCTGGAGGTCAGTAAGAAATCACCTGGGATCTTGGCATATCCCAAATGTCCAGTAGCAGCTGGCTGCAGAGTGCTTTTATCCCAGACATTTTGCATGTAAATTAGATTACCTTTTTATTTTACCTGTTATTAATAATTTCCAAGATCAGTTTACATCATAAGGCCTGGCCTCAAAAAAGATTGTAGTGATACAGCCAATAGGATAACAAAGTGTGTTCTTGGGAGCCCCTTGAGCTCATCTTTAATATCCATGAGCCAGTATAGAGAAGACCACAGTGTGGCACTTAAAGAGAAATCCTCTGTGCATGGAGACTTAAATCTCTTTTTGATGATAAACTAACACAGCAATGTCCAAAACAACGAAAGGAAGAACCAGGGTTCTTAAATTTAAGAAATAAAAAGAGAGAATCTCCCACGATAAAAGGAAAATCAGAGAGAGAGATCATCTAATCCCAGCCCAGTCTGTGATGCTGCCACACTTGCTCTTTTACAGGAGGCAAATGTCTTTGGTAACATGTGTGAATGCCTTTGAAATTGTACTTTAAAAAATGTTACACTTTTGATCCTGTTTGTCGGTTTGGATTAATTATTTCTCACTGTAAAGCTTCTATGTGACTACGAAATGAAGTGGTTGCTTTGCTACAAGGTAGAATGTTTTTAGACTTGGTTCCCTTTATGACTAAGAGAGGAGGAGGAGTGTTAACAAACATCTTAAAATAGTAAATTAATTTGTAACTTGTCATTCACAAACCATTTAAAATTAGAAATTTCTGAGCAAGAAAAAGTTCTGCTCTTGAGCTAACTGAAGCACCCTGTTTTGTTTCAGCTTTCAGTGTGTGTCACTGCTTAAAAAAAGAAAAGCCAGAAAATGCTGTAAATGGCTGACACAATCCTAACTCAAGCATCACTGAGAGATCACAGCCCAGTTCAGATCCCCTGCTGCTTTCTTTCATTTTAGTCTCCTTCAGAAAATCATTCAACAAAGGGGAAATGGAATGCAGGCAGGAAGCAAAGCACCAGCTCATCTTTCCAGGAACTGACACATTTGTTTGGACACTTGAGCAAATTTAGCAGTTCACTACTGCCAGCAAGAGGCTGTCTCACTTCTCCCTTCCTTGCTTCTCTTCTCTTCCTGCTGCAAATTCCCTGGTCTGGCATTTCCTGACCCTGCACAAAGCTGACACAGCCTGTAAAAAGCTGCAGAACATGTCATTAATTAGACAAAAATAAATGAAGCAGGAGGGGGAAAAAAAAAAAGAGAAAGTTTCCTGCTGAATTAGCAAACAGAACTGCTGGACAGTTTGGGATAGTGCTGTGGGTGTCCCACTGGGGAGGTAGGATTGTCCACCCAAACCCAGGAGCGCTCTGCTGTGCACGGGGCAGTGCTGAGCTGCATTACAGCCACGGCCCATGGGCCACTCTCAGATTCACCCCTCTGCTAGGAAAATCTTTAATTATAACAAATACTGTAATTCCTTTAGCTTCAACTGACAGCACTTAGTCATGTATTAATGTGTGCAAGCGTTTATCTTAAAGACTGTGGGCCTGATAAGAAGGTGTATCTTGACCAGCCCACATCACTGGGATTCATTCCAAGAGACTTTTTTTGGAGGGTTATGACCAAAAAAGGATAATTAGAGGAATGGGGTGGTTCCCCAAATAGCCACCAGAGACTCTCAAAAGACCTCTACTCTAATGTAAATAAGCTCTGAGAAGCGATCTAAATATGCAAAAGAATTCGCAGGAACGTTTAGCATAAATGTACGAGTTTTGCGAAATGTAATGAATATGTATAAGTTTCACAGATTTCAACTAGTCTGTTGGCTGGCTGCAGGGCATGGAATAGGAGGAGATATTCTCTGCACGCCTGGTGACGAAATAAAGTAATGCAGCTTTCTAATACTGAAATTACACTGTTGGAGAGTTTTATTCACGGCTTTCAGTGATACAGCTGGAAAATGTGGGTAGGATCCTGAGCACCCACTGCAGCCCAAATCCTTGCCAGAACCCCAGCCACCATAAGGCAACTGTTTGCCTTCCTGCCTTGCCACACCTTCTCCATCTGTCTCAAGCAACAGCAAGGGGTTAAAATATATAAACGTTTGGGATGTAACTATCATAAACCAGCAGGAAAGCACACTTATTTATTTTTTCTGCACTACGTACAGGAACTCTCCAGCCCTTCCCGCAACTGTAGTTCCCAATAAATGATGTAAAATCCAGCTATGCTTTGCCTGAGTCACATGTGAGTGCTGCCCAAAGCTTGTCCTTGTTCTGCTTCCCACCTGGCCGTGCCTCCCCACCCAGGCAGCAGCAGGAGAGTGCTGCCTCTTTACCCCAGAGCTAAACCTAGGGGTGCTAATACAACCTAGAGCTGAGCCATACAAAACCACCCTTGCAGCCAAGGCGCAGCCAAGGAGACTCCTTACAGGCTCAGATTCCAGCTCTCCCTTTGCTTCAGGGTTAATAATGTGCTGCTGGTCCATTTGAGTGTCCTGCTGGCAGGGGTGCAGCTGCCCCCGGGATGGGGCTCCTGAGCTGCACAGCTGCCCACGGCTGAGGCCGGAATGGGGCTCGAGGAAACACAACAACCCACCTTCCTCCCAAACACTTTATGCTTCTGGCAAGGGAACTTTATGGTATCACAATTAGAGAAGTGTGGTACCAGAAAAGAGAAGCCAAGCTTTGTTCAATAAGCCAGTTGGGTCCACACTGTACAGAAAAATACATTTTCTAGAGTCTACTCTGATCTAACATGGCAAGTTACAACCCCCGACCCTAAATCATATTTTCATAAAAATTACCCTCAGTTTAGCTTTTTGTTATGGGGTTACTCTATAGCTGTGAGAGAAAATAGGAAATTTCATCTCTACTCCTAATTGAAAGGTACACTACAGAATGCTCAAAGTTAGGAAGAAAACTTAATAACAGAATATTTTTTAGCAATTACTTCTACATCCCAGCTACTGATTTGTTAAATAGTATAGAACTAGTCTGTCTAAATAGCACACTGTCTTAGAAATCTTTTATGTTCCTTGTTTTAGAAACACAAAAAGCTGCTTCTAGACAAAAACAAAGACAAATTTCATATAGTAAGAAAAGAGAACAGAAGCAAAGCAAGACAAAACCTTACCCTGAGTCTTTTGGCAGACAAAGCCATGATTTTTCTGACAGTTTTCTAAGTACCATTTTCCCGTAAAATAAAAATTAGGGTTATTTGATACCAATGTACACAGTGGAAGTTGATCTTGCATGTTAAAATGCTGTCTCTGCAATCAACACAGAACCTTATATTAATTTTAAAATACACTGTGTAAAACAATGCATAATTAATACATCAAATTTAGGAGAATAATTATCTCCAAGTCTCTATAAAAAATATTTAGGTAGAGCAATGAACAGTCCCATAAATACAATTCAAAACAATAATCTCATAATTAAAGAGTCACAAGCTTTCACTTGTGAAATGCTAATCCCAATTGCAATTAATATGTTGTAAAACAATGTATTAAAACAGGAAATTCATAATCTTGTTCCTAAACTTTCCTCAGACCAAGCATCTAACACTAACCATATGATTCAAACTTTGCTGCTTTAAGTCAACTGCAAGAGAAAGTGAGAACAGCCACAAATTATGTAAATGTGACTCAACAGTGCCTTTTTTGCTGCTTCTAGTTATGCCTGTAAATGCCCACAGTTCTTTGAAGTTGCAGAGATTTAGAGCAGCCTAAACTGCAGTAACAACTTCGCCTTGTCTTACGGAAGTCATGATTTTTATGGATAAAACCAAGTTCTCACTGTCACAACCCCAAATACTCACATCCACTGTGTCAACCGGCGACCAGTTGGAATACATTTGAGGGTTTTGGTTCAACCATTTTTCATAATCATCACTCTGGAAACCTATCCAAACACTAGTTTTCCATCCATATAGGTTCATTGTTATGAAAGCTAAGAAAATGAAACAGAAACAAAATAAACCAGTAAGTTTTAGGGACAGATGAAGTCTCTTGCAACACACTAAAACATTGAAAAAATTAATTTCCAATCAATGATGTTGCATAGTTACTAGAAAATAAGAACGACTGGCATTTAGGTATCATCTAACCATAAATTCAGTTACATTGATTAATTTCAATTGGGTTAGGATCTAGTCCATTACCTAATAATACCAGTCTAATCATGATACTGTCCAATTGAAGAAGCTTTCCTCAGTTTTAGTTGAAGATTTCTCAACTAAAGATAACCTGTGAGATTGTCTCCACCTCCAAATAAGTTTTACAAGTGTGTGAAATTCAACTACAGCTTTTTTATGAATGGGGTTCATAAATATTTCAAAATTTGCTGGCATTTATTTCTCTGACAGTTCCAGCCTAGTGCTATACTATAGATAAGGCTTTAAGTACTACGAAAAGACAAAACTGAGATTATAAGGTAGAAATTTTAAATAGCAAGTTTTTAAATGGCTATTCCATTTTTGGGAGTATTTTTAAAGCACGGTAAGCAGAAAAGAATTTGCAATTATTCCTTAAAATGTACTTGTCATATATCTCGGTGAACCTTTAAATTTTGGGAAACTGAGAAAGAGAAAAGTTAATGTGTTTAAAGCAGTGGAACCATGGGTAAGAGCTGAACAATCTTCTTACATCTGTATCCAAGATTAAACTTTACTACAGCATCCCAATGAAGATGAAGTTTTATTTATTTAACAATAAATTTATTTTATTTTCAGCACTCTACCTTGCTCCAGTTCGTCTTCCAGGACAGCAAGTGACCCATCATAGTTACTGCAGAACTCTTGTGCAGAGTACCAATTTCTCAGATGTTCTGGATCCTTTGGAATTTGTATTAAAAAGCACTGTTTAAAAAATACAAAGCCAAAGAAATTTGCTTTGCTTGTTTTTCTCCAGTCATTTATCAATCACTAAGAGTGATCACTAAAACATTTCACATGCTGTTACTGAATGTTAAATAAACTTCACTGGTTTCTGTCCTGCCATGGACATCTCCAGCATGCTCAATATTAGTTTTCAGCTGTGGTCTGGATTGCATTCAAATGAGTTGTTTCAAGGCAAACACAATCGAGGTTGAATTTATTCTCGCAGTCACTGCAGTGAGCACTGGGATGAATTCAGCCACCTCAATGCATGTTGCTATTAAGGAACTCAGGCATTTAAGGGAAGCCAGATGAAATAGTTACCTTTTGACCCTCAATTGCAAATAGACTTTGGCTTATAATTATCTTTAACGAAGCCCATTTGAAACAGCCAGTTTCAGAGGACAGCAGCAATTAGGGATCCATTTTGTACATCAAGGGCTTAGAGACCTCTTTTGAGATGATAAAAGACACTTGGAATTGTCATATGTGGAAAAGAGAGGATGGAGCAAGTTTTTAATGTCAAAGGCAAAAATACAATTGCATAGCTTTTGCATATATGAGTATTTACTCCCTGAAACTAAAGTAAAACTTTTAACACCTTATTAAGACAACTTCTAAAAGTGTAGGAAGCTACTCAACAGCAATAAATCTTTGTGTCACTGTGACAGTGGTTAAACCTAAGGGCCCTGTTTTCAAAAAGCAAGAAAATCTTCAAATATTAAGTAATCCTTAAGTACAACTTCTGGCCTACATATGGAATGTATTTTGAACAATGAAACAGCATAAAAAAAGGTTTTACTTTGAATCCAAAGTGCAACCAGCCTTTGGGACACACTCCTTGTTGGTTCGGGTCTTTTGGAATCTCTTTCTCTATTTTCTTTGGAATTTCACGTTTACAAATACAGGGAAGAGAAACAGTACAGTTTTCATCACCCCAGAGTCCTGAGTAAAAAGAAAAATCACAGTTCAACATTGGTTTGAGAATTGGAAAGGGCTTTTTCTTAGCTAGCTTAGATATTGTTTAGTGTTTGAGTAAAAAGAGATTCTACATCAATTACGTTTGGACATACTGCATTACAATGCATTTGATGGTTCATGGGGCACATATTTTTATCTCTAGTTTAATTTTATTGAGTAAAACCAATTCCTTACACTGAGACACATATGTACCATCATTGATTTAAAAAATAAGTTATGCAAAAAACCAAAAAAAGATGCCTTCCAGATAAAATAGTTTGACTTCCTTGCATTGAAAATTTTTGGCAAGATTCAGGTGATGATATAAAATGCTGACCTGCTTAGGAGCAAAACACACTTTTCAGGAAACTCAACAAATTTTTGGCCAGACCCCACCTTTGGGGTCTAAAGGGGACAGGGAGGATGGGCATCTCTTCCTTTTATCTGAAAATAACTATGGCAGTGGCAAACTCAAGCATTCAAAAGTCATGAATCAAAACCCCAAGACTATGAGTGGAAAAAAAGAAGGTTTTACATTTTTTCCGTTTTGACTTTCGAGGCTGTGGTTACAAGACTGCAACTGCATTAGTCTTTTTCAGCTTTCTCACAAATACAAAGCTGGCTATTTTTATTTTCCCTGAAACTGACATGTTTACTTTATCACATGACTTGCAGATTATCAGAAAACAGACACTGTGAGATAATAGAAATCACTAAAACAGCAGCACTGTGACTTTTTTTTTAATACTCTAGTAAAATATAGAACTATGTCATGATTGAAAGGCTAGCACCAAAATTACGGCACCCAAAAATCCCTCAGCAGATTTGCTATGGGATCAAAAATAATGTAGAAACCCGAATACTTAATGTGCTGACAGAAAAACAGTTTATAGATGTAGGAAAAATTGTTGCTCAGTCGGTGTCATTTGGTTCTGAGAAAACTCTCTGTGAGCACCAGCAATGCATTAACATTAATATGTTGCTGTGCCACGCAACAGACCAATTAAAACTGAAGTATCAGTATCACTGGAATCTTTGTATTCTGACATTAGAGATCTGGAACTATTAATATACTTTTAAAACCTACAGCCTAGTTTCTGAGCATATTAATATTTCACTATTCTTTCATTAATCTGAGAGGCAGTTATGCAAATTATAATCATGGAACAGGACTTTAATATGCATTGCATTTCTAAAAGCAGTGAAAAAAATACAAACCCTTTGGCCAACAGAATCAAGTCACAATTCCTGCAGCAAAAGGAAATATAAAAGAAACCTGTTTGTGATGATATGAAGCCACATCTTTTCCCTGGTTTCTGCAGATCTCTTTCCCTCCCTTCATCCCAGTTCTGGTACATTACTGGTGATTCATCTCTCCAGCTGCACAGAAATATTAAGAATGAATTTTCACTTTTTCATATCCTTACCTAAATCTGCACCCTCCATTAAAGGGTTGATAAGGAGATGTAAGGAAGAAAGCAAACAAACATCCATCACAACCAAGGTCAATACAAATGTCTTTTACAACCCCGTCAGAAGGAATATTGCATTATGGAGATAAATTAAGAGCAATATTATTCTGAATAATATTTACATGAGAATTGAAGCTATCTCTTGAATATCCCACTCAGTCACCAAACTGCTTTGGCCCATGACACTGAGACAGGGCATGCCAAGCACAACTCACAGCAGCTGTGGCATACAAGGATTCTTACCGAAATCCATCACTGAGGTTTTCTTTGTGCAATCCAATCCACCAGTGAACATCACTATTCGACAGCTAGAAAAGAAATGTTTTGCCATGTGTTAAGCTGTTGTTGCCCTCCTATCAATGCATTAACAAACTCCTAAAGTCAGACTATGTATTCAAATAGCATCTCTATTGGGTTCCAATGGGAAGAACAGGTACTAAATCCTGCCCATGTTAATTCATGTCACTTCAGTGAGGTTACACACTTGAGTAGAGCATGATTAACTCCCGTATTTCCTCAGGACTGCTGATGTGTCTTCTTTAACCTAGGAATTAAGGGAATTTAATTTTAGTCATTCACAGCCTATCTGGTTTAAAAAGACTGTCACCTTAGACCAGAATTTGTTTTTCCCCAATTCCTAAAATTAAATAACAGCAAGTATTTCCTTTAAGCACTAATATAGTGCTGATCCTTGATGTTTCCAAAATGCTTTCTCTGAACATTTACCAATTTTGTATGGCTCACACCAGAGTCTTCCAGAGATGCCTTCCAGATTGATTGCTGTTCTCATGATAGGATCGAGACCTTTGCTTCTAAAAGGCAAAGTGTTATGGAAAAGCCATGGAAATAATGTGATTCCAACAGCCACGTGTTATTGCTTTACTGAATTGATTCTAGCTTAAGTTATGAACTGGTTTCACTTTGAGGGTTAGCCCGCCTGTCACAGTTCAGGGGCTTTTGGAAAAAGAAAAAAAAAAATTCTGAATGTGTAGGACTCTAGAGAAGTCACCTTGTCTCTGTGAAGCATTTCTTTTTTTCAGAAAGAACTGAAGCTCAGCCTGTGTTGTGCTTCCACAGCGTCCTTGGAGTTACAGTTAGGACTTCTCCAGATAACATCTTTTTAGCAATATCGATTGAAGAAAATAGACATTTCTGACAATGAAAAGACTCTGGAATGCTCTCTGATTTCATATTGCCTGGCCCTCAAGTCTAGTTTTCTAATCACAGCACTCAGCCCACTATTACATTTTTAAAATAAATAGTGAAAAATGTGATTCCAAATTCTATGCTAAGAAATTTTGACCAAGTTTTCAAATGACTCATGCAAAGTCTATTTGGACTGCTGAGTATTATTTTAGTGATTGCTGTACTTACTCCTGCTTCCACAGGAAACTAGTTACAATCACTTAGGGACAAATGTGGCTATGCTGAGAAAGCTCAGCCAAAACCAGCAGGCTTTAAAATAGCTGTGTGTGTTGTATTCTGAGACAAAACTTCTAGGAAGTTAAGCTGATTTCCAGGTTCAAGAAACTAAACTTTGCTTTTTCGCTGTAGAATGATCACAAACTTTCAAAATATCCACCAATTTTAATGATAAATCCACTTATAAAAGATCTCGTGGCAGTAAACATGACCTAAAAGCAGCATTCTGATTAACCATTTTAAGTGATCTTAAGTTGGAAAAATATATATTTTTAAAAATTTATGTCATTTTTTAAAGTCATAGATATTCTCAGGTAATGTCGCAATTATATCACATTACAGTCTCTGGTAGATTTGGAAGAAGACAAGACAGCCTAGCCAGTTTTGTTGCTCTTCATTATAAGCTTTTTCTGCCATGATCTATTGGTTTAAATCTATTTCATCATGTTTTAATATAAAATTACTTAAATAGGAGATAAGAATTATATATAATGCCTTGGAAACTGAAAGACCCCATATTAATTTAACACAATTCTATTAATGCTTTCTGTTACAAGTTAAAAGTAGAGAAGGCCTGTACACAATAAGTGTGGGTCAAGAGCTGTTCTTTTAAAGATTACAGTACAGTATCCCTTTACACTACATTGAATTTTGTTCTCAGTAAGGCAGACAGATTATTTGCATTCATTTTAATATTTTCATTATTTTGGTTTTACTGAGAACACCTACAAGAAAAGACTCAGTTTCTTGGGAATTCATCTGCTTATGCATCTGTTTCTCACTTTCAAAGCTGTTTGTAACATCAGAAAGGCTCTAGAGAAATTCTGCTATAAATCAGATGAGGTAATTTAGAGACAAATGCTTTTGTTTTTCCCCACATAAAAATCCATAGTCACAAGGGGGTTTAATTCAGTAGACATCACAGATATCCCAGTGGGTGCAGAACCACTGTGTGAACGTGAGGAACCACGACAGCTCCCCTTGGTCAGAGAGGGGTGGAGGGAGAGGAAGAAACAGGGAAGGATGTATACCACACATGAAACACACCTTTCTCTTTGCCCCCAATTACTTTCCCAGCTGTGGGATAGGAAGCTGGTTTTTGCTCCTCCTGGGTTTTTTGAGGCAGATAGATCAACCTGCTCAATGGTAGAGCTGATTCTGCAGATTCGAAATGTTACTGACTTCTTAAGCTAAATAGGGCTCAGGGAGAGATATGGGAACTGAAGAGTGCAAGAACATTATTTCTGAAGTAAAATGTCTTTTGCATTCTACCTGAAATAACAGGCAGACAGATTCTCCAAAAGATACAGCAGAAAATAGCCGGTGACCACCTGAAGGTTTATTTTTTTAAAAAGGGTACTTCTTCTTACCTTCCTTATTTTATTTTGAATAAAGGTTTGTTCACCAGAAGCATTTATTGTCGCTATTCCACCACGAAGCCAGCCACAGACAAACTTACAGGTTTCCCATTCTGCAGGGTTGACATGGAAATGATATTCTGCTCCTTGATAATACGACCAGGGTAGTTCTAGAAAATGAGCAAAAAAGTCAGTGGTGTGAAGGGGTAAAAAACTCATGTCAAGTCTCATCTTTTTTTAACCCCCATGGCCTGCCTGCAGCCACATGTCAGAGGAAAAATATGCCACTAGGAACAGCAGAACCACAGTTAATATGTCAATTTGTGGGGGAAAAAAATGGACTATGAGGGATTTTTTTCAAATATTCTATCCCCTGAGACTGCAGTAATATCAAGAGAGTCGTCCAGGCTTAACAGAAGGGCAGTTTTAATGTGATGGAGAGGTTATCAAACTCCGTGCTTATTACTGGGAATATTTCTTAACCCAACCAAAGCAGTATCTGATACTCTAGTATCAAACAACAGTAGCAGATTTGATCTGTAACAAGGAGTTCCTACAGAGTTCCTTACCAAAAATTTTCAGATTAGATTATTATAGTTATTTTATTTTTAACAAAGGCTCAAATTGTATTTCCAAGTTATTTAGTTTCAAGATGAAAAAAGAAAATATTTTCGTACCAGCTGTGTACCAAACTGGACTCATTGGTTTAACACCTGCAAAAAAAAAAAAAAAAACAAAACCAAAAACCAAAAAATTAAGAACATTGCTATTCTTGTTCAGGGATTAGAAAAAGGAGTTAAATGTGGAATAAAATAAAATAACTGCCACACTCACTAAAAAACATTAACAGTAGTTTTTATGAATAACAACTTTGAATGAGTATTTCTAACTAACTGCTAATCTTGCTATATATTTTTACACTTACTGTTCACATCAGATCTGTTAACTGAATAACAACCATAAGTGGAGTAACCCATATGGCTTTGCCATGATTTCATGCAGAGGACTCTGAGAAATCCAGAGGTGGCTAAAAAGGAGACTTTCACAGAGTTTTTTTCCTTGTCTCTCCTGAATAGCAGGCAAGGTGTATAACAGACAATGCATGTTAATGAACATTTTACCTTTTGGTATTTTGCATATCCATTCACGCTTTTCATTGCAGTGTGCTGGAAAGACTGTTCTGTTTACTTTAAACACACCACAGCTTCTTGGGTCATCTTCAACATACTTGTCTTCCAAAAATGAAGATACAACCTAAAAACAGCACATTCATTCTCTTTCACTGACAGCCCAAGATGAAGCATTTAAAAACCTCATCATGAAAAAAAGGTAAGATTTAGCCATGTGTGTACAATAAGAACATCTAAGCAACAGCTACAAGACCACCTAAATTATGATGGTGAAGTACAAATAATAGGGTCCATAATCATGACCTCCCAATGTCCTGTCCAACTTACTTATCTTATATCAGACTTCTTCTTCATAAAAGTAACTGAATAGCTATGAAACCCAACAACTTTCTGACATGACTGACAGCAGTTGCCCACATCTAAAAGCCTTTGCCTTGGTTCAACGTATGCTCAGATATGACTTGAAATGTTACCAAAATACAGAGTAAACAGATAGTTACAGGTGTTCTGTCAGACCACTGCCACGTCCCTCCAGAAAGTGCATTTCTTTTATTAAATCCAATCCAGAACTGTCTCTCTTCTGTTCTATAACAGAAAGAAAATAACGTTTTTCATGTGCTTTTTCCTTAGCCATTTCAGAAATATTTTTTAGTAGTACAGATACATATATTAATTTCTTCTTGAATTCAGTAAATCATTCCACAATACATTCTTAACTTTCTAGTATCCTTAAAGTAAACTCTTACTTTCTTACTAAATGTTAGATTATGTTTTACAAGACGAAAACATTCAAAATAGGATTAAAATTGCTGAACCTCCATTTCAACGAGGAATGTTAACTCACAAAAATACCACCTTGACAATAACAGCTGCTCAACATTTACCACAAAGATCATCTTCAAAAAGAATCACATTGCAATGTTGCTAATGCCCTACACCCATTTTTAAGTTCATGTTAGTGTAGGGACCTATCTGGACACCAGTAAAGAGAATGGAATAACCTAAATTGTAGATTAGCATGATTAAGATAAATCTTGTTGTTGTTACAAATATATTTACCTATCAAAAATTGTATATAATAGATTGTTTAAAAATGTCTCTTCATAGATGTGGCTAAAACTAGCAAGGTGTGCTCCAAAATCTTGACATAATGCTTCTGCTTCATCCCATGTTCTTCTCATCAGAACTTTTTCATTGTGAAATATCTGCAATAAAATAAACATTGTCATAAAGGTAGTTGATTTTAGAAAGTAGTTGTTTCAGAACCTCATAAAAATAAAATGTTAGTCACGGTTTTTCCAAGCTAAAGCCATGTATATTCCAAGTATAGTTCTGATTCTTGTTACTACTTTCACTGACTTTTAAATGCAGTGAAGAATGATAACAGGTAATTTTTGTTTGTTGAGTGAAAGAAATAATGCATCTGTTTTAGGAACAGCAGATCCCTAAGCTGGTGTAGAATCAGAAAAACTCAAAGCAAGTTTGAAATGTACCTTGTAGCAGCTGAGCAGATTAGGTTCTGACTCCCATCCAAAACTGCAGGAACTTGAATGTTTTTGAAAAGTAAGTTCAGGTTCTTCATAAGAATTGACTTTTTGCCTGCACAATGACATTGCTTTGAAGTCCTTACAGTTCTTCACCTCCCAATAACCAACGGGGTGCTGCCCTCGCATAGCCACACATCCTCCAGAATGACCTAGACATGGGAATAAGTGTTGAATATCCAAATAAAATATCTGAATTTTGTGATTTTTGGTCAAGTGGCTGTTTTATTGACATGAGTTTCTGGATAAATGAACTTACAAAACTAGCAAATTCTTTGGTTAGCAGCCAGTTTATAAGCCTGTCTTGAGCTTGTAAAATGAACCATGACAAACAGTTCATCTCACAAAATGCAGGAGAAGAAATTCAATTAAAAACATTACTTTTGCAAAATGAGGTAGTAAAGTCATAAATGTAAAGAATCCAAATCAGAGAGCCATTATTGAAATGGAGTATCTTTATTATTATGTGCCTCTATTTTCAGGTATTGCTTAGTGGTGTATGTTTCAAAAGCTGAACAACTATTTCATTTTTTCACTATTTGTTTCCTTGGAATATTTTCTTTAGATTTACTTTAAAGCAAACAAGATCAAACTAAAGGGGAAAAAGAAGAAACTTCTACACAATGCTGTTATTCACGGAAATGTATCTGGCAACCTCTGGCCTATTTTTCATATAAAATGCTAATTTCAAACTGTGACTGTTACTGAATAAAATTCATGACTTTTCTAGGACCTTTTGCTGGGAATCTCAGGAAGCCCTTGAAAAGTTCATAAAGGAATGTATGAAAAACACCTCATGGGAAAAGAAGAATTTCAGGGATTCGCTGTGTCTGTAAGGAGGGCCCAGCTGTGGGCAACTTCAGGCACAAGTCTGTAACATAAGTCACAATTTTTCCCCACCATTTTTTTCAGCATTTGATTACACAAAAGAAACACTAGATTAATATTTCCCTTGCCTCACGTGGGAAGAGTGGCGTCCAGCATCCCACCACAACCCAGGATAACAGCACCTGGGTGGAAAGCTGGGAAGGAAGCTCCAGCTTCTCCACAGCTGCCGACTCACCTAATCCAATCCATGGTAAGGAGTTATGGAGCCAACAGCAGAGTTAAGTTTATCTCTCTTGGCCAGGCAGGGAGGAAAGGACTCACACTCTTTAGCCCCTGCTAAGCCACTGGTGTCATGGGGAAGAGAGCACACTCCCCAGTTTCCAAGCCATTGCTTTTTTTACCAGCATGCTACTCACGTGGCTGGTACTTGTTCCAGTTTGTGTAGCTCACAGAGTAATTCTTTCCTGCTGTACTTAGCCAAAAGTATTCTCCTGTGTCGTTAAGGTCTTGCAATCCTATCCAAAAATAAGTTCTCTCAGATTTTACCATGCTGCGGATCATGCTGTTGATAAAAGCTTGTTCAAACCTTAATAAAATAATCAAGATAAAGGTTTTTAGAATAGTAAAAAATCAGTAAAATCAGTATTTCAGTGAATAGCTCTCATGAAATTATTTTAATCATCTGACAAAACAAAAATATATAAGAGGTACCCAATTTTCTTTATAAAATGCTGTGCAGAACTTGAGGCAAAAGTCTGAAGCACAAGCCACAATTTTTTCCTATTTTTTTCAGCACTTGAGCACATAAAAGAAACACTAGAATCAGATCTTATAGCCTCAGTGCTTACAGGATGTAAAGACAGAATGTATTAATGATGCACAAATAAAACCAAGAAACTCCTTGTATGAAGGAAAAAAATTAGTGGGGTCTGAAAAGGCTCCAGAAGAAAGAAAAGAAAAATCTCTGCACAGAAGTGTCCCATTGAAACCAGCAGGCACACAAACCAGCACTAAGGAACCAGATCTGAAGGACTCAAAGCACCAGTTGAAATGACTACAAAGAATCACTTTTTCTTGTTTCATTTCTTCACTAAAGTTATGTGAGAGATATACACCTCTTTGCAAGTTTTAACTGTTGTGTATAGTAATCCGATTGTCACTTAAATGTAATTAGTTCTCTTATAAATGCTATAGGATTATACAAAAATGTTTCTGTTTATGAGCACATTTAACCAGCTGCCTACGAAAATTATACAGCAAAGTTTCCCAGTTTGATGAAAACTTACTCGACCTTCTGGTTTCACAAACTCTGAAAAGAATGGCTAAGTACCATAAGGGTGACATTAATATAAAATCTGAATGTATCTGTAGCACTGTGACTCAGAACTTGTATTTAATTTTCATTTCCTCTGAACGTTCTCTTTTCGTGGCTACTCTCCTTCCTCTACAACTTAATATCTAATGAACATTTCAGGATCAGTAACTGAAAAGTTTTTGCAGTTTTAACTCCAGAACAACAAATCTCAGCAGTAATTTCACAAAACCACTAACTAATGTGTTTTTGCTACTCCTTGCCATTGCTGCTAACTGGAACTGGGAACTAACATCATAATTAGTGATGGCTACATCCAGAAGGGAAAAAAATAAAAATAAAAATAAAAAAAGCAGAAAAAGAGAGAAGGTGTGATTCCAGTGATGTGTAGCATGCCCTCAGCTCCCCGCCACATTTGAGCTGCCAATGCTCAGCTGCAAGAATTTGTTCTTCATTCCCCCTGAAAGGACCATTGTCACACTGCAGCTCAGTGCTGCATGCCCTGTGCACAATCCTGAAACCACCTGGCAGGACAAATTCCCATTGATGTAAATCCTTAGGTAGCGTAGCCAGTGTTTTCCAAAAGACTATTCGTCTGATTGCTGGTAGTTACTTCCCCTGGTCTAAAGGGAGCAGACATTTCCTCCTTATATTTTTGGGGTTTGGGGGTTTTTTGGTTGTTTTTTAACAATAAATATAGAGCAGTTAAAGTATCTGTGTAATTTATCTATCAATATGTCAAACTTTAATGAAAAGCCAAGATAAAGGGTAAATAACAAAGAGAGCAGAAAAAACCCAAGGATCTGGACATCTGCAGAGAAGAAAGCCCTTGCTAAAGCTGGAATAGAGGTAAATAAGGACAAGGCATGGGAAAACAGAGACAAAATCTTTCAAAAATTTACTCTCTTACCCTATTTGCTGAGAACTCACATAACATGAAAACATAAATAGAAACATTTTAAAAATTACTGGGTTTGGATTAAAATTTTATATATTTTCATTATAAAAAATAAGTATATTTTCATTTTTCAGTACACCTTCCAAGTACACCAATAAAGTTTCTTAAAGATGTTACATACCCCTGTAGAAAGCATATTCTTTAGATTCCTGCACGCCCAGGTATGCACATTGCTGTAAGTGTTTATTAGCCTAACAGTTGCTTTTTACTAAATTTATTTTCAATTAAAAAGTAAAGCAAAACGCACCCTTGATTTTAGCCAGTGTTAGTAATTATGCTCACCTCTCAAGCAAAACTTATTTCACTGTGGTAAAATCTTTTGCCATGCAACACTTTATAAAGTTAGAGGAGCTTTTGTTAGAGGTATCTTCACACTGTCTAATAGGATTAACTACCTGTTTGTTACTGATACAAGTGCAGATGGGCAGAAATAACCACTGGAAGCATGTTCAAAACTTCGAGGGGTACTGTCGATTTTGTAACAATATCCACCATGTCTTTCCCATCCCTTAAAAGAAATGAACATTATTTTATAGATTATTAATTATTGTATGGTTGTTAAAATCTTGTTCCCCTTTCGTACCTTCTGTCTGATGATCCCTGGCATCCCTATAGATCTTTTCTCTGCTGCCATGGTTAAAGAGCAGTTACCCTCAAGGTCACTGAAAATGTGGATATCAGATGAGCTAGAACATTGAGTCAGCAGTCAGCCTGCCTCAGTTAATCTCATTATTGGTCTTTTATTTCATACTATTCACCCCTGGCTGTCCAAAAGACACCACTGGACTGGTGTAAGTTCTGCTGGTGTGAGTTCATGCAGGATACCTGCCTGGTCATTGATTACTTGTTTGAATACGCAAGAGGATAAAAAGAAATACACTGTCTCAGTCTTTTGATTAACTGAATGTAACTTTTTTCACATTAGAAAGAAAATAATCAAAGCCAAGGGACTGTAAGAGGTACAGCAAATGTTTTTACAAGGTGTGAAACACCAAGAAGCAGAAATTTATCCTGAGTAGAAGTTTGCCAGAGCAGATCAAAATACTTATGACCAGTATTGTACCTTGAGACTCAGTCCTGTGGGGCACAGGATTGAGAAGTTGAAGTGCTGTCAAACTGCTGACTACAGCTTGTCAAGAAAACCTTGATGCTCTGCACTTTTTTCACCCAGTCAGGACTGTGACAATACTTTCTTACACAAATAACACACAAAATTCTTGAGTGATGAAATACATTGGTCCAAATGAAATAAACATATTCACCCAAAACTTTTGGAAATGTTAAGCTGGAACCAAGCAGTAACATCCATAATATTATGACGGAAACTCTGGTTCGGGACACTCTACTTCTGCAGGGGAAATACTGCATCTGACTCCAAACAAATCAGCTTCAACCTTTTTATAATTCTACTGAACTGATCTCATGTCTTCATTTCTCAAGAAAGAGGACAGGAAATTAAATAAAGGAAGACAATGAGCTAAATAGTAAAGTGGGTTAGAGAAGAGAGATTTTCCTCCCCAGGTTTGAATATAACAGAAATTCAACAAGGTTCCTCTTTCCACTCTGTGAAAAGGAACTGATGGCAAATAAAGTCATACTTTAACCCTCTTCTTTTTACTACCAGAATGCAGAGCCTAAATGCCTGAAAATATGATGCAATGTCCTAGTTAGATAGCTGTGCTCCTTCCCATTTGGGTTTGATAGAAAATGGAATGCTAATGTACAAGTGGAAGAGTTCACCCTCCGTGTCAATGAAACTGATTGTTTTTCACCCTGACATTCCATTTCAATGTATGAAAACCATGTGTGGGGATGAGGCATCATATAACAGCTATTATTTGCACAGATGGTGGACAAAAGGCCTTCACTTTTGATCTAGAAAGAAATAGGAACCTGGGTCACAACCAGTGATGAAACAACAAGCCATGAAAGGCATCATGTGAAGGCTTTTAATCTCACATTAATATTTAGTTTACATGCTTTTCAAGCAAACAGTGAGATTTTTCCAAGTAAAACATGCATGTCTTTAATATGAAAACCTAAAATTATCTCTCTATTTGCATCCATATGTTCTGTAGTTGTATTTAGCTGTCACCTATAAGATTCTATGTCATTAGTATAGTTCTAAAACAATCACAAATCAACTTACCTCTGGACAACTTGATTCCAGTTCAGGTGAGACACTATTAAATTCACCTGCTTTTTTGCAAATATAGAAAAATTTGTCTTCACAATTTCTAATCCTCCAATGTCCCTCCTAAGGATTAAAAAGGAATACATTCTGTATATACCCATATTCTCATGCATATCTATACAAACTTTACATAACATTCTCTCTTCCTCTTTTTACTCTCCACTAAAAAATAAGTAATTTTTCTCACTCCATTTACTTATCCTTAGATGATCCATTTATTTCTACTAACACTGTCAGCAGGACATCTCAAATCAATCATACAAATGGGTTTGTCTCTGAATCAGTGTTCAGGATGTAAAGCATCTTAATTAACTAACACTATGGCCATGCCTGAGCACTTTTCTTTTTAGCTATTACTGTTCTTTGTAAGATTAATCTTTATATTTGAACAGTCCTTACTCAAGACATTTCATAGTTTGTATCATATAATTTTCAGATATCTGTGTATACTGGATATGTATCAAAAACAATGCTTGAAAAATTTTATCTTGAACCTCTTTTTCCTTTGTATGTTACATTTCATTTGTTTGTTTATACTTACAAGCTGAGTAAAATATGACTTTGGAATCTAAAACCTCCAATTGTTCCAAAGTCCTATTTTTTGCTTCCAATCGGAACACACATTTCCCAGTCATTATAATTGTCTTGGTTTTCCCTGAGTTAAAAATTGCAACCTGGAGCCACTACTGCAGAGACAGCAGAAATTCTTTGCGGTAGTTTTCACACTCAGACAGAACATACTTTGCAAAAAAAAAATTTAAATTATAGCACTTCTTATTCCAGCCATGTGTTAGTGAGTTTAATTCCTGTTAATTGGAAAAGTAAACTCATGACCACATTACAAAAGAATCGACAGTGCCATGAATACCAACAAGACAGGAGAGTGTTGTTCTAACATTACTCCCCGTTTTACAACTCCTGACTGATTTGGTATCAATCTCCTGCTGTCAACTCCTATACTTCTATGTAGCCCTAGACTAATATGATTCAAGAAGATGTTCTATAAAATTTATAGATAGTTACACCAAGATAATACAGGCACAGCTGTCAGTTTTCAACCAAAAAAACCCAAACATGAATTTGAAACTTTCAGGATCAGAACCTGTGCAACATAAATTATGATACACATAATTACCTACTTGGATTTTAAATTACTTTATCAAAATACCCACTCATATTTGTTCTCTTCCATTTGGCAGGCTTTATAAAGGTAGCATTTTTTATTGAACATAAGCTCAAAATCGGGGATTAATTTTCTTCGCATCAGCACTGCAAAATGCATTGGCTTCTAAAGGCTGCACTCCATTTATCATAACATGAATACATTAGGATTTAAAAAACAAAGTCATACTCCAGGTCATGGTTTAAAAAATTACGCAGAGCAAGAAACAAAATTATTATGAGTTAAAGCAAAAGTACCTAATTCTTTTAAAAAGAAAACTTACAGGTCCTTGTGCTGAAACACAGAGTTGTCCTGTTCTTTGAAAGGTGTTAGGTTCTTGTCTGTGCCAGTTAGAGAATTTTACTGGGGTGCTATCAGACCACTCAAAAACAACAGGGGTGTTATTACTGTACAATCCAATCCACGTCTCTGAAACATTTTCTGTAAAAGAGTGAGTTCAGATTTTAATGGTGAAGTGATAAAGTTTGTTTTTCTTTTAACATTGACACCACCATTAAAAATTATTAATGGGATTTTCATAGGAATGTTCTTTTTTCAGGAAAAAAATAAAAGCTGTATAAACTTTAGGAAACCTTATAGATGAGACTATGTTCTATTGCTCTTGAAAACCAAGTAATTTCAAAAATAGATCCACATACATGATAATAGGCTTTACAATCCTGAAAAATATAAAGTAAGAGCATATACACTTCCTTGAAGTGCATGGGGCAGAAAAACTGACATGGAAGTGAAATATTTCTTCATATAATTTTCCATGGCATACCCAGCTTTAGGTTCCTCTGAGAGTTTATAGGGTCCAGTGACAGCACAGCTGCAGCCAGTGTCTGACAAACATAGAAGAGACAAGGCTTGTAGCTTGATGTAAAGTCTTATTTGACCAGCTTCTACAGAAAAAGCACTCAGGCTTTCAGTCATGTAAACCCTTCTCCTGAACAGAAGCCTGAAGCAGGCTGGAGAGAAGCAGCAGACTGAAGCTGAATACAAGTTGAGAAAAATTACATCTAGCCACTACATCTCTGCAAATAATGGTATTTGGTATCCATGGAGGGTCTTAGTAGAGGTGAGGAAGATGATATGGAGGTTAATCTCCTAATCTCCACATGTCACTGTGCCCCAGCTCTGGGAGGCAAACTCTCAACCAAACTGTGCAGCTCTGCCAGCACAGTGGGGTCAGTGGCCAGCAGAAAATATTCACTTTTCTTTGCTGCTGTTATGACAACAAAAGTATTGGCATTGCTGCAGCAAAGAGCTTTTGTTCATTAAGTTCCTTGTGTAATTATGCTACCTCTTAGGACAATGTGAACCAGCAGAACTGCTTTGATATGCATTGCTGACATCAAAGGGGACTCTGCCCTCATAGTAACAGCAGCAATTTTGTAGTGTGGATGAGGCCAGCGTCAAAGCAAAAGATACACTGAATTGGTTTTGCTGCTAAGCACAACTCTAGTATAAGGTTGATCACTGAATATTTTGCAACAATTTGCAAGGAACCAGGCAAGAACAGGAAAGAACAAAAGCTAGCATTTTTACTATGGCCTCATTGCGTCTGCTTCGTGGATTCACATCTCTTTTAAGAATGGTTATTGGAAAAGGTGACTCTACACATTTTCAAGACTTCTAGAATGGGCATGCAACATGATTTCTTTTTTTGTGAATGTAATTTGGGCGTGCCACATCACACAGTGCTTAGATGGCTAACAATGTTAAAGAGCTGCACAAAAGAGCACATGAAACACTTCAAGAAACACTGCACACTTGAACTCCCCAAACTCACCATTTTCAAGCAAGTTAAGGAGCAGCTCTTCATCTGCCATGGAGGATATACTAATGAGCCTGCTGCTTTCACTTTGGCATGAGAGAGAAGCATCCTTCCAGCTCTTCTCCTCTTTATGGAGCCTGTAGCAGTTGCGATTGTGTGGGTACCAACCAGCGTCACAACGAGTGGCATAATACTTCCATGTATCTTTTAAATGAGCACACAAAGATCATGTGCATTAGATGGAATTGCAAAGCTTATGCTATGTTCATAACACATTCAGAGATTTTATTTTAAATCTTTAAATTCTGAAAACAGAGTTGTCCAAAATGACATAAGGAGGCCAAAACACCTGCTCAATGGATCATCACCTACCAAACAAACTGAAATTTCTTCCACTTTATCTGATGATTGAACCGTTTGGGTTGCTGGACTACTGCAAACACTAATTCAGTTTAAAACACAGTTTATCTCCCTTATTACCTCTGATTCAAAGACAGATAAAGCTTTTTCCGATGCATTACCTACAGAAATTTTGGCTAAGTCTTTTCTTATCACCTGAAACAGGCTGCTAAAGTTTCTTTAAGTTACTAGGAAGGAGCTGAACCCATGTAAGTATCTCTCGAAAACCAAAAATTTGTTGTTTAACCTCAATTCTGTGTTTAACTTTCTCACAGAATGGAAGCCTGAGTAATTCTATGTATTATATATCCTATACTTGTACAAATACTTGAAGTATATGTACAACGCTTTTTTAGTTTGTCAAACATCATAAAAAATCTGCAAATTTTGCGCTGCATTTATACAGCTTTCTTCTCTGTGTGCCACTGGTTAATTCCATTCACACTGAAAACCTATTGTGCAACTCGTAAGTGGGGCTCTTATTGTAATATAAAGGAGAATGAGCATTCTGATGGTGTAAGGAATCAAGTAACTGCTATTTGTGTTAAAATTACTTTTTTGTTTTGAGACTCCCAACATGTTTCCAATGACTGAATTTAAACAGAAGAAAGTATTATTACATCAGTTAAAGTAAATTGTATTCAACATAAACTAGCAAACCCACACATTTAGTGCAGCTGGGACCCTGTTTTGCTGCCTTTATGATCATGTGGCTTCTCTTGCTCTCCTTGCACATCCACAAACAGGACACAGTAACACTGAGAGACTTACCCAGCGTTTCATGCTCTGTCTTATTTAAATATTTTTTGCACACAAAAGGCAATCCAGATTCACACAGATAACTGCTCCAGCCATACTTCAATCTTGGATTAATGACTGCACAATGATTTTCTTTAAAACGTTTATCAGAGACATCTGCGAACATATTTTTGAGAAGCACAAAGTTACAAAAAATCAGTTCCCAGCTGTAAAATGGCGTTGTAAGGTTCTCTGCACCTTCTTGAATTAATGGATAAACATCCCTGCACACCCAAACTTCTAGTAATATTACACAGTACTATGGACAATTGAACACTGACCATGAATTACCTGCCTGCTTGGTTTCTGCTCTCAGAGGAGAGGCTGAAATAAGCTTGAGTGTCTATAATTGCTGGCGGACAGACTTCAAAATGTAGCAAACCAAGTCACAAAGTTCATGTTAATGTGCTAATGTTAATTACAGCTTGTTAACATAAACAAATTGAAACTCTTTTCCTCCATGAAAGTAGGTACAGTTTTTAAACAGGCAACTGAAACCTTAAAAACATCTTTAAAAGTAAATGATAAATGGGCTAGACCATTAATGCTTTGAACTTGATGTTACATCCCTAGAAGGGCTCTCAGTTCATGAATATGGATAAATATTTCTACAAAAAAAAAAGTGCACTTGTTCGCTTAATTCAACTTTCAAACATAGCTGTAGGAACAGCAGTGTTTTATCAAGCTGCAGTTATGGACAGCATACAATTATGCTGCTATAACAAATCCAAGAGGAACATCAAGTACTTGCTCTCCAGTTCACAAACATTAGAGGTGCTCCATCTGACCACTGCCAGCCAGCGTCTTCATCCAGGCGATTCAGGCCCATCCACAGCATCATGTCTGTGGTATTTAACTGCCCTGAAACAAAAAATAAACAAAGTAAATTCCATGCTTTCCCCAAGCTTTAAAATATCTACAGGCATAGACCTGCTGTCCTGACTGTTTACAACTGGAATAAAACAAAACTTCAAAGCAGTCTCCAGAAAGTTCAGGCTGATTGGCTTTTTTTTCTGTCCTTAGAAAAAGTCTGTTACTTTGTTAATCAACACAGAGATGAAAAGAAATAGACTCAGAAACCTAAAATCCTTCAAAAGTCCCTCATCCTGCAAACCCTTCCTGCAGAAGTTGTTGCTGACCTAAGAAGTTAAATCTAGAACAAACAGCTACATAAACGCTAGCCTGTTTCAGCTTTCCATAAACCAAACAACTTTCAGAACCCTTTACAGCCTTGTGGACATATCAAAAAGCTAATGAAATAATTTTTAAAACTTCCTGTTAGCTTATATCCTTCAATTGAAAACCAGCAATAGTGGGAAGCAATGGATGAGAATGCTGAGGCAACCTTTGCATCAGAACTCCACCACCCATTCCTCCACTTGAATTTCTCCACACTCACTAAAATACCCATGAAAGCCCTGCTCTCAGAAGGCTCTGCATAATTTGTCTGAGACATTTGCTCCAAGGGGAAAAGCAAACTGCTTATCAGAGGAGGAGTAACATCCATTTATAAAAAGAGAACTGGCATTTTTCTCATACAGGACATTTACTACAAGCCTGCATAAATGTTCCTGTCATTCACATTAGGTGAAGTCCAGCTTACAAAGAAAACTTAGCAGGAGAAAGGGACACCAAGGTACACTGCAGAGAAGGTAAACACATGTATAATTCTCCAAAGTAAACAAACACACTCCCTAACCACAGCTGCAGGATGAATGGGAATCTCTGTGGGGAGGGAGAATTGAGCAAATCACACTCCCACATAATAAACAACATACCACTGCTTCTGCACTTCAGCTTATTAAGTGACTTACCTTCATCCTTGCTCTTTCAAATAGCTCTGCTGAGGTGTGTTACATGACAAAGCCCCACAAGCAGCAGCAAGAGAGACATCACACTGAGCGCTAGGCTCCAAAGCTTACCCCTTTGCACAGGTAAGGAGGAAATGTAACTACAGGTTTCCTATCAGGTCCCCAGAGAAGTATCTACTCACTGCTTAAGTTACTTATGTAGCTCTGCTCTTCAGGGTCGGTGACACTGAGCAGGTCCCCTCCTTGCAGCTGACAGGCAGCCCGAGCCTCACGCCAGCTCAGCACAGACGCGGGGTTGAACTGGTAGCAGATGCGTGTGTCAGGGTTCTTCTTCCAAAAAGTGTCACAGCCACTCTCTATTCAAAAACAGACTTGTCACCAACTGCCCAAGACTCCAAACCAACCAGAAACACAACACCTTGAACAATTTGGTAAATTAATGACAGCAGTATCCCAACAGAAGCACAATTATGATCACCTTTGCTGTTCCTTTGTTAAAGCACATAGGGAAATAGGGCACTAATGAAATAAAACGTTGCTCCAAATTTCATATGGTTGACGAAATACTCTGGAGCTGATCTGCAGCTGGTGGTGATTTCCACAGCTCTCCTGAAGCCGACACAGCTACATTTTATTTATTCTGGCTAACTATTTGTTTCTAAAGCTGGATGTTGAAATATTCAAACTGTGAACACCTCACCCAACTTGTGAAGCAACAGTTACTGGATCTCCTTGGACCTTGTACTCAAGAGAATAAACTTACTATAATTAAAAGGTTAAGCAAGGCTGCAAATACCATCCCTTTTAACGGCTGCCCAAAAATACCCACTACAAAGACACATTTACAGCTGTTTTTGAGATGCTTTGGAACAGAAATCTGAAATGTAGCTTGAGCAGGAAAGGCTTTTTCAAACCACTTCTACTGATAGAAGATGCCCTTTTGCTTTTTTATGCAAGAAGCTGGAATATTCACAAAGATTATACATCCAAACTCTTTTCAACAGTAAGCATTTTTAAAGCTATTGCTTGTTAGTATTTACAATTTTTTAGTATTTTAGGCCTAAGACATATCCAAGCAGAGCACAGAAGAAAAGGAACGTGCAAGATACAAGGCAGTCAAAAGCAGAACGTGACTTTGCAAGAACAACCCTTATTTCACGTGTTCCACGAAAGCTGCCTGTGCATCATCAGGACAGAGGACAGAGGGGTTTGGCTGTAGGGTAAGGTCTATGGGCTGCACAGAATAAGATCCTTCTGCTACCCCCTGTAGTTTCACTATTGCAATGAGGACTTGAATCTCCAAATATCCAACAAGATAAATTATAATAAATTTGCTAAAGTCTTCCTTAGTGTTTTTTAAAGAGACACTCCTCTCTAACAGAAGGAAAGTAATCCAAAACCAGACTGTGTCCTAGTACTACTAATGAAGAACAAACTCTTGGAGGGGGGAGAGAGAAGACAAGCAACACCTTACCAGCATTCGGGCAAAACCCCCATTTTTCATCTTGTTCATAGTGAGTTGTTGTGGCACACCAGTCAGATTCCTTTCCATCTCTAGTACACTCATAATACCACTTGCTGTTATATTTAAATGGAAAAATGCATGGGAAACCAAAAGAATTTCCCAGCAAGGTGTATGTTTCTGCAAAAAATAAAATGCAGAGATTAAAAGAATGCAGACCACAAAAATTTTTTTCACTCCCACATGTTATTATTACTGTTTTTAGTAGCAATGATAAAAATGAAATGTTTAAATTTACTTTTGAATTTTAATTTATAATTGATAACACAGCATTACAAGTGTGAGGAGCATAATTTCAGTAAATAGAATCTGGAAATAATGATTTATGAAATTTGTCACCATGAGGCACATTCTTGTAACTTACTCCATTGACAAAAGAAATCCCAGACAAAACCACAATCCCCAAAATCTGATCAATTAACACAAAGTCTGCATTTACATTTCAGAACAACTACATAAAGCAACAGTTAAATCAGTACACACTCAGATACAAACTCTACTTATTTATTAGTCTATGACAGACAAGTAATTTAACATTATTTCTCCTGCTTCTCCCACTTTTTATTAAGTGGATTTCTAATGTGTTTTCCATTCTCTCTGTCATTCTTTGGGAAAGGAAATGTACAAGACAAAGGGATATTAAATACACTTTTAAAAATAAGTTTTTATCGCATGGAGAACAATAACATAGCTACAGAATTGATGCTACATACATCTGTTGCCACAATCAATGCCTTACAAAATATTTAAGTATTTTCCTATTGTACTTTGAGGACCAAAATACTGAGAGAATTCAGTGCAACTGAAAGCTGTAAAAGCTTTACCTCAGTGAGTATCTCCTAAACCTCAGAGCTTCTAAAAAAGGTCAAAGAACCACAATCACTCTTTGAATGAAACTGTTTATCAAAGATTCCATATTGATAGTTTCAAGATCACAGTCCTTCAATTACAGAATCAGTACATACTGCCAGGTTCCTAGAGGTTTCCAGAGTTAATGGCTGGCTGTGCACGCATAAAAGAGCAGTTTACACATTGTAAATCCCCGTCTGAGGTGAATGAACAGACAATACAAGGAAGAGGTCAAAAAATCAATCAGGATTGCCTCTCTGTCTGCCTGCTACCATGCTGCCAGCTATGGAGGTACAAGGGATAATCTCAGTCCTGGCAAGAAACCAAATTCAATTGCTACAGACCTCTTTCCACAGTCTTTTTTTTCTTTTTTTTTTTTTTGGGGGGGGGGGGGTGGTTTTTGGTTTTTTTTTCTTTGAAGGTAGCTATCCCCCACCCCCATTGCTTGGTGGACTAACACGCTGGCTTGCCTTTACATGTGCATGAGCTGTAGCAGAAGGTGGAAAATAGAACCTGGAAGTGAAAGAGATTCTGCCAACACAATTATACTTTGGTCCTGAAACTAGGCTAGAAGTTTAGCCTAAGGCTGATCCTCTTCTCACATCTCTGAGATGTTGCAGCAATAGAGCTAAACCAGGTCTGCTTTCATCTCACTGTGTGTACATGGCAAATGTGTACAACTTTACACAGATTTAAATCTTTTCTGTCTGGTCTTCGGTATAAATTCCACTAGATTTGAAAAAAGAGGTTGGGCACTGTAGTGCTTTCCCAGTTATCACAGGTCCCAAAAAAAGGACTTTGCTGAGAGTAGAGGCTGAGCACAGCTAAACCTACAGGGAAAACCACTAAGATCAGCTCTGTAACCCAAACACTCAGTTCAAGTGGGGAAAATCAACAGCTTCAGACTGAGACACTGTGCAAACATCAGGTCTCTCCCTACAGAAATGCTGAGGAAGGTCTAAAGGTACAGGCTGTCTGTTGCTGTTTGAAGTCAATGGGTTTATCTCAGTTCTTACACCTGGAAAACTGTTCAGGTCTGCAGACCTGAATCTTGACGTACATTCCTACACCTTCCCTAGCTCTGCAACAAGATTTATCAAAATTCTGATCTCTGTTTCAAAGCTTGGTATGTTCAGAGTCCAGGTGCTGAACGTTGCAGACATTGGTCCATGCACACTACAGACTGATTTTCAGTGACAGGAACTCCAAACCATTTCTTATCTCTCTTTGGTTTTATCTAACAATGAAAGCTGCAGGACAGGCAACAGCAAACCTTTAGTAACCCTTTTAATTTTACAAGTGATTGGAAGTGAGCATTCCCTGGCTTGCAGGGATACTGGTGGTTTTGAGGGTCAATTTAACAAAAGAATATCAATTGTGTGGTATGCTCATCTCAACTACTGCACATACAAAAGCCCCACAATCTTTGAGTCCCAAACCACAACAGAGACTGGAGGGGATCACGAGCACTTGACCTCCCTTCAAAAGGATTTCTGAAACTTTTCCCACTTACACTTCTACGAAAAAAATTTTATTCTTACCTTGAAATGGGTGTTCACAAAGTTCTTCATCATAGGACATATACTGCTTCCATTGACAAGTAGATTTTTTTTTGGCCACAATATCTTTGCTGTTTTCAACTGCTAATTTGTACTCTGATACACCAACTAACGCTTTTCCATCACAGTTCCACCATAATGAGTATTGAGTTGAATCACATTCCAGCATAGTTAGTGGCTGTTCTGGTTTGCTGACGTTCAGCCCGAGACAGGTGCTGCTGCCTATGTTGAAAAGGCGACGGTTGGATACCCATTTCCATAACATGTTTTCTGAGAGCTGACTGCAGTCTTCCAGAACAAGGCCAAGTCTGTCCACTTTGATGCACAAGCTGGAATTTTCATCCTGGATGATAAATATCCCTTTATCTGTAGGGGGAAAAATATCCAACAAACTTTCTGTCTGTAGAATACTGCAATTGATTAAATAGTATCAAAATACAGATGTTTTAATTGAAGCTATTTAGGAAGAAAACTGGAAATATCCATCAAAATAAGTGACATTCCAAAAAACTAAGGACTACTGGTCTAAGTTTACTGCCAGCTGTTTTTTTAAACACAGGGACTATTTTCAAGCTCACAAAAATAAAACCAGGTAATATTTCTCATGTTGGATTGCCAAACCCACCCCCCCCCAAAAAAAAAGAGGTGCCCAAAAACATCTGTCATGTTTAAAGAAGAAAGCCACTGGTCACCAAGACAGAGTAAAGGTCACATTAATGGAGTAAAGGTTTAAGTACTGCAAGAAGTCATGCTGCATACCGCAAAATAACCCCCCATGTAGATTGTAGAGTGCAATAAAAGCTAAAAATTTTAAGACTGACATTGCCATATTCATTCTTCATTCTGCCACTACAGAGAGAGTAAGAAAATAAGTTGCCTTATCAATAGGACACAAAAATTCTAGGATTTATCTATACCATGAGAACTGGTGGCCAAGGGTTAAAATATGCCTTTCCTATCAGATACATATTGTTCAACCATATGTGACTACCCTCCACAAGAACAGATGTTGTGGGGCTAGCCTGACATCCCAGATTTCTTGGAATCATATAGAAATTCACTGAAATATGTGATATCATGTTATAAGTATGTGAAAAAAGTCAGCTGTTTAAGGTCTTGAGAGCAAAAGTTTAACTGAGCATACAGACTGAAAAAAAGAGGGCAGCTGAGGAACTGGAAATCAGCAAAATGTAAGCCTATAACAGCTCAGCTACTTCATTCACTCTGAAATCCAGTGGTAAATAAACCATGGAGCTCTGTTTATGTGATATGTGTGATATTTATTTTGTGCCTCAAGAGATTATGTGTTGAGAACCTGAGTAGCACTTCCATTTTGCCTTCAAATTTTATAGTGATAATTTCTGCCATGCATACTTTCAAATTTCTGTAATTCACTACACCTAGCATACTGAAGCACTCACAATGATAATAAAAAATCCGTCTCAAATTGACAAATAAATACAAATAAAGTATGAGATGCAGAGGTCCACCCAGATGTTGTGTCTGAGTTTAGTGCATAGAGCTTAGGTGTGGCCCTAAGAAAGGAAGATGTTTCCAGCAGCACCGTGACTGTGCTGTGTAACAGGCACACAGGAGATCAGCTCAACAATATAACATGCATACAACAAGCAGAACAGAGAGGATATAGATTATGGAGAGGTTTTTGGTTACAGATTCTGCACAGAGCACATTATGACTTACAGAGAGGGGGAACTGGTAACAGTGGCTGTTTCCCCTATGGCTGTGGAGATCGGCAGTCTTTGATGGAGCAGGAGCAACCCCTTCTGACTGGCAGCAGGTGAAAACCAGCCTGATACAGGAAATTGCATCTTTCAAGCACTTGGCAGCTGTCCTACATGAAGTCCTTAACCATTCACGGGTGAGCAAGTTTCCTTTGACCCGTGGTAACTCTACAGCTCTCAGGTGCTTGAGCTCACTGAAAACCCATCAGACACTGTGACAGATACCCAGATTGGCCCTTTGCTTTTGAGTTTTCTGTGAAGTTTTGCAGTTTGTACTGGTTTCATCCTTCTTACCCAACCTAGTCTTCCATGGGCAACACAGGTGTCTCTATCTACGTGGCCAGAAAGAGTTTCTGCCTCTCATGCTAAGGGTATGTCTTTTCCACAGCAGTCTTATCTTTGCTGACCAAAAAATACACTGTTAATTCGCTAGATAAGTAAGAACTGGGAGGTTTGCTCTAGTAAACGCTGATTAATGAGGTTAATTCACCAGGATACTGGGATTCACACTTGGATTGTGAGTTTGACAAAGTTTATCAGCATCTGCAGCATGCAACATCTCCCATACAGCATCTTCCTGCGGTGGGGGGGGGGGGCAAGACCACAACCCAAAAGTGAAGGATTCTCACCCTTCGAAAGCTTTTATCTGTAAGGCTCTTAAGAGTTGCAATGACTGCTGAGAAAAGACAAGGTTATTTCCCAGCCTACACAAATAACCCATTTGGATGATCTCTGTGAATAACGTTCCTTTTTCATTCTGGGGAAACTTGTGCCAAGAACAGCCAGACCATAATTCTTGAGCCCCCTTCCAAATGTGGTTTCCATTCCCCACATACAAAATGCAACTGGCAAGAGAGCTGTGCTGGTTTGAGGACTGCCAGGAAACAGCCAACTCACCGCAGAAGTAAGACACGAGAGATGGCAGGCTCAGTGACAGTTCCATGAGCTCCAGCTCAGCTCTGTCTTCAAGTGGGGCAATGAGACAACTGGAGTAACATCAAGCCTGGGAATGCCTCCAGGCTCACCTCCTTTCAGCCTGCAAAGCTATACCATCCATTTTACAGCTGCTCACATACACGGGTTTTGTTACAAAGCTCCTGGTGTCAGGGAGAGCTCTGTGCTCAAACTCTAGCAGATGAAGAGCTGCAATGGAGCCCTGTTAACTCGCCGGCCCCAGAGGACCCAAATTGGAAAGATAATCTATGCTTTAGAAACTGATTGGGTGAAGGAAAGCCTTTGGAATAGATCTGCTTCTCCTACATCCAGGCCCCTCCACACAAGGACAAGGTGACAAGAAACATACTCCCAGAAGTGAAGCCTGGAGCACATCCCAGATGTGCAGCCCCACATGAAGAGCCGATTGCCGAGCAGTACCTCCAAGTTCCTGTTTACTTGGGCTCAACACAGCTAATCGTGAATAAACGGCTGTAACAAAACTAGGCGAACAAGCTATCTTCATTTCCTTCCTCCTTACCTCCCATTTCCTTCCCTCCAAAAAAAACAGTGAGAATTGCTTGTGTGATAACAAAAGAAGTAACTGGGATTTACTGGAAATGAGACAAAACGTATCCCTACTGCTCCGGTGCACAAAGGACCGCAGCGGGCAGCGCAAGGAGAAGCAGAGAGGACGCACAGGGCGCGAAGCAGAGCCAGCGGGGCAGGTCCCCAGGGGCTCCTCGTCCGCCCCTCGCCCCGGAGCGCTCGGAGCCGCCGGAGCTCGGCGGGTCGGGCTCGGAACGCCCGGGGCGAAGGGCTCTGCCCGGCCCCGAGTCCCCCGCGCCGCTCCCCACCCCCGGGGCACCCCGAGGCGTCACTCACTCCGCAGGGAAGGCACCGCGTCCCGGCCGAGGGCTGCGGCGCGGCCGCCCAGCAGCAGCAGCAGGAGGAGGAGGAGGAGGCAGCCGGCCAGGAGCCGCAGCCGCACCGCCGGCATGGCCCCGGCGCTGCTCCCGCCCCGCTCCACTCCGCCGCGGGACCGGACCCGCCGGTCCTGCCCTGGGGAGGGCAGAGCGGCGATCCCACCCCGGCGGCGAAGGAGGAGCGGCCCCGAGGGCGGCCCGCGGGCTCCCCCCGTGGGGCTGCGGGAGGGGCGCGGGGGAGGGCGACCCGGAGCCGCCGCAGAACTCTGCTCGTTCCCCGAGTCGGAGAGCTCTAGGCCGGGCCGGCATGGGAAATGCCGCTCCTGCCGCTCGGGCCGTCTGCCCACGTCCGAGCTGTGGATTCAAGCGGACAAAACACTCTGTAATAACCTTATCTTCCATTTGAAAACACCTACTTTCTCTTGCCTGAACCCCAAGTACTTTTCTCTTAAAAACAACCAGAAAACACATAGAGACATTAGAGGTGGGAGGTCACCGTCAGCACAGTCCGTGTTCCCAGGTTCGCTGTGCTGTACCTGAGCATCCCCACTGTCCCAGACCCCACGCGGAGACTAGTTTTTTTAGCTAGGTCAGCTTTGACCTCGAATTCATTTTATGTTTTGGCATGGGGAAAAATAATTGCCATCTTCCATTTTGTTCGTCTCTGTCCTTCAATCGAAGGAAATCTTTCCCCTGGGGCAAGTTTCAGTCTTGGGGAAAGTCAAAAGCAGAACCTCTTGGTTAGAAATAGAGTAACTTTACGGGAATCCACGGGACAGTTTGTTTTTAATCTGCAAAAGCATGTTTCTGCTCTACTCTTTATGCATAGCAGACAAGTAAGTATATAAACATGTACATAAGTGTAAAAAATTAAATGCAGTGTTGGAGCATAACTGAACTGAGACTGTTCCCCTATGTCTACCTCATGATACAAGGATGGAAAACAGAAGCCTCTGGGCTTGGGGAAATTTCTCTCTGATAGTTTGGTAGAAGAAAGACTTGAGAAGCAAGAGAAGCCAAACAATTAGAAGTAGATAAGTGGAGGAGTTTCTCCCCATTTAACAAATTATAAAAATGCCTTGACAAATGAAAAAACAGCAGGAAATACTGCTGCAGAAGCTGATCTAGGAGTGATCTGTCTTTGCAAGACAGAAGGGTTGTAACTCTCATAAAGGTGTGATACACCTCATCTCAGGAAAACTGCAGCATTCTGAAATTTTCAGTTTCTGAGAAAGAAGCTTGTTAATGAGCCGTTTATGAAAATCTGGTCTTTCAGAACGGATTTCTTCAGGAGTGTTTGGCCACTGCTTTGGGCACTGAGCTCCAGAAAAGGGCTCTCTTACTCCAGAACCTGCTGCTGGGTCACACTGAGAAATTGTGCTCTGTTCATTATACAACATTTAAAAATAATGGTGCCAGAGAACAAAAATGAGGCTGCTGTGTGAAGGAGCCCCACTTCAGGTGGATTTTTCTGCTGATTTCAGCAAGATCAAAGCAATCACATTCTGATTATGTATTCCTAATAATTAACTTATCAAAGTCTTTTTGTAAATATTTGGCTAAAGGCAAATTAGCAACTTATTAATTCTAAGTTGTTTTCCTTGCTATTTTTTCTTTGGTATTCAGATCTTTCTCTTTGACTAAAAAGTTTTTTACTGTCCTCAATCTATTTTGTTCTGACCAAACTGGTAAATCCTTTCTAGTGCAGCTGCAGTTATACTGACCTGGCTATTTATAGCTGAGCTATACCTACTTATTTACAATAATAAGACATCTTGGCTGGTATTGTGGCTTGTAGAAACAACATGGTTGGCAACATTTTCTGAAGTAATCTTGGTGGCAATTTAGAATACCTTGCACGTTAAGTGGCATGATTTTCCAATTTTTTTTTT
>VZRF01008665.1:864938-1019164 GCA_013396875.1 Vireo altiloquus | reverse complement strand
GGGGAGGGGCAGTAGGGAGGATTGTTTGTTTGAGGCTTTATCTGTCTTCCTTCAAGGTATTTGCTGTAGTGATTTGGCTTCTTAATTTTATTTTCTGTCTGGAACCAACTTTCATAAATACTTTTTTCTTCATTTCTCTGTTAATGACCTGTTCTCTTTCTCTTTGTGTATACTTGTACCCATGTACATACATATATATATATAATATATGCTTATACACATATGCACTTGTTTGAGCCGATCTGCCTTTGCTATTTAGGCACTCTACACAAACGTTCAATTCCTTTCCCTTTCTTTTCTTAGACTTCACCTTCTGTGTGAGATCTATAACAGAGATGAATCCAGTGCATGTTCATTACCCGCATCCACAAATAAAAGCTGTCATTAAATTCACACTAATTCAATTTGCTTACAAACCCATTGCTTTTGCAAGGCACACACAGAGATCCAATTTGTCATGTGCTCAGCATCTCCTTACACAGAAACTTCTACTCATAATCTGGAGTCTGAATACAGGTCTTGTTTTTTTTCACCAGCCAGCAAGAATGGGAATACCAAACCAGAGAACACCTTGGGGGGGAAAAGCAGGCCCAAAATTCCTTGTATTAGCCGTGCCAAGCAAGCAATAATTCCATCTTTTTTGGAAGCACTGTCCTACATCTTGTTTGGATCTGAAAATTGACAGTTCCCAGGCATCTCACATCAACTCCTCAATTTGCATTCACCTTCCCTTTCACTTAAAAGTTTTTCTGTTTACTCCAGAGGCAGAGCTACTCACATTCATCAGCTCTGCCAGTCATGTTATATCTGGGTATAGTCACGACAGGCACCGCCTCCACCTTTGCTACCTCCTCTGACACATCCCAACCATAAGCAGTGACACCCTGTTTCCTTTTGGCAGCCCCACCTGTGTGTTTCTGTCACTCCAGTCTCCCATGCTCCCAGGAAATTGCTGCAGCCACCAAGCTCTAAACTTTCTGTCCCTGACAGCTCGTGTTACGTTGGGTAACACGACCTTACAGGACAGTCTGTACCGTCCAGTTTCAGGTTCAGTCAAATCCCTGGTTGTAAATTGCCAGTTTTATGCTCGTTAGTCAGAATGTGTTTTTTTTCTACATGTGACTTCTTAGTTTTATTTGTTAGCTGGTTAGCTGTAGGCTAGAAACTTCTTTTTCAAGATGTAAAACTCCTTCAAAGGGAGACAAGAGCATTAGTATGAGTTTATGCTTCTAAAGTCTGCTAAATAGCAGCTATTCTTTCACAGGCATGAAATGGAGAGAGTTACTACCTATGTGGCTGTTACTGTGCCACATGAGCCATCCCCAGGTGAATCCTAGCCTTTCCAAGCTCTCCATCCCTCCTCCCCCAGTAAATGCTCCCTTGACACAAGTCTAGAATAGTTTGTAATACTATATGATTTGATAATAGGAAGAAATTTTACTGTTACTATAAATCTAGCACATCAGACTGGCTATTGATTGGCAGTTGTATCAAATTCAGTAGTAGGCTGATATTCATGTAGTTCATTTGATGTGGCATTAAGGGAAGAAATCCAGTATTGAAATACTTGCAATAAAACAGAAATGGCTAATGGGGCCAGAGCTGCCTCTGGTCCATCCCGTTTGTCTCTCAAAGCCTTTCTTCACCTTATCCTTTCCATTTGAGATCCTGGGCAAAACCTTACCTTCTGTATAATTCATCCTTCAAAGTATTACAGTCATCTTTTTGCCATTCTTGTAAGTGAATGTTGCTGTGTGTTGCTGTGAAATCAATAGAAGAGAGCAGTTTTTGCAAAGATTTTCCACCAAAAGAATGCCTAATGTGTTCACCAAAAAAAGCTATTAATATTTAATACACTGTTGATTTGGTTACTAAACATGTGACTCACTGTGCTCAATACCAGAAATTACACATACTATGATCGACAAATATTATCCTTTTTAAACAAATGATTAAAGCCATCATATAATTGTTTAGCAAAAATTTTAGAATATATATAAATCCCATAAAACTTTCAGAACGTTTGTTTCCTGGTTTAAATGCATCTGAGAGACTGACAGCTTTTTTCCTGTTTCTTAAGTATATGCAAACAGATTGTATGCAAAACCATTCTTGATTTGTTAGGCCAGAGGTATCCTCTACCCTGTGCTAACCAATTCCTTAAGGACAAACACTCTTTATTTTATCAGAACAAAGCTTCATAAATCAGGTTAATAGAAAATATGCAGGTTCCACCATAAAAAATGGGAATGAACATTGATTCTGACAATGAAGCATCAAGGTAACTTTTTATCAGCTCCAGGAAAAATGATGCTTTCAAGAGGTACAAGGCCCTCAGTCAGAGTGGTCTCTCCAGGGTGGAATGCCCATGCTGCCCCACTAGCCAGCCCTGGTCTCCTGCAGCCACCCCCAAAACCCCTCCTGCTGGGTCCTGTTCTCTCTGCACATCCTGCTGATTCATCCTGCATCAAACAGGAGGGCCTGGTTTTGGTATAAACTGGAGTGGCCAGAAATGAGGGTTAGGAAAACTTAAGCTTTGTCATTTACTAGAAGATTATGAACAACTCAGGAAGAAGAGACAACCTCTGACAAAGTACTATCAGTCTAGTTCGAAAAAAACTTGACTGGGTGTAACACTTGGGACAAATATATGTGCTTCAGAAATTCTAGGGCATAATGTTTGCTCAGTGCTGACACGATTTCACAGCCTGGGAGAGGGTGTGCCTTTGCACCTTGTACACTCCTTCCCACAAGAGATGATCATGTTTTCTCAGCCGTGCATACAGGCTCCAAAATTAGACTCCAAAATCCTAAAGCTAATATAAAAACACCTACTGTGTTCATTAGAGAATCTGTACATGAGAAAACCCAAAGAAATTTTACTTTGCCTCTTTCTTCAACCAATTTCTTCTCAAGTGAAATAATTCTCACATTAGATACCTTACTTTTTATTCAATAAAAATGAGTAGACACAGATTTTTTTGTTCTCTTCAATATTTTGCTTTCTGGTAAATCACATATATAGTCAGTCTCATATTTGAGGATTTATGAACCAGCATTTAAGAAAGGACCAAAGAGAAAATATACACTTTGCTGTGTATTTCCAAAAACATATTGCTGCTGTTACCCTGATGGATTAGAGGGATCTTCAGCTTTAAGAAACGTGTGCAATTTAGGGATCTCTATGAAAGAATCATAGAATGGTTTGGGTTGGAAAGGAGCTTAAAGATCATCTAGTTCCAAAGAAAGAAAGAATGCCATATGTCATCAATCAGTGTTCCAGAAACAGGCTGCTTGCAACATTCATCCATTAAGTCATTTCCTTGAAAAGTAAAAGGATCACAAATGAAAAAAACCTAGACATTAAGTTTCATGCTCTGTCTTTAAAAAGTGGAGAGGAAAATAATTTCTAAGGTATGCCAAAGAATGAGAAATTTGCTAAGATTTGTGAAATCATGTGAAAACAGTGATAAAGACACACGCCAAAATGGAAAATTAAGAATGAACAACAATAAACCATATTAGAAAATTATTCAACTTTGCAATCTTTATTCAAGGTCAAATAACTCCTTTTTTACACAAGCAAGTTGAATGATTTACCAGTTTCTTTCAAATAGATGAAGCTAAATGTCTGGGTTCTTTTTCTTTTTAGACAGTGTATGGTAAGTTTTGGGGGGCAATAACTCCCTTACACACACTGCAAAACAAAATTGAACTTCTACATAAAGGCAGATGAGACATGGAGAGTATTGCACTTGACACCCGAATCTTGTATCCCAGACTCATTAGCAACTAGTTACATTACAAAACAAAGTTAAATGCAATCTGGACATTTACATTACCAATTAACATGCACCTTTTTTAAATCAAATGAAAAATTATCCACTAAACATACATTAGTGAAATTACTGTTCTATAGGCTGTGTAAGAGGCCCAAACACCATTAAAATTGCTAATGATTATTCTTTTATTCAGTTTAACTCTTTAGTGAATAGAAGTATTACTATTAAAAAATGTTTTGGCCACTCTAAAGGCCCAGCCTCAGGTCAAAACAGTGTTTGTGAAAACAGCAGAAAGACTTTTTCATCCCACTCATCACACACAAACTCACTTACAGCTTGATGGAGAAAAAATTTTAAAAAGAGAAAAATATGAACTTTGATACAAATTCTACAAGATGAAAATGATATAGTTAATAAAAAAGGATGAATATCACTCTTGTTTCTAGGGTGAATGCCAAGTAAGATCTTCAAAGCTCTTGAAATTTGGGAGTTTAGTCAAAATTTATGATCTAAATTAATGCTGTTAAAAGGATAGCCCATATGAATGAGTCAAGTTATTTGATATCCCTCAATAATAGAAACCTTCCTCACCAAGTCCTTCTATTTTCTCTCTTCTGATGAATTCTTAATTTTTTGTGATTTCCATCCTGACTACTTGGAAGGTGCACAGAAAATTTAGAGTACAGTCAGAGCAGGGAAATTGCAAATCATCCCTCCTGATTCCTGTATATCTTTGATAATTTAGATAGAGATTACTAGGAGAAGCAATGGGATTGTAAACACACCAAACTGGATCTTTGCTGATGATCAGAAGACACAAGTGATGGGAAGAGAGTGAGGTTTGTGAAATGAGATCTCCTGTAGGAACAGGGAATGTAGAGCACCAAGCATTTGATATGAAATGCAAATACCACTTTGTTATTAACTTTTGAAGGCTCGGATATGTTGGAATATTGAAATGGGTGACCTACAGGAGAAAGGCTTTCAACCCTAATATTGAGCAGTGAAATCACATCTCAGAAACAGAACTTAAAAGGTATTTAATAAACACTATGGATTTTTATTACTTAAAAAGTAATAAAAATATTTTCATTTCTTTCAGAGAAAGCTTATAATTTGATGACTTCTACATGAGAAACAAAAGAGTAACAGATAACCTACATGGGCTAAATCCAGATTTCCCTAGTCCCTTAGGCAATCCTGACCCAAGTGGAATCTGAGCAGATTCAGGTGCCAGCTTTGCATCCCATGAGTTTATCCATGTGCCAGAGAAACAGGATTCGGTCCCATATGTAACTTGCACTGACATCTGTGGGAGTCTAGTGGCTGGAAGGGCCACAGATGTGAGCCTTTATCTGTGCAGTTTGCACTATGAGGTACGCAGGAATACCAGAGCGCAGATGCGAATCTGTTCCAGTTTAATCACAGCCATCATTTCCATCACACGGCTATAATTTTGTACTTTATACATGGTTATAGCATCACCTTCTTTCCAAAGGCATCTGATACTATTTCTCTTTGCACAGAAATATGTACTGTAGGGTCTAATTCACTAATAGACAGTATTAACCAGTTTGTTTAAACAAAACAATCTTTGTAAACCAAAACGAATAGTTTCACTGAAACTAGATCCACATCTGTAGCCATTGACTCCAGTAGGCTTTGGATCAGGCCCTAAAACAGGCATGGGTCTAGCTAATATACCAGTCTCATTTCCAGAAATTGTGGAGGATATAGAGACTGAAGTTGCACAGACTTGGTAAATATTTATTACAAAATGGACATAAACTTTTTCAGATCAAATACATTCAGATCAATACTTTTTCAGACCAAATTCCCTATTTACCTTAGGAAATGTATGTGATTGTTTGTAACAGTGCCAAAGTACTTTTGATTTCTTAGTCTTCTTTTCTAAGTACCTTCATATGAACATTTTGACCATCTGTTTCGGAGCAGCAAAAAATGCAGCTGAAAAGATACTAAGAAGTACAGTTCATTATTGTTAGCTTAAAATAGCCCAGTGTTGTAATTTTTCCATGCCAACATGTTAGATACTTTTTGAGGCTTTCCTTACCCAGTGCTGTGCATGCTAACAAATTACAATTTAAACATTTATGACAAGTCATTTGTAACTAGCTAAACCTGAGATTTAAAAATCCTCATTAATGTAATGGAAATGAATATGAAGTGAAATCCATAGATCTTTTTGTTGTTTAGTTTGGGGGGGAAAAACCAAACCAAACCCAAACAAGCCAGCCCAAAAGAGCTGAATATGTTATTTCATACATGAATAAACAGTTTGGCTGCTGGGCATTGAAAGAACCTCACAATTTTGGAAATATCAGCAAAAGAGTACTGTCTTTGTGTGTGATAATAAGTCTTTTGAGTGAACATTTCTGCATGTAAAGGGTTCCTGAGCCACTTTGTGTGATGGTACAGCATGTGAGGGGTATTGTGAGCACCCAAATAATTTACAGGACGTAAATAGTGAAATAGAGTTCTTCTAATCCTCTGGTTTAATAGTGTGTCTACTGGGATCTCTAATTTACAAACATTTATCTTTTTCTCTGTATCATTTTTACTAGAATTTAAAAGAAAAAAAAAGAACAGTCTGTGCCAGGAGTAGAAAAGATCTGCAAGCAAATAAGGCTTGCTTGGATTGATTTGGCTTTCCCTGAGATTATCCCAGAGACTAGGTCCTTGAAGAACATCAAACAGCAACAAGAACAAGGAAAGAGAGTAACTGGACAAGAAAGAAGAATTAGAGAATAATTTTTTCTGTATAACTTACATTTACAGAAGACAGGCAATACCACTACTTTTTTTCTGGTGACAAACTATTCAGTCACACAGGTGATATGAGAAGGCTCAATCCTCAGTAGTTTAAACTGCATTCATGAAAAAAAAAACCTGTCTTTTCTAAATTTAAACCATCCCACCAAATAAATTGGTACAAATACATTCCTAAACACTAATTTATGGGAACAAAGTAGTATAAAGCTCACTGTATATACCTAATTTAAGAAAAAATAAGTTTACATGATAATTTGTAATCCTCAGTATTAAAGACAAAATTAAAATTATTTGTGATGCCACATTTTTAAGATGGGGGCATTAAAAATAAAGGGTCATTTAGAAAAATATTTCTACTAACCTTTACTACTAATATGTTATCTTTATTTGTCCCAACACAAGATATATATTCTCTAACAGAATGGTTATACGACTGCAACTTGCAAACAAATATCACATAATCAGCTGAGAAGAAACAAGTGTTTTAGATTTCCTGCCAGTAAAACTCAGTTTGTAGTGTCGGAGGTGCTAATAGAAATCTGCAACCATAGCCCTTTTATGTTTATCTTGGTTCTTGTAAGTCACATTTTTAAAAGTGGTTGTTGAGCCTCTGTACAGTGGATTTGTTTCCTAAAAAAAAAAAACAAAATCAAAACAAAAACAATCAAAGTCAAACAAAAACAGATTAAATGGGTGTCACACAATGTTTGTATAAAAGTAATGTTGTATTTTTGAGGACTTTAGAATAGCTTTTGGTAACTCACTTATGTTCCAAGCTACTGAAATTCAGACTGATCTGAATTCAGGCAGCACAGACCAGCCTGAATTCAGCCAGAACAGGCTTTCCTTCACATCAGCCTCCCAGAGTAAAGTAATGCACATCATCAAACAATACCTCATCAAATGTGTCCGATACAATTCAAATAAAATATGTCAGTTGGTCCATTATAAAAGCAGAGAGAGTCTCAGCACTGAGATGAGACTTGTCATGGTCCTCTTGTCACACTACCTACTGTGTGCTGGGAGAAGTGGAAGTCTCACCCAAGCTTTTCATCCTGATCTCTCATCAATCACTTCCTATCCTTTACTCTCGTGACAGAAAAGAAAATTAAAATGATTCTATCAACTATATCCTTCCCTTCCCTCTTACCATACGTAGCTCTCCTGAAGGATTAAGAAAACATTCTCAGGTGGCCTCACCTGTAAGTTAATTATTTTTCCAGTCTTTTCAAAGCTGAAAGGCTGACAGTGGAAAAAGTTCTTGGAAATAGTTGCAATCACCAGACTTTGTAGGAGAATGGAGCTGCGTGAACACATTGCCTGTTCTCCTGACACCCACCAGAAATGCTTACTCAACATGCCTTTTAAAAAAAGATCCTCAGAAGTCCTAAAGCTTTTGCAAAAGGGCAAAAAAGTCAGGGGCAGAAAAGAAAGAAGAAAAGGGAACATGTGGTGTAAGCTTGTACTAGATGCCCAGAGCTGTAGATAGAAAACAAGGCCTGAATTTCGCTGTCCTTTCACCTACATTTGGGACAGTTCCACTCACTTCTGCTCTGTGTGAGTGGGCTTGGATCATGACAGAGGCCAGGAACAACCTCCCTTTCCCCCACAGCTCAGTTTCTGGGCAGAGGGGTACACCTCTGATAATCATATAGGCAGACAACAACTTTGCTAGGATTAATCAAAGATAGGGTACTAATTAAAAACAACTAATAAAAGTTATCTACACTTCTTCTTGCATGTGGAAGAAATTAAACCAGGAGATTAAACACTAGATAATTTTGATTCATAAAAGAATCATGATTTTACATTATAGAATACTAAATGTGGTGAAGACCTACCAGCAAAATCTATCCATTTAAAAGAACAAAACCAAGACCCAGAATTTTAAAGGCAGTTGTGCATCATGTAACCACATTAAGGAACCTTGTATAAAATCAATACATTTCACATACCGTTTGCCATTTAACTTTCGATTTTTCTGCTTCAAACTTGGCCACCTCTTTTCGGTCTTGAACTGACACCAGTAATTTCCATATACAAAGTAAAACAATGCCAATGAGAAGGATAGCAAGGGTGACACCCACCACTATCATTGGGATATTTGGAAGCTGTGCACAGTCTGTGGAAACAAAACCAGTTATGACTGTAGATAACCAAGCAACGAATTTTAGGCAATTAAAAACAGCCAAGAGTTGTGCTGAGATTCTCATCTGCCATAAGCTGGGCATGCTTTTTTCTCCAAGTTCACATTATTTTTCTCCTGCTAGCTTGCTAAAGGGTTTGTGAAACCAGCTGAAAAATATTGCAGTAAAATGTTTAAAAAATTAATTGCTAACTTATTCCACTGCTCTTTTACCACAACAGTTATCAGCTTCTGGATGCAGACACGTGTTCTGAAGAGAAAAGTCAGAAAATTGATTTCAGATCTGTGTCAATGTAATTATAAAAACCAGGGCTGTGTTGACAAAATTATGAATTTTACAATGTTTTGGCTGGAGCTCTAGCTCAATTAACTGATATTCAGTGTGATGCAGAAGAAAATATTCTAGCAAGATCTATATCAGGGTAAAGTCACCAACAATTTTGATAAAATAGAGGAAACTACACATCTGTCATGAAAACAATGAGGAAAAAATTCTTTCAGACTTGTTGAAAACGTTGGACTGGACAATTGGAAGGAATTTTGCTTTTCAAGTTCTAAATAAATTTTATGATAAAATATTTCAGAGAGTCAAAATTAAAACTGAAGTTTTAGCTTCACCAAAACCCAAAGTTTGATTCTTCTAATATTAGAAAGCGTTGTCTATGGAAGTTGGTGAACACTACTATTTTACTAAATTTTCTCCTGAACCTTGTTTTCAGAACATTAAAAAATTCCTTTCAGTCTGGCTTGTCTTACATGATTGCATTTCACATTCTGTTTTTGCTCGATGCCCTCAGTTAACTAATTCTGAGGGGGTCTGGTTTGAGCAGCGGGCTGGTGTTCTGGCTACTGGTACCATATTGACTTCAGTTCCATAAATGAAATCATATTTCTAGAGAATTTCTTGAGGTCTCCTCCCAGTTCATGTTTTAGAGGCCAAGAGCAGAACAGCAGATTACAGTGAAACTGGTTATTGTAGCGTTGTGGGAGGGCCATTACTTAGAGGTCAATGAACTCTGCCTTTCATATGACTTTTTTTTTTTTTTTTTTTTTTTTTTTTTTTTGGTCAAATCTATTTAAAATGCAGAATAAAGTATTCAATAAAGATAAAATCATACATTTAAATTCTTGAACCTTAGGGATGCAGGGGTGTGGTTTAAGAGATGTGCTTCTTTAGTACTACCTTTATGACAAGCATCTTTGCTGTACTAGTAATCCATACAGAACCAGACATGTTCTTATGGCAGGAGCTGCTTTTTTGTGCAGTGAAATCACTTTCATTCTCACGTTTGCTAGAGAAAGGTTACACAAAGGCTTAACAAAATAAACTCTATTTGTGAAACAGAAGGAGGTTACAAACTGCATGGCTTTGCCTAAAACATAACTAACATTTGGTAGGAAGACATCTTTATTTTCTGGAAGAGAAACTATTTGGCTGCTGAAAAGTGGTGTCTGTGTTCTCTTCTGTCCTACCTGATTAGGAGATTTAATGAAAAATCAATAACGAAACAGCTGTAAATGAAGAACTAATGTTAAATGGAAGAACATAAAGTGATCTGTTCTATATCTGTTAGTTTTGCAAAATATTCAAAAATTAATGAGGGTTGGAACAACTCTCCCATGAGGATGGTCTGATTGAGTTGGGATGGTTCAGCCTGGAGAAAAGACAGCTTCAGGGAGACCATGCAGCACCTTCCAGTACCTAAAAGGGCTATAAGAGAGCTGGAGAGAGACTTTTTACAAGGGCATGTAGTGACGAGGGAGGAGGGTGGGCTCAGATTCCTTACTGTGAGGGTGGTGAAGCCCTGGAACAGGTTGGCCAGAGAGGCTGTGAATGCCTCAACCCTGGCAGTGTTCAAGGCCAGGTTGGATGGAGCCCTGAGAGTGGCATCCATGGCCATGCCACAGGGCTTGGAACTAGATGAACTTTAATGTTACTTCCAAACCAAACTATCCTATGATTCTGTGATAGTGCAACATTAAACAGAATTATAAACATATTTTAGAATTTCACCAGGTGTATTCAATTAGACAGTCTTTTGGATATTTGTCCATCTAGGAAGCATGTATCATTTCAAAATGAATTATAGTTTTATCATATAATGCAAATGATGTTTGGTATCATCATCTTAGAACTGCACAAAGCTTTGAAAAAATGAACTTATTCTAACAGCCCAAGGATCATTCTGCCCATTTTTCAAGAAAGGCCAAGTATTTCTCTTACCACTGCATTAAGTACTTGAGGAGGTGCTCTTTGGCTGGGCAGAGAAGAGCTACAAACACAAGGAGGTGCTGTGCTGCTTCAAAGAGCTCTGCTTCTAGATTGCTAACCTTGTCTGTGGTTTTAAATCAGATTTCACCTAGAAAAAGCAATAGTCACTGCTTACCTTTCCGTTCTATGCTGTGAATGACTGTCCTTCCCTGTTCATCCACAGCCAGTAGAAATGTGGTTATACATTCATTTTCTCCCTGCAAAGAGCAGGAAATGGATTTATCCTCTGAATAATCTGCAGAGGGAAGGAAAAAAGTAATTCATCAGACCAAATTAAATTTAACCTTTAATAACTAGAGAGACTGCTGGCATCGTGTTTGTCACAGGCTCGTCTGCAGATGGTAAAGGGTGAAAGACAAAAGCAGAAATACTCAGAATTTTTACTACATTTCATGGTTTTTCTTCCAATCCCAATTTTGTTTAGTTTCTGATTTTTCACTTATATTTCTGAAGAAATGATCCAGATGTTGTCAATCTGCACTGACCATCTAGTGCACCTTGTTTGTTTAACGAACTGTGAATTTCAATGAATTGGAAGTGCTTCCAGCACTCTTAACTGTCTAGGAAATGTAATAGCCTCAAATTACAGGATGAAGTAAACAGTAGAACAAAGTATGTTCCTTTGGTTTGCAGATACTCCTGCCGCCTCTGGATCATGTTTCAGAAGCAGATATACATACGCCAGGCAGCTATGGATGCTGTTAAAGGGGCTGCCTTTCATTTCTTCCACAATATTCCCCTCAAAGGTCACTGCATGTCCAGTACTGTCACAAGAGTAAATAAAGATTAATAACAGAAATCTGCGATTCTGGGATTTTTGTAATGGGATTTCGGATGAAGCAAATAAAGTGACCTGAGATGACAGTCTGACCCCATTTATTTGTCCCTCCACTTGTGGTTGATTGCACAAAAATATAATCTTTTTTTTTCCTCCCAGGTTATTTCTAATCTGGGGAGCCGAGAAAAATTCATTCAAAGGGAACAGAGAGACAGAAAGAAGCTGAATCTGAGGCAGAATATAAAGCAAATAAGGCAATCAAAATTGAGAGTACAAGTCCAGAGCCAGAAATGTCATAATTCGGAGTGTAACTATAATATAATATTTTACAGAGAAAAAATACTTTATACCTGTGTGCAATAATACCTCTGGGGCTGAATGCTTATGTTTCCATATAGTTCATGATTTGAGCAGCACTGGAAATATGCTTTTCAATATGTTTTAGTCAAACTTCTTAGGATTTATTTTTTAGAAGAAAGAAAAACAGTAGGCTTCTCAAACATTTCTTTAAAAATAATTGCCACTCACCATTATTTCTTACTCATTTAAAACTCTTACTGATATTTCATAAGCAATTGTGCTAAAAATCTTAAAGTCCTCAGACTTTAATATGATGAGTAATTGAATAGGAATAAGACAAGAATACGTATTTTTAAAAGTCCTACTCTACATAAAAAAAGGCTTTCTCTATTTTTTCTTCCCCATATTGCTTATTATCATGAGATTTGGTCTTATAGAAAATACCATTAAACATCATAGAAAATATGGAAGTATGGACTACCTTCCAGTCCTTTTCTCTGCTTGTTATTAAAAGAGGACACTAGTTGGTTTGATTTTAATGAAAACCTGCTCTTGATCTGAACGTTGTATTTAAGCTGTTGCCGGTCCTTGGTGGCAGAGCAATGTGTTATCTACCAAGGGGACAGGCAGCCTAGACTTGCTGAGTTAACAAGATTTCGTTTTGTTCGAAGGGCCACAAACTGCAGACTCATGGATCTCGTTGACACATCACAGTTCCAGTAAGACTCTCAAAAGTTGTGCAATATTTGTACTTTCCCAACTCTTTTAAGCAAGCAAATTCAAAATATTGACTTGCTTACAAAGAGAAAAAAATAAAAAGGAAAAGGATAGTTGTTAGCTATCCTGAAAATGGAGAAAAACTTGCAAGCATATACCAAATATTATCCAGAAGGTAGTAACTGCACATAAATTAGTTATTTTTACATTTAAAACCAAGGGGAGCAGAATTCTGATTATGCGCAATGATGTAGAAATGAAAGCAAAAATGCCAGTTCAAGCTATTCAGAATCCAGCTTATGGTTAGTATTTTTATTTCTCTGATGTTATTTTTAGAATGAGGGATCACTAAAGAGAGACCATTGCATATGTTATTTGCAGTTCGTCAGCACAAAAATTTGCTGAGGTAGGTGAATTCCTGTAATTTACATCTGTGCAGTTTTCTGCATTCTGCAGTGAATCATCGCACTCTTCTGCAGTCTAATTCTGGTCATTTTAATTTGAAATAACTGAAGTTACACTGGAGAAGGATTCAGGTAACTGCAGCAAGCAGGAGACACAAAGCATGAAAGACCATTTCCTAACAGACACACTTATAAAAGATTCAACAACAAAAAAGTTGACTGTAAATGTCATTATGCCCTTTCTTGTTTGCCTTTTGCTCAACAAAAGGCTTTTTTGGGTAGGGTTCACCTCACTTTGACTCATAACAGAGCAGTGCTGATATAGAGGTTTATTCAGGCTCCAGCGCCCACTTTGCTGCTGCACTGGGAACTTGAGAGGTGTCAGTGTTATGGGGCAGGAAAAACTCAGTTTCTCCAAGGAAATACAACTGTCCCTGTCGGGCTTGTGGCAGGAGCAGCCTGATGCACTGGGGTGGTGGCAAGAGATGCCTTTTAGGAATTCTGGTTCCTCTTTCACAGTGAGTAGAGCAACTAGAGTTCCTCTTAGTGTGGCAAAGGGGGGATTAGCCTAATTTAAATGTTCAAATATTAGAAGTGAATGAAAATGAAAGTTCAGAAGTGGAGATAAGCCCAGCAAATGTGCAGCCATCAGCAGCTGCAGAGCTGCTGGACACCCCATGCCCTGGTGGATCCCCGGGTGGAGGGGCTGATCTGACCTGCTGGGGGGAGCAGGAGGAGAAACCCCCAGCAAACCCAGAACCAAAGCAGGGGAGAGGACGACTCAGGCACGATTCAGAGCCTAAAATGGGCACTCCCAGGAAACGGGAAAATGTAAAGCCTACGCTTTTTTTGTTGCTCCACACTTCCAGTCACTGTATTGCAACATTCATGTGCAAAAGAGAAACAAAATTTTTGAAGTGCTAATGTTTTATTTAACCTAGAGCTTTTACTTTTTTCTTTCCCCAAAAGCCTTGGAACATTAAAGAAATTAAAATATAAACAAGAAAGAAGTATACAACCCCATGAAGTTGCTCAATAATCTGTCTTAAATATTACGTAGTGTGCTAGTTATATCACTTTCAGATTAGTGAGTTTTGTTCAGGTAATAGTTTTTATTCTATGACCATTTTTTAGCTATTATTTTAAAGGTTAACTTTTTCCTTTTAGGACTTCTTAATGAGGCTACACAATTTAAAATAAAACAATTTGCAACAGCTGCTTCTTTTTTTTTTCCTTTCCTTTTTTTTGTTTTTTTTTTTTTTGGGGCATCTGGATGGGAACATGAAGGTTGTAGTAACTGCTGTAAATAAATTTTAAATCTAACTAAACAGTTGACAGTCCTGATCAGGGAAGCACAGGACACGAAGAAAAGGAAATATGCAGGAATAGGAGATGATATTGTCATGTTCATATTCCTGTGACCTTTGTGTATGTGAACAGAACCATATAAAAGGCTGTTTCTGTTCTTGATTAGCATTCATTATATTTGAAAGTATAATGTTTTATATATTCCTAGCTACAAATATCTGCCACCTTACAAAAGCAACCTGAAAACTTTGCTAACTAAAGAGATACAGTAAAAGTGCTTGTTTTGTAAGCCTGTAAAGATATTTTTATATTTGTAAACAAATATTGAAAGGCAAAGCATGATAGCATATCTAGAGAGGCAAAGCATGATAATAATTTTACTAAAAATACAAAATTAGAATTAATTGTTCTTACAAGGTCAATATTTGCAACATTTGATCTCTGTGTTAGGGAGTATTGCCATCAAAAACAAAAGGTGTAACTTTGCTGGAAGGATGTACATCAGTGACAAGTCTGCATGCCAACAGCTTGCAGGCACAAGCCTTAGACATGCTCACAGGATTCTGCATCATCATCCTCATTCTTACAGTCATCTTGTTTAATGCTCATGGTACATCTGTGATGTGGATATTATCAAACTTTGTCCTGCCTTACTTAACAATTTCTTGTGCCATAGGGTTGGGAATAGAATCACCACTAGAATAAATACTGCCTTCCTTTGCAGAAAAATAAAAAGCGCTTTTTTGATTTAAAGGTTTGTTTTGTTTTGTTTTGTTTTGTTTTGTTTTTTTTATTGTGGTGGGTTTTGTTGGATTTTTTTCTGATAGTAGTATTTTACTGAAGATTAATCCCTATTCCAGAAATTTCCATTGAGGCAAGGCAGTTTTGAATTAAAGCAAACAACTGAAAGATGTGCTTTGCCTTTAGAATATAAGAACTTTCTTTGCCACTGGTTAAAGGTCTGTCTTTGGTCACCAGCTGTAGTCAAGAATCTGCCTAAGGACTGGAGTCAGGTTTTGTATTTGTATGGCCAAAGAAGCCCCACTGAAACTCACGGTACAGGCATACCTTAAACTCGGGGACTTTCATCTATGACTGATTTTCAGGGACTGGTATCTATTAAATTTTATACTTTCCTGCATAAAATGCTTAGAAAATTAGTGATCCAAAGAGTCAATTAACCTGGAAGGGTAATACCAGCCCTGTTCTGCATTTCCTATTTGCCTCAGAAGAATCATAGACAGACAGTAATTCCCTTATGACCCATAATATAATTCCACAGCAGAAAAACAAGGCTACTTGCAAATATAAAATTACTGAAAGTGGAACCTCCTGCAAATCACACACACACACAAAAAAGGAAGACTGAGTATACCAACCCTTTGCCATGCTGACAGTTGCATCAACCAATTTGCATTTTTCACTGCAATCTCCCAGTGACTTGTCGTTGGAAGCCAAGTGGCATTCCACACAGCTCCTGTGGAAAATAATTCAGCAGCTCATCAATCTCTGCCTGTCACAAAGCAACAAAACAAAAGCCAGTACGTGTGCATCTGCATTTTAAAAAGCAGCTAAATAAAAGGTCTTCTGCTATGGATACAGCAGTTCTCAGGAATATGATAGGTACTGCCACCAAAAAAAATCCTAACAAAACCAAACAAAAAAACCCTGCCTGAATAAAGGCATTGTGGATAAGCTCTGTCTTGTCCTCTATTCTCTCCCAATTTATTAGCTACCAGACAGAACCCCAGGCAACATTATTCATGTAGGTCTATCAAAGACATGTGGTTACTCACATGTAACTTTCATCTTCAAAAAATTAAAAAAATAAATATTCTGAACACTAAATATTCTCACACTAAATACCAGCTGAAGGAATTCCTATCAGATGAACAATATCTGAAATTGACTTCAAAGAGATCAAGCTGAGGCACCTACTATGAGTCTGCCTTTGTTGCAAGTCTATTGAATAATGCATTAAAACACTTTTCAGGTGTCTCAACAGTTGTCTCTTGAATATGATTACTTGTCTTAGGAATTACTTAGATCCTAATTATAGTAATGAAACTAACAGGAAAATTACTTTTTTATTCAATGGTGGAATGATTGAAATATTATTTAAAAATACAGAGTCTAGACCAATTCCTTTAGAAATCTCTGAAAATCTTCCCATAAATTCAATTAAGATTTTAATAAATCCAGGGTTTATTAATGGAAAACAAAACAATAAACAATTCATAGATGAACTTTTCTGATGAAAAATGTGTTTGCTGATTCTTCACAAATAGCTTCAGCCAAATTGAGTGGCTGAGACTCTGAGAAGCAGCCTGAAGGAATGACTGCATAAAAGAAAAGAAAGGAGGAGAGGAGAAGAGAGGAGAAAAAAGAAGAGGAAAAAGGAAAGGAAAAAATGAAGGTAAAAAGGGTAAAGGGAAAAGGAAAAAGGAAAATAGGAAAAAGGAAAACTGCAACGAAACATCCCTAAAACCCCTGGCTATCTCTTGTTGCACTGAGTTACACATATCCATGGGAATATGCTGAGGCTGCTGAGTTTATCTTCAGGGGATGGAGGTGACCTTATCACTTGCTCTGGAAATGGTGAATAGTAAAAGCGAGTGGGTAATGGGATAGCCTCTATCTCATGGAGATAAATTCAGTGTTGGTGGTGGTTTTGTCATATTCACCATGTTTCTCATGCTGCACTCTCTTTCTCAGCTGCCTTGCCATTGATCTCTATCCCCTCTGACCTGGTCTTTCAGCTCTCTCGGTTACCCTACCCAGGTATTCCCAGTGTTCTCTCTCTTTTGGCTTTTTGTGCCCTGCGTTTCAGCAAGGGAAGACACTGAAACAGAAAGAAAAGATCCAACACTGCATACAATATACATGTTTAAACGGGTTAATGTAATGCCTATCATGTAACTTTATATTTCTTACTCTATGCCAAACTAGGCAGAGCAAAGCGGCAGCATTGTCCTTTTTGTTTAGAGCAGCTGATTGCAGAAATTCTCTTTGAACATACTGAGGAGCTCAGTTTTCTTAGGTTAAATTTATCACTAACAGAAAGAGATCGATGAATTAATCATGTCACAGAATAGCTTTTCACTCAGATACATTGTAGACTGCAATGACAGGTATGAAAATACAGTGTTGGAGAGAAATGGGTCTCAACTTTGAACAAGGAGACAGGACATCATCAGGAACCATGCAACCTAAAGTGCTTGGCATTCAGAAAGCAAAGACAGGGTCATTAATAACGTGTGTTCTGTGAAACCTAACTCAACTTCTATCTTAAATTTCTACTGAAGACTGCTTCATTTGGACTGTAGCCCTACAAGAGCTCATGTAATACAAACATGAGAAACGGTGTACTCAGGATGGTCATCTTCACAACCTGCATATTTTTGGTTGCATTTCCTGTCATGCACCAAAGCAGATACCTTACACCAGAGCAGGAAAGCTCCATAAATTGAGTATGTTCAGTGGACAGAAGACATTTCACCATTTATAATCAATTTATCATCAACTTACACATGACATACAGCTACCTGCTTATTCATTCCCAGACTATTATCTAGTTTATTCTACTTGCACCTCTTTAATTCAGCCAAGCTTAAGTAAATTTGGACTATGAATTTGCACATGCGTGAAGCTTGGATGGACAACATGACCTTACTCATTCAGCTGCATGAGAATGGTAATACAAATGCCACATTTTCCTGTGAGGCCATATAAGTGCCAGATAAGGCCACCATTTTGATTTGTTGTACAGCCAGGGACAGCAGTGGAAGTGTAAAGTTTTACCTTTGCTGCTTGAAGTTGGCTTAATTGTTTCACATAAAGTCCTTTTGTACATGAGTAATGCTCATGAATGGTTGATCTATGGGTTGCGACTACCCATCTCAAAGGACAAAGAAACTCTTTGGTTCTGGTCTGTAAATCCAATTTACAGACATGGCAGTAAACAGACTGTTGAGGCAGTATAGGGAATAGATACCTGGATGATACAAACATCAGAGCTTAAAGCCAGCACATTACCGTCTAGAACTGCAAGGGTCACCACAGAGAGGGCATTTTTCACAGGTTTGGCCCGAAGCCCCAGGATGGGTGCAGGCGCATGTTCCACAGATGCATTCGCCTCTCCCACTGCACAGTGTCCCATCCACAGCAACGCAGGTGCTGGTATCAGTTGTGCAATTACAGTATTCACCACTCCATCCACCGTGGCACCTGCATTCCCCACAGTCACAGTCACCATTGCCTGGAAAAACATTTATTACACTTCAAATCAGTCACTGACAATTCAAAAAGAATCTGAAGGATGATCTTTAAAATCATTCACTTTAACAGAAAATATTTTGCTCTCTACAACTATTCTTCTAAACATCTTTCTTTCTCTCCCAGAATTTCCAGTTTTAAGTCAGAGGATCAGACTTTTGCTTAGACTCTCTTAGACTCGAGTCCTCCATGCAGATCTTGTCTCCTAGCTGTGCACAACCTAATGCATAAATACTTTCAGTTTATAATGGTACAGCCCAAACTATTTTAAATCTAAGTCTACCATTCATAAATAGTAATTCTTTATACAGAATCGATTGCAACAGAATATATGATGAAGATAGAAGCTCACAAGCCCCCAGCTAAGGGTGGGCCCATTGAGCTAAGCGCAGCCGCTCCCGGCGGCACTGAGGGACCGTACCTGCACACTGAAGGCCTCGGTGCCTGACGCAGGAGAAGTCGTCACACTCGCAGCGGGGCCCGTACACCTTTCCGTAGGGGGACGGGTGGCACAGGCACTGCCCGCAGTAGCAGTCGCCTCTGCCGCTGCAGGAGCTGTGCTCGGCCGGGCCCCGGCAGGAGCTGGCGCCGAGGGAGCTCTCGTCGCACTCGCAGCGCGGCCCCACGAACCCGGGGCTGCACACGCACACCCCGCACTCCAGCGAGCCTTTCCCTTGGCTGCATTTTGGGCTCTTCCTCTCGGCCTTTGCCTGGCAGTTACAGCTGCAGAGGGGATGAATTTCCATTTCCAGCACATCGCTGAGCCCCACGGGTTTTATCTTGATGCGCCTGCCGGTTTTTTCACAAGAAGAGAGACTTATGGTCACATTGAAAGAGACCTGGAAGAGAGAATGGGAGCTGCTGGGAGCTGGAGCACAGGGAACTCTGCAGGGTGCTCAGGAGCTGCATGCAGAGGACAGAGCAAGAAGGTCATAGATACTGCCTGAGTTTCGGTAACTTGTCTGGAGGAAGATTGCTTAATGAAGAGAAACTCTACCATGGTGTCCTAAATTATATGAACTTCATGTCTTTGGAGAATACATTCTTCACTTACTGTATCTCCCACTTTCACGTGAGAGCATTTCCTCTGATGTGGAAAAAAGGTCCCGTTGTTACAGATGGCCGTGAAGGAGAGATTGAGCCCTTCCGTCTCTCCCAGGATCTCCAATTCAACCTCAGACCTCAGCTCCTTCAAGGAAAAAAGCGTGAGATGAATGGAATGATAACACTGCCACGTGCTGCCACTGCTCCACCTCTGTGTAACATGGACTATGATTTATCCTGACTTGCACAGCAGCACACTTGTGCTTTGGCACTTTGTTTACAGAACTCTCTATTACAAGAAAAATGGGGAACAAGCAAAACAAAGGAAATGCCAACAGACCCAGCTTTCAGCGGAAAGCAATGGTGGTATCACTTTAATATCTGCTCACAGGGTTTATTTCCTGCCCTTCCAGGAGAACAAATTCAATGTTTTATTAAATCACCTTTCATCGCTCTGCTGACTGATGCAGGTTTTCTTTTAGATCTGGACTTACTGAAGAGTGGATTTGCGTACCTGATTGCATTGCTAGCTCTGGGTTTTCCCTGATTAGCCAAACTGTGTCAATATTGTTCCCTCCCTTCCTTTCTTTTCACAATGGAAATTCCTGCTTCATGAGCTGTTTGTGCTATTTTAACCTGTATTTAACAACTTCCCCATTATTTAAATTAATTTGTTCAATCAAACCTTCCTTCTGTAAGTCTTCCTGAACTTGCTCATACTAGGTATTTTTATTTTAAGTCTTTAAAATATTTTATCGCAACTTTGCTTACACAACCTTAATCCAAAGCCTATCACAGGCCACGGGGAAATTCCCTATGACTTCATTGGCCTGTGGATCCAGTAAATGGAAATTTTTCAAAAGTACCTCAGCAACTGCTAAGAAAACATCTCACTGACTTGACTTTGTGCTCATGGAGGTTTAATTGCTTGCAAAATACCCCCTGCCCTTCAATCAGAGCACAAGAAGCTTGCTGACCTTACTTCAGTGAGTCATTCTACTAAAGGTGGCAGGATGACTCACTGGAGTAAAGGTCTGGTGGGGTAAATCAAAGTAAAAATAGAATAGGTATAGAACTGCATAGACAAGTCCCTGTCCTTTGTATATGCTCTGGATTCCTTGGAAATTTGTTTTAGGGTTGTAAAACTGCGCCCTGGGCATCAGGTTTGTGATGTTGGTAGCTTTGGATATGTCCAGTTGTCTTTTTATGTTTGGTTTGGAGGTAGGTGCTTGTGCTGCTATTGAAACAATGCAGACTTGTAGATAGTAATTTGTTTTCAATAGCTGGGCTCTCCCAAAAGGACCAGATACAGCAAACCTTTAGGTAAAGCTGTGACTGTGGGCATGTGCTTGTCACTGGAGATATCACCAGTAGTCCCCCCTCCACCAGCTGCAAAACTACAAACAGAGTGCAACCGTAAGAGAAAATTAAATCTGCTGAACACCAAATTGTGATACTTTGGATTCTGTAAGAATGTGTCTTGCTGTTGTGAGAGATCTAATTATTCATCTTACATCACTGAAAATTAACACAAACTGTGATAAATTCAAGGATTTTAGATCCTAATATCTGTGAGCACTTCTAATGATGTTCTAAAACTACTAAGCTGTCTGGCCATAGTTTGAGGACAAATAGCAGACAGGTTAGTGAGCTTCAAGCCACTCATACAGAAACATTTGTGGTTCAAAATATTTTCTGAATGAAACAACAAACAAAGCAGCACTACATACTTGTGCCCTTGTGTTACTTGTCCTTTCTAACACATTATTTCTTTGATCTCATTTTTCTGTAAGTGCAAGGATCAAAAACTGGAAAAAAAAAGTGGAATTTTTCTGAAATTTTAAATTCTTGGAATGGGGCTTTAATCAAACGGCCTGCTATCTGTCACAATGCATTTTAGCCTGCAGCTCTGCAACACAAACTTGTGCAGAATTCAATGCTAAACAAAGCAGGCAGAAATATGCTTACAGGAGAAAATGAACCATACTTGGAAAGAACATGAGAACTCCTTGCAACAAATATTTTGACAGCTCAGACTTTCTTAACTTGCTTACTTCCTCTCTGAAGCTTTTGGATGGCAACACATGGTGAATGGCATTAGCAAACCTTGTGTTTGCAAAGCAAGTAAACACTCAAAAACACTTTAAAAGTGTTAAAAGATTTAGCCTAACTCTACTCCTAGGGGGCAAAAAGTTATTTATTTCTTTTCTTGTGAGTAAAGAGGCAGAGACATAGGACATTGAATTACATTTCTGAGAGTATCATGAAAAGTTTCTAACAAAAGTAGCATTAGATCTGTTTTGCATCTGATTTTCATCTGTGTCTCTCCTGTCATTTCCTCCTTCACAGTAAAAGAAAAATCAGATACCTTTACTCCTGTCAAAGTGGGTTTTAGTGCTTCCTGCTTGGAAGATTTTCAATCACGAAACAGTAAAATTGTTAACCTTTGAGGTTAAATGTAATAAAATGGACTTTGGGAAATTTTGAGTGTGTCATGTTGCTGCTTGTACACTTTTTATATCTTGAAAGAAACGTGGGATTTCAAGAACCTACGTGCAGCTCTGGTGCATGGTCCAGACATGCTGTGCCTGGATGAGGCTGTGACGAGTTATGGCCCAAAGGCAGGAGCACCCTTCCTGCAGTCACCTCCCTGCCACTCCCGCAGTGCAGTAAGCACAGAGCTCAGAGCTCCCTCCAAACCATCAGGAGGTTGGAGGATCAGATTAAAAAACAGGATCAGATTAAACAGCTCAGGAGCTGCATCGTGGTCACCACTGCCAGCTCTGGGAGCTGCTCTGCTTCAAAGCATGCGGCAGCTCAAGAGCAGCTGAAAAGCCAACAGAGGCAGGAGGCTGAGGACAAGACAGAGAACATCATTTTGCCTTTGTATAAACCTTAGTGTGTCCTGTACTGTGTATTGCAAGCTCCCGTGGGCTCCACACTCATGAGACCGAGGGAGGGTAAAGAGACAATCAGATAAAATTACCAAGGGAATGGAGCAGCCAAGGAGAGACTTAGAAGTCTGGAACTGTCCAATTTGTAGATTAGGGGTGTGGTAGGTGTCTCAGTGATACAATATTATGAAATCACGAAGACACAAAGATAAGGTGAATGCAGAGCTGTTATTCACCAAACCCTACAGCATGGGAAGGGAGGTGCACTCAGTGAAACTTTGAAACATAAGAAGTAAGATAGGAATAAGAAAAATGTACCTTGACACAGTGCAACTGAACTCCCTCTTGTCATAGAAGGCAACAGAGGCCAAAAATATCAGCAGGTTCAAAAAGGAGAATAGGAAAAAAATCATAGGCCATAGGAATATAAGCAGAAGCTAAGGAGAAGAGGCAAGGATTCACTTCACTCTTCACATTTTCAGTATTTCAGTGGAGCATCATTCCTCACTGATGTTACAGCAAAGGCACCAGGACATAGTCCTGGGACAATTTTTGTGTGTTTTTCTGTTACTTACTGACAGCAAAATGTATTTTAGCTGTTAAATGTAGGAACCTGTGTCTATACATTAGACTGCCAGCTCAAAGAAATGCTGATAGGAACCAGATGTGACTAGCAGCAGGTTGGAATCCAGAAACGAAATCCTGTTGCCACTCAAAAGTTTAGCAGTGGCTTTGCTCATGAGAAGATCTGCCTGTCTGTATTTACTACAATTTGTACTGTCCCCAGATTAACCCTGAAGTTCTCTCCTTATATAATTTTCCATAAAATGGAGAATATTCTGGTATTTTCCATTTAATTTTTAAAAATCATAACTCAATAATTGTATTGCTTTCATTGCTTGTATAAAAGTTAGAAGAATTTGGTTTCCTTCCTATCACCAAGACCAAAGTAATTTTGGGACAGTCATGATTATCTTATTCAGCTGATAGAAGGAAGAGCAGAAAAAAAAGTAAGGGAAGAAGAAGTTATTTGCAAAGTTATTTGTCATTGTAGACAACTGGTAGAGCTGGTTTTTAATGAAAATGGGCTGAGACAGAAGAGAGAAATCTATGGTATATCAGCGTATATGTAAATTAATGTATATGTGCAAAACCTGTACAGCTGCCTGAGAACATTCCTCGGACAGAAGAGAACCCCCAGGATGTGTTTTACAAACAAAGCTCTGAAGAGCAGTGGTGTTTATGTTCCTGACATCGTTACAGTATTTCTTTGTATTACCTAAACAAACCCATTCAGGTCCTGGCATTACCTAAACAAATCCATGTTGGCTCTAATGTTCCTCTTTTTAAAAACCTCAGAACAGCCTCACAGGGGCAGCATCAAATTGCTAAAGCAGAGAAGAGCACTTAGCACAGAATAGTGGTTTTTCCCTACAGATATTCTTGCAAAGCAATTGTTTGTCTGCTCTGGTGGCAGCTACCAACAGGGAGAGAGCTGAGTCCCTCTTGAGGAGTGGAACTGAGAGACCTGAATATTAAAGAAGGCTTAAGACTAGGTGTAAAATACAGGAATATGAAGAAGGTAATGCAGAGATGAGACACTGATTTAAATTCAACATTCCAGCAGAACTAAGGATTGAGAGGTTATAGGAACTTTGTTTCTGTGCTTACTTAATCCTCAGAGTGAACACTTTTCCTGTTAAGGTCAGCACCTAATATAAAAAATGATGTAATCAGTTCATGAAAGGAGTCTTCTCCTTCTTCAAAGACACTTCTTTTTACCAAATTGCAAACCAGCGTTGAACATGTAAACATGAAGGAAGGAACTGCATTGTAACCATCTTACCTCATATGCAGCAATGATCAACTGGAGAATATTTCCAGAATCCTTCTGTAGTCGTCCAACAGTAGCTCCAGGAATAAACTTTGCATAATTCTGGAAATACAAAAAATGAATTTAAAGCACAACAGAAGTCTAGGTGACAAGGAGCTACCATCTAAAAAAATCCACAAACCCAAACAGAGTAAAAACCAACCCCAAAACAGAAACGAAAGAGCTCACAACAAAACCACGTATATTGAAGACAACTGAAGTAAATGACAGCAACATTTTCAAGAATTCTTGCAGTCTCCATTGCTCACATCTTAATGAAACAGTCAGATGGAGAAGAGCTGGTTTCATTTAAAATTCTTTGAACATATATTGCTAAATCACCTCTATACACTTGGAAGTTTGATACTGTAGTATTCTTCAAGCTCTAATATTTCAAATTTAGAAGGAAGATATATTTTATCAACAGTTGTGTTTTTCTCTAATAAAAATATCCAGAAATAAAAATATTCAGCTGCTCTACTGTTGCTGCACTGCTCGAGTCTTGGACCCTACATTCAGCACTTGCAGTCACTTTTTAATCTTTGCACATGTATCTCAGTGCTCTGTGGTTATGATGGATTGTATGTTAAACTTCTGTTAATAATATAGTGCCAATTTAGCAATTTATTTCCATGATAAGCTTTCTTGTCTTTTTGCATTAAATTGCACTGTGACACTAACATGACATGTGACAGCTAGATTTTAAGTATGCTGAATTAAAATTTGTCTTGCCTGATTGTTAACTACATGAAATTCCCTTGCTTTTACCAGTGCCTTTGGAAAACAATGTGTTCATCATTTTAAAAAAACCACATTGTAGCACGAGTTTTCCTTTACACATTATCATATCAATGCTGTTATTTAAAATAAAAGAAAAATATCCAGAGAACTATTAATAAACATGGGTAATTTGATACCCTTGTATCCTTATTATACTTTGTATCTCCCAAAGCCCTGTGATTACTTTATGTATTATGTATGGAATAGTCATCATTCATTAGATTTCTTGTGTAAATCAGTGGGATTAACTGCATTTTATGTTACAGCTGGTGACTTTGCATTCCTGACTCCTCCTGTGATTAGTGCCCTCTCAAGGATTCTTGGAATATTGAAACTCTGCGTTTTGTACACATGGACCTTTTGTGAGAAAAAATGATAAACCTGGAATTTAAAATACAGTCCCCTTTAAGCTGTGGTATGCAAAACAAACAGCAGGGATATGCTGCTCTGAACACTTTGGTTGATCTCTCCTCTTTGAACAAAAATTTTCTGCATGGTGATACAAGAATGGCATTTCAAGCCCAGGCTGAGTGTGTGTCTCTAGTCCTTTGGTTAAACCTCACCTCTTTGCAAATATTTCTGTTCAAGCACTGCCAAGGTGAGGCAGATGGATGCTTTTGGGGTGCTACTATTGCAAAACATCCAAAGGATATCATGGAATTTAGTCTTTCAGCAAATATTCATTAAAAGGTGAACTGCCATTTTATAGGGATAATCTGATTCCTGTAAAGGAAATTTGACAATTATACGTTTGAGCTCAGTGGGGTATGCCTATAATTTAGCAGTGTAAATGATAGAAGAATTTTCATCATAAATAGTGTGCCATGCCAAATATATAAATGTAATTTGAGATTCCGTATGAGTGTGGAGACTAGAGTATTTTTAGTTCAATTTTCAGCAGTGCAATGCAGCCTGAAACGTTAGTTTTCAAGCTGTTTCTCTTATGATATAAAATGAAATAATTCATCCAAAAAAAGAGTAATTTTTGTTTCAAAAGAAATGCTGCTTAGTCAGGAGTAAAGACGGAGTCTTTCCCTTATCTAAGTTTGAATACATTTTTAAAGAATTCCGCTTGAAAACAAATAATATCAGCAATAGTAGCAACTATTTCATGAAAGCTTTAAGACTGGTGTTTTCTTTTATAGCAAAGTGCGATTTGTTAAACTGTAATTATTATTGCCATATTCACAGATGCTTTTTGAGTGAATAGCTTTTATAGAATGAAAACATCCCCTGCTGCTTTGGCAAGACTCAGCTGAGACTAATGATGCCAAAAGTTAGACATACATGAATATATTATAAAAGACTTTTTTTTAAAAAAAACAACATTTCTTTAAAAAAATAATCTCAAATAATCAGGGCTCAGTGTAAAGAATTTTCTCTCTTCTCTTGCATTTACTTTTGAGTGGCTGTATAAATGTTTCCACATGATTGCTTCTGAAGTTCTTGTGATCAGGGAGAGCATCAGATTTAAATGATCTCTTCAGGTTACTGTGCAGTAGCTTTTTAGGTGCACAGAATGTTCGAAAGCTACACCAGCTCTGTTATAAGCATAGATGTTATGTGCTTGAGCCACCCCTAATATTTGTGTGTTAGATAATGATACACATGTAAGTGGATAAACTGAAAATTCAATTGAAGAGGATCAAGAATATTACATGTCTGAATTATTTTGGGCTAAATTGTTGGGGATTATACAGGGCTAGAAATACCAAATGTATATTTGACAGTCTGAACACTGCACTTAAGACTAATGGAATCTATCAAGTCTATTTAAAGTGGTGCTTTCTAAGTCCTCACAGTAATTTTAATGTAAGTTTGTCCCTGAAAACTCAATTATAAATAGCGATAGTCAGTATTGGTATCTGATATAATTAGATGCTGAGTTCAAGTGGATTCAAGATGAGCTATTTGGGGAGAGTCTTTCCACCTCAAAGGATAAATGGAAGGGTTTTTTGAGGGAGACTACAGAATCTCCCTCACTGAAGCTTTACAAGAGAAGTGAAGCACCAAAACTTTTAAGGGTTTACGGTCCTCTGCTTCCACTTCCCAGGCTACCTGAGCAGGGACCTTACCACAAGAATAATTCTCATTGTCTTGCTTTGTTCTTTTTCCATTCTTAAGCATAGATACTGGTTATTTACATTTATATTACAAAATTGCATCACAGAGATGAAAACATGGCACTATTTCCCTGTTTGCACATCCTACATCAACCTTTGAAAGGGGGCTCTGTATGTATATTATACTCCGGAAAAAACTGCACTCCAACACTTGTATATGACTTTTGTACTTGCTTTGACTGATTTTTTACATCACCTACAGGACAAAAAGCAGACTGTAACAACTGCAGCTTTCCAAATAAATGAAAGAAAGCAGTATTAAAACACAAAATCAGGAGATAGATTATATTCAGTGGGATTATTATACACCCTAAAAGATAGAAGATTGTTGTACTTTCTTTTTTCTAACAAAGAAAGTAACAAGCACAAGCCATTCCCTAGCTGGGTTAACTATGATTTGTATTTTTTGCTAGCTATAAGCCCTTGTTCTCTGTGAACAAAGGGTGCCTCTTGGAAACTTTGATACTGACATAAGACACAGGGCTACTGAAATAGAAACACCTTGATAGGGATGCTGCTGGCCAGCTCTGAGGGTGACCACAAGCAATTTCCAAGGCAAAATACAGTGCCATCAGCAAGAGACGTGTTTCTTTGGACAAAAAAAGGCTCTGTAAATCAAAGAGGTATTTCCATACTACCTTCCTAGAACAACCATTATTCATGAAGCACCTATTAAAAAAAAAGCACTGATAAGGAAAAATATTTCACCTGCCATTAATTGGATCTCTATTAAGAAATTGTTAAAGTCACTGCATTTGTAAGTGATCAACTTCTACTGTTATCGATCTAAATTTTCATGATCCAGCTCAGTATTCAATAGAATCTTCAAAAAATCCAGGCAGTCAGTGCTTCAAGACTCAGTGTTCCTTCCCTTGCCAAGGCTGTAACCTGAGAGTCAGTTTACAAAATTTGTGACTCTCGTCACTTTTGTCAAAGGGCTTGAGCATCAGTCTTACTAAAAACAACTCCACCCCCGGAATCAGTTGCAGAAGTAGTGCAGGGTCTTCCCTGGGTTACACAGAGGACGGAAATAGAAAACCATCCCACTGGTGACTACCTCAAGGACTCAGCTGCTCTCTCCTTTTCCGTACTCTTTCTTTCCTATTTTCCATGTGGTAATCACAGCAGAGGAGCACCTCTCCTCATTACTGTACTTCTGCTTTTAATACAGAATGTTTTGCAAAGGCTTCTGCTTCAGAAAGCCAGTCTCATTGTATCAGCAGGACCATCCTTGCTGGCTCCCTCTCAACCAACTTGAATAACTTTGAAGGAACAATTACTCTCTGCTTGTCCCTTTTCACACAGCAGGATGTAGCCAGGCAGCCAAGCTTAGTCTGCAAAACCCCTTATATCCCCAATGAACTCCTATCTAGAATTTCTTTTAGCATGCAAAGATTTTTTCCCAGGAGCAGGACTGGACAGAAAATGAAATAAGAATTACCAATATCCATCTTATTTTATCTTAGAAGGCTTTTGCTCACATTCACTGTAAGAACAGGGAAGCAGCTGTTGGCAGCTTCACCTCAGCTCACAGCTGGAATATCCAATGGGTCAAAAGTATCACAGGGCTGCTTGTGACTGTGGAGGCTGAAAAAAGATGCCTGCACAGAAGACTGATGGAGCTGCAGGTATGAATGATATTCCAGTCAATAAAAATATGGATTTTGCATATTCATATCTACTGCTCCTCTTCTTTCCTCTCTCTCCTGGCTCCCATTTCCCATGATGACTTCACACAGCAGGAAATCACTGAATAGGATCCTGCAAGTCCTAATGTCCAAAACGCCTGTAATGAAGAGTTTTCTTTCAGTAGTCATGAGGAACAATGCATGAGGAAAGAGGACTTTGTCATCTATTTTACTTTCCATCTTGGCACTGGTGTCCTATCAGACTCATTGGAAAAAGTCATAGAAATAAAGAAAAATGAAAAAAAAAACCCAAACCCAAGACCTCAGAGCTGAGCACGCAGATAGCTGCATGTTTCAGGTATATTCTTGTTTTATAAAAGGAAGAAAGGGTTTGACTCTCCTCTAGCCTTATAAAATAAAAAAGGCTAATCACAATAATTACACTGAATAGTTTAGCAATGCATAGTTTGTCAGCCCTTGTCTTAAAGGATTAGTGTGATTCAACTTGAAATCCAATTTAAAAGTTACCTTAGAACACCAAAATCAATACATGAAGATGCACTTAAGCAGAAGAGCTTTCCTCTGATATACAATTTCTGCTTTCCTCTGATATACAATTTCCTAGTTATTTTTATCACATAAATATCTTGTAGAATTCAGTCCTTAATACTAGAATTACTGTATCAGCTGTTCAAAGAGGTAAGCTTTAAAACAAACATTGGCAAACTGAACATTTAGTTTGCTCACCTCATATATGTGAACTTGCTCATTTGTTACAGCAAAAATTAATAGAACATTGTTTTGCATGAGTTTGTCAGTTAATTGTCCAATTGTGGGATACTCCTGCAAACAAACAAAAGAGAGGCACATCAATCTGTTTCTCACGTGCTTCCAGTTACTTTCTGCCATGAAACACACATTCCAGTGATCATAATGAACTCTTTGTTCTCTGTGTAGTATAAACTCTAATTAGGAATACATGTATACAGAATAAAAGATAGCACATATAATCTCCTTGTGTTGTTTTTAGGGAAACCCTTCCGTAAAAAGTACAGAGCCAGACTCCATAGTGGAAGCTTGGCTCAATAGCATCTGTGTTATATATATATTTAATTCAAAGAACAGCACTGCACCAGAACCAGGTATTTGTCCTACAATGAACACCATAGAGCATATATTCAGTATTTTTGAACACTGAATCTTAAGCTGGTAAGTTCTCCTACAGGAACAGTGTCCAGCAAATTCCTGAGCTGGTCCTGAATTCACAACCTTTCAGCGAACATAATTAATGCAAATCTTGCCTTCCCTGTAGAAGGAAATACTATTTCGTCCAATTCCATGGGTTTTCCTATTGCAGAAATCAGATCAGTTCTTTTTTGTTAGCCATCATCCATCTGAATCCTATACAAACACACTGTACTCTCTTGACTGAAATGAGCAGTTACAAATAAAATAGATTATGTGAAATAGCTGGATTCCCCAGCTTTTACATATTTCAGTGCTATAAGCATAATTCACTAATTTTCTAAGTTGTTTGTGTTAGTCTTTAAATTTCCAGGATGTGAGAGTGTACAAAATTCATAGTTAATTACCAGAACAGTTGACATGGAATATTCATTATTGTGGTCCAAATGGCAGTTGCCATCATTAGGAATAACTATTCCTGCCAGTTTACTGTCCATCCCAAAATGGGAATCAGCGTCACTCACAAACACCAGCAAATGTAGAGAATCATTCCTCCATCCAATTTTTTCCTGTCATTTGAAACACATCAGTTTAGCAGGCTATATTGCATCACAACATAGAAAAACAACAAAATATTTGGAGAACAGAGTCTCAAAATAAATGAAGAGCATCATTCTCAAGGAAGTATCAAAGATAATACAACATCTCTTAAGAAATTATGTTCATTCCATTGTCTTTGGATAACATTTTGTTTCCCCATCCCTGTGTTTAATAACATGGGTTGGCCATGTTCATGTCAATCTGCTTACTACTCTAAACATAATCAATAAAAAATACTCAAAGAGAAAGACAGACCCAGTAATTATACAGATATTTGGGCTTATTTGTCCCTGGCAATTAAAAGGAAATTTAGACTAAAATATTGCAATATGCATGTTTTGCTTGTACAGCCAAAAGTATTTTCACATGTATTTAATGAGGCTCCTGGCTGGTGCTGAAATTGTTTGAAAAATAATCTGTAACTTTGAAATACCAACATGTAATACTAGAAGAAGTAATATATGGAATAATATTACACTTAGAAGTTTCAATTACCTTGCAAACAGCTGCCTGCATAATTGCATCAAATCCTCCCTCTGGAGTGTCTATATTAGCAGAAATTCGCTGTCCTTTCACAATTTCATTGAATTTTTCAGCATCATTTGTTAGGGGTAAAACATGTTTATATCCAAAGGTGGGTAAGCACTCGTATGGTACACTTCTGCAAGAAAAGTGAGACAGCTTGTGGATAATACAGAGTGTGAAATCAGTACAATGTCTACTTCAGAGGACTAGTTTTGGTCTTACATCACTCTGTGTCTGAAAAGATTTAGTGAAAAATATAAAATAATTAAAGAGCATCCGGTGACTTGGGCAATGTAAAAAATCTGCATAAAGGCTGGGAAATGCCTCCTAGAGCAGAGCAATGCAGCCAGTTACCAACGTGCAGCCCTTGCCATGCCCCTTGCTCTGCCTTGATTTCGTATTTGGAAGCATATTGGGATCTGCAGTTCCTTAATGGCATTCAGAGAGAACCACCAAGGTGCTGCAGTCCTGCTCCAGGTTGCAGAGCACAGCTAAGGGCTGGGGCAGCCTGGGGCCAGGCAGACTGCTAGGCCTTAAGGGGGGAAAAAAAGCAGGAAAACAGCATTGATGGCTAAATGAAACTGGTATTCTGTGATGGGTTTGAGTTTGCAACTCCTTAGCATAATATCATAAAATTCTTTATATACATATATATATTTATATACACTAGTAACTATACTACATACCTTTTTGTTAACATATTAAGCACATTTGTAACTAGCAGCAAAAGCTCAAAAGCAGAATCATTCCCAGATTCCTCTACCTGAGTAATGTAAGAGTCAACAGAGCAATGATCAGAGCGTGAAACTGAAACAAACAAATCTTATTTCACAAACTGACTCATTTACAGCTGGAAGAGGGCAGGGTTTCCATGAAGCTGTTGAAATTAATTTTAGCCAAAAGATTAATATTATGACTTAATGTTGGCATGCAAACAGATGTTGGGACTTTCCCTGCCTACCTGCAAGGGTTGTTTATTTCTGCAGCTGTAGTTTTAATAAATGGCGAAACCGGTTTTTCAACAAAAGATCCAAACCCCAGTCTGAAGTTGCTTGTCAGTTTTGACATCTCTTTGGAAAGAGTTGAACCCAGTTCTTTGATTGTATTCAGATCATCATCCATGGAAGCTGAAAGATCCATGAGGTAGTAGAGATCGATTGGATAATCTTCAGTCTGGCGAACTTTGATCTGTATTGTTTCTTCATGTCCTATTAAGTTCAGGGAAAGCGGGATACAAATCAGCACTTCTGTGCAGAAAGCATGAGCAATACCAATTTCTTCATAAACTTCTATATGGTGACAATTATCTGGTATTTTAAATCACCAGTAGTATTAACTAAAAAGCTTCAAAAATTATCAACAAAAAAATCTCAAATAAGAGTCTGAAAAATTAAAAGTAGTTCTAATGCTTGGAGTTTTTTTCTAAACAGTTCTTCAGTACTGCATAAACACAGAATTAAAACTGATTGTTATAATTTGAAAAAATACGAGAATATCCCTTCAGTATGCAGCTTTAGAAAATTTAGATATGGATCTAATTAAAACTAGAGGTAGCACTTTGGGATCCTATCATATCCTTTAAAAATGTAAAGAAAGTCAAAGTGTACACAGAGATTTTATTTTCAGTTTCAACACTGTGACCTGACCTAACTGGATGTTTCTTACTTTTTTTTATGCCAAATTTTCTCCAGGAAAAATTCACGTCTGAAGGACCCCAAAGTAGGTTTGGAATGCTATCATAAATGTCACTAGTACTTTGTAAATCCTCAAAGCAAGATTTTATGCTGCCTCTGAGATACTCTGTTTGCCAGACCAGCAGGGGAGAGGCACAGGAGCTCAGCTGGGGACAAGCCAGGGGCTTTCATTCTCTCCCTGCCACCTCACTGGCAAGAGAAGAGAGGAACTAAAAATATATATCCTTATTTTTACGATGTACCCAGCACTTCTGAAAGTATTCTGAACTCAGTTGAACCTAGTTTTCATGCAGTGAGTCAACAGATAATTTTGGACTCAACACAGGTTTTCATCTTTATTCTGTCAAGATATTTTTTAGACTGTTCAATCCAAGAAGCTTCAGTTTATCCCACTGTCTGAAACAAAATATCCCACTCCTATGAACTGTGACTTACCTGGTCGCAGCCTCAGAGTTAATTTTTGGGGAGAAATCTGTGTGACATCAGAATTGTTCTTCTGGGATGATGCAGTTAGGGGAACATTTCTGTGCATTTTCACTTCTGAAATTGGAAACTCAATCATATTCAACTGGCATCCTTTGGACAAAAGATTTTCCAGGGTATCACACCTCCCATGAATACCAGATGAGTCTGTGTAATTCTAATGCAAACAGGAGATGGAAGAGATGAGTTAAATATTTTTACTGAATAGCCCCAGCACCTGCCGGAAAAAAGGTCAGTCCAATGCAGGGAACAGAAACAAAGGCACAAGTTTGTGCAAACTAGTGCAGAACTAGATCTAGGTGGCACAGAAACCTAAATTTGCCCTTCATGGGTCATATCACACAGGTGTATAATTCATGTAACTTACACTGACTTATTATCCTGGGAGAAACTGCTCTATTGTGGGGGAATGGGAATTGTGCCACTCACTGCATTTGGCTTCTCACAGCACTGGGAAGGATAACACAAAGCCCCTCTGAGCCACTGGTTTTCCTATCACAGGATTATGCCACAAACTCATCAGTCTTTCCTAGACAGTTTTGAACTGCTGATGGAAGCACGTTATTTAATAAGAGAAGAGGCCTTGCTGCTAATAAACTCCTGGGCATTTTGGGACAAACTGATTGTGGGCTACCTGGTGTTTACTGGTTCTTTTTTTCTGACCTACTCTTTCTCCTCAGCTCTCATTTCACCTGTTCACTGAAGCAGGCATCAAGTCCTTGTTCCTCTGCCTGGTGCCCAACAATGACCACGGCCTGTCCCCACGGTTCCCCAGCACCAGCAGGGCTCACGGCATCCCCACATCTAAATCTGGCTCAGCATCCTCCTTGACCTTCTCCCACCCAGAGGAAATCACAGGCCTATTGATATCAGTTGGATATCTCACAGTTTATTTTTGTTACTCAAAGCACTGATACGCATTCCTTTCCACAGCGCTGCTACAGGGTTGGTACTAACCTTGCATAATGGTGAAGTTAATGGTTACTTTCACAAAGAGTAAAAGTAACCATTCTGTGCCTTATTAGAATTTCCCAGAGCTATGCTTAGAGTTAAGATCCTCAAAACCACTCAGCTGTCTCCTGGAAACTGTTCTGGTCTGCAAGACCTTTTGACCACAACCTGGGCAATGCCTTGGAGAACCAGCTCTGAAACATCCAATTCCTGGCAGATGGTTGTGGGCCCATTCCATGGGGCTGCTGCTCTCTCCTATGCTTGGGCAAACAACCCATGGATCAGCCATTAAGCCACAAATACTCACTGAATTCAGTCACTGAAAAACTTTCCATGCAAAACAAAACAAATTTACTTTAAACCTATTAAAACCAGAACGATGACCCATCTTTTCAGCAAAACATCATCATTCACCTGAAAATTTTCAGGGATCTCATACATTTTGATGGAAACAATATTGAGACACCTGCTGGGAACAGTGGTTTATTATTCTCCAGACTGAACCTGATGCCTTTGCTCAGGCAAAACTCTCACCTACTGCTTCTTGAATACAGTGCACATGAAATACATGTACCATTACAAACCTTCCATAGGGAGATCCATATCATCTCCTTTAGTTACACAGTTTGTAACTTTTCAAATGTGTGAAGAAACAATCTCATATTTCAAATACAAAGTGTGTTCTTATCCTACAGAAAACAGTGGTTTCTTTGGAGGTGCTTTTGTCTGCTCTAACACTAAAGCTCCTATGTCTTTTGCAATCTTGATGTGCTTTTCTCTAGCAAAGAAATGAATGAGCTTATGAAAAAAGAAAAATCATGTTTATTGCACCGAAGTTTTCAATAGTTCCACCATTTTGCTTGTTTTGGTTTTGGGTTTTTTTAAATCAATAAATTATGTTGGGCTCTTTTTTTTTTCTCTACTATGGCAGTTGTCAAAATTATGTGATCCAACTTCAATAAAAACCTGTTTTATAGTACAAATATAAAAAAATACTGCAAACACACAAATGTGGGGGTTTTTTTGACCCCCATGGTAACATAATTTGTAAATGGCAAAAGATGTTTTTTTAGATTTTTTTTTAACATGCATTTTTATCTTTGTGAGCTATTTCATAAAGCAGTATGTTAGTCCCATGCTAAGTGTTATTTTGCTATACACAAAACCAATAAAAACTTCTAGCAGCAAATGGGCAATCCAGAAACTAAAATGAAAAGGACTTCTTTTATTTCTCTAGTATTTCTGTCAAGTTTTTAGTTGCTATAGCTGACTATCTTGTTAATGTTAATGAACTAAGAGCTAGAATATTTACTGTGAAGTGGGGAGATATTATTTAGCCCCATTTATAGGAAAAAGTTTTAAAAGCAGAGATGTGAAGTTACTTGCCCAGGGTTGCATTGAAAATCTGAAACAAAGGTATAGGAAAAAAACCAGATACACTTTTTAAGTCCAATGTTTTACCAAAACACATCTATATCATACTAATTGTAAAGCCGACATTATCATCATACTTAACATCAACCACAGATTAATAATTTCTATATGGAAGTTTAACATCTGCAAACTTACACGCTTTTTATACCTGCAAACCTGTTTATACTGTCTGGCTTGGCACGTAAATTGTAAGATACAGTCTGGCCTCTGGCTTTGTGTCTGGTGCTTCATTATCAGTGCTGGGAGTAAGCCAGCCCTCCGGCTGATGATCTGAGACCCTCTAATAACACCTCTATTTCTGCCTTAGATTTGGAAGGTTGATGTTGCTGTGGCTTTTTCAAACAAACACCCAAACAACCACACTCTGAATAACAGATCATATAGAGTAGATTAAATTCCACTCCTGATCCCCAGGAAGACTTCACTAAACACTGCACGCATTACAAAACCATGGGCTGACCCAATTAAGTCAATACTTCATCACTCAGAGTGACTACAAAGACTTCAAGTCTTACTTTGAAATTTTTTTTATCACTCTACCTCTTGCAAACACCAAGCGCAGTGTGGTCCAGAAAGCAAACAATCTTCACAAGTCACTGCTCTTTCCTGAGAACAGGTCCCTGAATTTAAAACCAAGAAGATAAAAGACTATTAATAATATGCTTATTCATTCAATTTCTGAAGAAACTTGTCATTTAGAGAATGTGGGTGGTGAAAAATGCACACATTTAGCCATATTTAGGATTACTGATAAAATTCCTTCTTAGCGGTAGTTCTATTGGTAAAAGATTAACTCTCTAATAAAGATTAAAACCTCAGAATTGCTGGCAATTAACATACCTCCTTTTGCATGCTTTATGGGTGGCATTCACTTAGAACATGTTAACTTGTTTCCTGCAGTGTACCTGAGAGAGTGTTACATGTGTTTCTGATATGGTGCAGGTAAGTAATTTCCTAAGTATCCAGGGATATTAAAAGAACAGATTTATGCTCACTCTGTATGTTTAAAATTGCTTCGCTCAGCTCTGTAGATACTGGATGTGATTTTTATCCATTGTGTAAGTACTAGAGAAACAGTCATATGTACAGTATGAAAATTTCTTAGCAGATCAAACTGTGATTAGTGTAAACAAAATTGCTCGAATGTCTGTCTCTTTCAAACCTGTTGTGCTATGTAATGACCACCAAATTGCAGATGAATTGGCAATGCAGCCCTACAGCAGTCTGTCAAAAAAACCTCTTTAAATAGAAAGGAAAGATTAGATACAGAAGACAGAAAGCTATTTTGTGTCAACTTCAAGCAAGAAACAATACAAAATGGTTTTGAAATAGGTCTCCCTGCCCCTGAGCCTTACCTTGCACATAGTTATTTCTTTGCAGAAATAGGAAACAGAGGCAAAGCAATCCAATCCCCATTCGTTTTCAGTGCTGGCTGCATGACAAAAAAATATTAGCTTGTTAATTAACGTCTGCGTTAAGGTAGAATGTCGTAAAAAGCATACATTCCTGTAGGGTAAGTTTTCAGATGTCACGTACAGCGGATCGCGAGGAAACTTCAACCCCAGTGGGACGGACCATGAACAAAAGTGAAAACAAGGGCTACCTGGGCAGGTAAAGAGGACAAGCTGTGCACACAGTAACGTGAACATGGTTATCACTTCCTTGTTTTCCTGGACTCCTTATAAGGCATACGGGGAGAATTCATTCAGGTGAAGATTTCTGTCAATCCCAGTCGCCCTGGGTCCTAGAGCAACCCAGCCAAGAGACTGTGTTTGCCCATGTACAGCAACCCTTTAAAGGCTCCTTCAAATAACACCTTTAACTGTTCCCGGGGGGAGTGCGGTAAGAGATGGATCATTAAGATTGCCAAGTGAGTATACCTGGAGAGAAGTAAAAATCCCAGTTTTTTCAAATTTCCTGATGTGGAGGGAAACTCATAAAGGCAATTGGGGGGAAAAAAAAACCACCAAAAAACAAACAAACAAAAAAAATCCCCAAAAAGCAAAAACAAAAAAGTAATCATAGATTAAAATTCAAGTACTTTGCTTCAGTACTTCAAGATACCAAGTACATTGATTTTATTAACATTCCAAACTGAAAGAGAAATACTGCAGTTGTGGATTTTTTTAATATATAGAATGAGGAATAATTTCATTCCCAGTACAGCAACTGATTTGGAAAAAAGGATCATGTCAGCCTTAACTCTGTCTAATAAGTGGCCAAATATTCTACAGCATAGATACAACTGTGTAACAAGTTATTGCTATCTCTCTTCTGCCTTCCCAACTTGAAATGAATGCAAAATATGTATTTCTTACAACCTTATTATTTTATTAAAATAAAATTCCTTCAAGAAAATTTCATCTCTTCCCATCTTTTATGGCTTACTATTTTCTGTTTTGAAAATAATTTGTTCAAGACAAATCCTGTCTTTTCACTAGGATTTGCAATAGTGAAAGTAGGGATGAGTCTGTATTAGTTAAACTCGACATGCCTGAAACATTCCTGGGCATTGAGGCCAGCTGGCACAGAAAGACCTGAGTTTATGATTGCAAAGTGCCTATTGGGACCATTCTAGCAACCAAAATGTGCCCAGAAATTTTTTGCAGTGAGTGTTAATTGGAAGAGGTCAAATTCATGCCAGGGAGCATTTTAACAGTCTAATAGCATAGACAATCTCATTCTAGTGCCTGGAAATATTCCCAGGCCCATCCAATTTTACTAGCATTTACACAGACTGTGGGTAGGTTCAACAGCAACTCAAAATGGATTATGTCGGGACTACCCTTGCTCTGCCCTTCTGCTCCCACCCCTTCGCTCTTACTAGGCAGTGCTCATGTCCAAACACGCTGCCTTTCAAACTGATCCAACTAAAATCCAGCCACCTTCTGGGGAAGATGGAGGGCTGCTTTCATCTGGATCTGTCCTTTGAACCCTGTGGCTGCCCAGTTCAGAGTGCAAGGCAGAGTTGATGGAAGAGGTGAGAATATGTGAGAAAATTCAGCCCAGTTTAGGCTGTTGTGGAGCCATATCTTAACATTTCTATTTACAACAACATTCCTAAGTCTCCTTCAACCACTCTCTATGCCTCAGAGTGCCCTTTGTAAGGCACTTGTTCAGCTGCAGCAATGTCCTGTGGCATGAAGAAAGCATTGATTAGATTATGTTCCCCCAGTTAGTGAAGACAAAACTCTGTAAGAACACTGCTTATGTAACTACATAAGGTCAAAAAGAAGTGGAATCAACCAAAAGTGTTTGCTCTCACTAAGAAAAACATCCTCCTGTAAGATGCCATTCAAACATCTTATTTCCCTGGGTTTGCCTGACATTTGTGTATGCATCCTTTAGTATTGTGACTATGTCTGCAGCCTTGCTGAGCTCCAAAACCCAATGCTTCCCCTTTCAGTGTAGAAGGTCACCTTGTAGTGCTTACTGGCCCCTGGTAACAAAATAATGCTTCAAAGCAGGTGCTCACAGGGCTCGGGGGCAGTCCTTCAGCCACCACAAGCTACCAGCCACCAGCAGTGTCTCAAATTAAGGACCCAGCCAGCTGAACAGCTGGCAATTAGCAAATAGTTAGATTCAAGATATCAAACTTTGAAACGTAGAATTAATAATACAGACTACACAAAAACTTATAAATTCTATTTGATATAATCAGTTCCCCATTTGCTTGTGAGGTAATATCTTATATAGGTCTTGGCAAGAATAGCATGGCTGGAGGCTAAGTGCCTGCCCAGGAGAGGGGTAGCTGCCAAAGACTATCTGAATAAGACTTTCCTGAATAAAATAGCTGAGTTTCTGCAAATTATTAAGAATAGACCTCTCTGGATTGTCTGGAGAGAGCAGAGAAGGAAAAGAAATTAGCAGAATAAATAAGAACAAAAGCAGGAAAAAAGAAAGACAGCAGAGGCCTAAGAGAGGGCCTGAAAGAGAGACAGCATGCACCAAGAGTAAACCTTGGGCAAGGTAAGAATACCTAGACAGGAAACTGACAGATGATTCTTATTTTGAAACATCACCTGTGGTAACTAAAGTTAAGTTGACCAGGAAGCTCCTTTACCAAATCAATGCTTTATTTGCTTCAATTATCACTAAAAGAGTAGAATCTCAATCTGGAGTAGCCATGCTGAGGTGGGAGGGATGTGTAAAATCCTTTGGGGTCATGGCATTGCATGATTTGACAGTAGGGTTCCCCTTCTTCATAAGGTTTTTTATACATTCTTACTTCACCCACCCAAATTAAAGGCATTGATTCAATGAGATACAACAAAAAAGTAGGTTATAGTGCAGAGAGAACACAATTATTATTGTTTTCCATTAGCTACTATATCTTCATTTTGGAGCAAATTCTGGTCTCCATTAAATCAGAGTTACAGTTTTTTAATGACCCATCAGGCCAGAAAACAGCTGTTTATCATTCAGTGTAGGCAATGCTGAACAGTGCAAGTCTTTCCCCCATTCCTGGCATGAACATAGCCCTGACCTCTCAGCTTCACACACAACCCAGTTTTTAATTCGCAGTGACCTTGTCATACACACTCACACCCTGAAAGCCTGGAGAAATATGGAACAATTTAAAATCTCAATGTCCCCTGGCTGAGATGATTCTCAGAATATTTACAAAGGTGCAGGGAGGCACCTCTAACACTTGAGAAAACGTTTCTCTCTGTGAGATGGAGTCTCCCTTCTCTCCACCATATTTACCTCCTCAACGCATCTGGAAGAGGCAAAGGGCTGCACTTCTTGGGTCAGAGACAGATTGCTTTGTACTTGAAACATCTGGTGACTTTATTCTCTCTCTGGTTGTTTTCCCAATCAAATCCTGAAATCTTTTGACAATCTCTAGCAGGGAATCAAAGGAGACTTTAAAATTTCAGTCAAACTTTTTAACATGAAAGGTAGTAAGTGAAGATTATACAAAGTCTACAGGTTAAAACACTTCTCTCCCAAAGAAGACCTATGTTCCATAGCTGCACAGTCAAGTGCTTCCATACTCTTGGGCCAACAAAAATGGAAAGCATTTTCTTTGGAAAGTCTGCACAGAAATACATCCCCCAGCAGTCAGATAGACTCTGTTCCAAAGAACAGCAATGACAGATGTTTCAGAGGATGCCTGTCAGTTAGCTAAGCAATGAAGGCTGAAAATATTTCCAAGCTTGAAACTTCGATTCATCTCTACAGAGCTAGAGATGATGTGAGTATCCACACAGCAGTGTGAGAGTTCTGCAAACAGGCCAGACCAGCACAGACAGAAACCACACCCACGTACTGCAATGACACTGGAAGGACTGTCCCGCCTCTGCCTTGCTGAGGTACAGATCTGGCAGTGCTTTAGGGAGAGCTGGCAAACACATTTCGAGAGGAAGCAACAAACCCTAACAAGGAGTTGTATTTAATGGGGAAATTCACAGTGAAGGTGAATGTAACAAATCAGGAACTTTTACTTGTTTTTTTTCTTTAAGTTGATACATCTGCTCTCTCTTTCTTTATTAGTCTTCGTGGTGGGAGATGGGTATTTCTCCAACAGAAAATTACATCCATCCAAAGAAACTGCTGTAAGCATTTGGGTCCTGTGTGAGTGATCTGGAGCCTGCTGTTAGCAAAGACCTGAACATACAGTGATAGAGCTGCTTCATTTCAGTTCCTGTGGTTTTTGGGTGTACTAGTACCATATCCCATGAGTGGCCTAGGACCAAAACACTGCCACAGAGCCCACTCAGACATGGTTTCTCCTACTCTTCTCCCCAGGTGCTGTTTGCAAGCATGGCTACGCACAATAGAGTCCAGTTTTGGAATCAGAGGAGGAGTGTCTATAGCCTGTTCTGGAGGGTCACAGGAGACGGAGAATCACATAGAAGAAAGGAATTTTCCCCTCCAGCTCTAAGCAAAACAAGGTGTTGGGAATTGGTGACTCAGGTTGTGATTCATGCTTTGGTCTCCTCTTGTTTCCAGAGCAGTGTGCTGCTGTTAGATGCGGGCAGGGAGTGAAGTCAACAACCTTCCTCTGAACAAACAGAGGGGAAGAGGAGGATGGAGGAGGAATTGCTCACCAACTGTGAGCAGCAGGCAGGAAACTCAGGGTGTTTTCAACTTGCATTCACCTTGCCCACAGCTCTGACCTGGCTGGTTCCAGACAAGGGCGTGAGTGAACCTTTGTTCTCAGTTTTCTTGGCATGGCTGAGCAACGTGAAAGATTTGTTTGCTTTTCAGATTTGACTACATTGTCACACTCAAAGAGAAGTAATCAAACCTCTGAACTGCAGAAGGGCTCAGGGGGAACTGGTAGGAAAATCAGCTGGCACTGGAGTAGGACTGCCAACCAGCCCACAACACTCAAATTGTGCCAGGGACTTCCACACAACCCATCAAATCTCGCCTTAGTTTCTGTTTGCTTTTCTTGGTTATGGGGTACCCCTTGCTTTCCCTACACTATAAAAATGTGAAGCAGAGGCAGCAGAGCAAGCACTGCTCCTCAGCACTTGTGGCTGACCATGCTGACAGTGAGAACTACACTGAGTGCTGACTCCACAGCTCCCCAGACCCCTGCACTTTAGCTGAAGAGCTTTTCATAACTTACTTTTTTCAGATTAATGTTAAATTCAAACCAGAGCTATACTCCCCATCGCAGAAGGGCCAGTGTGATGGCCTTGAGTGTTACAGCAGCACCAAGGGAAAGGCAACCCTTTATCACAGCCCTGCATTAGGCTGGTCTTGAGTTTGGAAAAGACTATAAAGTTGGGTAAACACAATGTCTTCAGGCCTGATCACCCATATGTAAATTCTAAACTATGGAGCTGGGATTAAATCACTCGTAAAAAGTGATCCTGCTCTGGTTTTACACACTGAAAATAATTTTATAGCTGACCCTGCTGCACTTAGACCTTGAGAGGTACATTGCTTCTCTAAAACAGAGGGTTTGAATAAGCTTAAGAATGGTTATTCTTGAATAACCAAAACAGATAAGAGTGCTTATCTTAGCACCCAAACAGCTACTAAATACTGAGGAAAATGGGCTCAGGTGCTGCATGAAAGCAGCTCCATTTCTGAAGCTTCCCACGAGCTGTTCTGGTCTCGGCCAGTTTGATTCCCATTTACAGACACTCAGCACTCAGGCTACTCATTCTCGCCAGCGGCTGCCGTCGCTTTATGAGAAAAGAGCAGAATTTATGGTTTCAGGAGCCTTTTGTGCGGAGTGCTGCCATCTTATGGCTACTCTGCTCCTCTGGAGTAGAAAAATGAGTATTCTCAAACACATGTGGAAAAGGTGATACTAAGAGTCCTATTACATTTTAGCAATATTTTGCTTTGTGGTTTATATAAAAGCCTTTGGAGATATTCACATCTTTGTAAAACAATTTATTCACTTATATTAGAATTGTAATTTTGTTTGCATCCTTTTCAAATCCCATCTCTCACATTAAACAGAACATTACTTCCATTGTCTTTGTTACAAGCTTGGTTACAAGGTTCTGAAATGTCAGAAATCATTTGCAATATCTTTCTCAGTGAAAATTATTACTGTATTTTATAAATCTTGCCTTATTCTTATGAGTTTCTTCTGAAAGCAGGAAGGAAATTTAAACCAACAGCATCTGCTCACATGGAAACAGGAATATTGGAAAAACAATATTGTACAGAATGATTAGTGCTTCTACAATTCAAAGTACTGGTCAGAACTGTCAATATTATATATATCTAATAAACCTGTGCAAAACTAGGAATATGGAAATAGAGCCACCTCTAAATAAAAATAAAATCAAACTAAATCAATTCCAGCTATTTTGCTGAGCAATACCAAAAGGATAAGGCAGAGCAGATTTTCTCTAATGATGTTTTCCAAGAGTTCAAAATGATTAATGATGTAAGTACTGTCAATAATATTAGATCCACTGATACCTTATGCTTCTTATCTCATATGTTTGTTGTGCTTTAGTTTGACACTTAGCACAGAGATCTATCAAAATTTTAAACCAATCTTTAAAAAATGTTAGTTCTTAACATTTTGTAGCATGTCAGGATGACACAGGCCATAGAGTCGTGCTTTATATCTGGACCAATAAATTAACAGAAATTTCAAAAATACTATTGCCACAGTAATAAAAAGCAGAGGGCACAATACTGCAAAGGATCTTATAGATACTAAAGATGTGTCCTTTCACATTACACAGCTCTCTTAATAAACTTAAGGAAATCCATCATAAGTCTTGTCAGACTGCTTCACTCTCTGGCAGAGAGGCAAAGAGAAAGTGGCTCTACTCACCGTTATGCAAGAGCTACGTGAATTCCTATTATCCAATTTGCAAGAAAATATCTTCCATTTTACCGTGATACCCACACCTACTGTGGTTTGTCCCTGTCACTCTTACTAGAAGGCTGTTTCAGAGACTTCACTCTTCTCATGGCTGGAAAGCTCCTCAGCTCCAGCTTGGATAGACTAACTTTGAATATATATCCATTTATTTTAATGACAACATTGTCTGGCAACTTAAATAGCTTCTTTCCTCCCTAGTATTTGCCCTGCCCTACTTTCCCCTCCCCTTGATATATTTATAGAGAGCAATTGTATGTCCTTCATTCTTTGTTTTGTCCAGTACTAATTTTCTGCAATTTCTTTCAATGTCCTTTCCTGATTATGGTTGACAGACTGTTCTCAGTACCCAGAGGAGCTTTGACCAGCCTCCTACAATGGTGTTTCTACTCAGGTATCCCTTCTTAAAGTCTCCTACATGGCATCCAAGGAGGATCATTTTTGCCTTTCCCGTGGCTCCACCCCAGCTCTCTTTGGATCCTTCTATGATGGACCAACATATTATGGTCTTCTCCGTACCCAAGAAACTTGCCACAATTTACAACAGAAATAATTTCTACCTTAGTCTGGGTGTGATGCAGCACTTGCACTATTAAGTTCTACCCCACACCTCCAGCTCTCTGTTCCTCCATAATGGAACAGATATTTTTCTCACCTGACAACACCACTTTTAGCAACAATGGAAGTGTTAATACTTTGAAGGACTAGATGAAACAGACAGATGAAACTTGAAAACATCTACGCAACCTTAAGGTAGTCTAGTAATTCCCTTTCTAGGGCAGATGGCACCATATAAACATTTTCCCAGCCCTAATACATTGTATTAAATATTTATTGTTTATTTTCACTCGATTGTTCATTATTTCTTGCAAAATGTATACAAAATTTCCAGATAACTGAAGTTAATTAATGAAGCTGTAGGTTCATTAACTTTCTGCTTTCTCTCTCCTTTGCTTTTGGAGATCTTTAAAGGAAAACTTGATCCTGAAATGTAATTTTTCTTCTTTGAGCAATTTAGGAGGGATAACAAACACTGCTTCACTATCGGCCCACTACACTTGTTTACAAATGTTCAAATTTTTGAACATTAGATTTTATTTCTATAGATTCTTCCATTTTTCTCCATGATCTGTACCATCATCTCTACAGAAAAGAAGAAAGAGGATTTGTTTGGTTTGGCCAGTATCTAAACAGTCTTTAATCTCTACTTGAGAGAGTACTTGCCAAGTACCAGATTCCCTTTTATTTGTGTGGTAGAAGAAATTTTCAGTCTTTCAAATATTGTTACAGATGGTATGTCTGTAAACTTGACAGATCTGACTGCACCCTCTGCTTCCAGGTTCCCAAAATACCATTTTCACTGATGATGTGGTATGGTGGGGACTTTCTTTGCTAACTTCTAATATTTTTATTTCTTTTTTAAGGATCTGTAAGGTGCTAGCACTTATCATTCTCTCCTTACAGCACAAACTACAGATTTTTAAATTACTATTTAAATTACAGAAATTCTAATTGGTTTGGAGTCTTTATCCAATTAACATCACTAACTAATTTCTTTAGGTACAATACTTCTCAAGGACGAATTTTGAGCAACTAACAGGCCTATTCTTGTTCATTCTTTCATTTATTTTCAATTTAATCAAGTTGTGATAACTTTAGCTAGGTTATTTTCTACAACCAGCTGCTCTATGTCATCACTACCTAACAAAGATCCCCTAGAATAGCATCATGGTAGTCCAGTGACTGCTTGCTGATGAAATCTGCCAGCTATTACACCCTGGAATAACCAGCTCTACTGTTATCAGCAACATTTGCTTTATACTCTATTTCTGACGAGTTAAAATCTCCTGCAATGAGACAAACTTGGGAGTTTCTCTCTCATGCCTGTAGTCATCTGAGTTCCACCCATCTGGCACATGTTGGTCCTTAGAGGCCCTTCAGAGACCTTCAGTTTGACAGATTCCATTCTGCCCATGCCACCTCTCTCTGCCTCTGTAGGCAACTTCACTGCTGCTGAGCAATGTCTCTGTGCCACTGGTTTTATTTCTGGTTTTCTCAAAAGACTACACATCAGTTTTAACTTCATTTCAGTCATAGATCACCCATCCACCATCCTTCACTATTCTTGGAAGATTTGGGGTCACCTTGGATGCTGCAGCTCTAGCCTATGTTTGCAGTTCTTGTACACCAACATCTTGGCTCATTTTCTGTGACAGTGTGTGATTTTTTTTTTTAAGTATCACATCCTTTTTATTCCTAACGTCCAGGCCACACACACCACATTCCCACCCATGCCAGTGCTGATTTTGCCTGTCCATTTTTATCCCATCTGATATTTCTTTCTCCCTAACTTATTCACCACATTCTGCTTTTCAGAACAACGCATCAAAATACTTAGAAGTGTCCCTCAACATCCTCTCCTATTTCTTAGAATTTTTTGCTGATTATACTTATCTTTATACATATATATATATGCACACATATATATATATGTTGTTATCATCTATTTTTTTTGGTAGCATGCTATATGACCTAACCCTTATACTACAGTCATACCAGTTATAGAAATCTTGGTTCCAGAAAATCAATGCCAAGTTTGCCCCAACAGAGTTCATCTGGTTTGTGTGAAAAATCCTCCTTCTTCTCAAAAGCTAAATTCCTTACAACACTCCTCATAACACTAATTCTTAAGACATCTGCTGCTCTTTATTATCTTGCATGCTTTAACACACCCTCTTCAGGAATGAAACCCTGCAGTGGGAGCTTTTCCTTCAGGACAAACCTACTCACACAGATTTCCTCTGGTTTTTGTTCTTTCCAGTGCTCATTCCTTCAGTCTTTTATCCTACAATGTGGGCTGGTACAGTTATATTTCATCCCAGAAATTATTGCACTGCCAGCAGCACTAAAATGGTTTCTGTTTAATAAATGGAATTAATAATAAACTGCATGCATATACTCCATGTGTATTTGCGTGGAATACAATCATTTTAGCTTAAATCTATGCTGTAATACTGCTGCTGAACTTATATTTATGAGACAGTTTTAAAATAGTTTCTGTTAAAATGAGTGTATTTTTGCAAGAAAGAGCTAAAGTGAAAGCTTGAATATACTTTTGAACTTGAGTAGCTTTGTGAAATGTCTCATCAGTTCTCCTGGAGATATTTTAGTCATTGGGAGTTAATCATTACCTGAAATTATGGGAAAAACCTATTCAAAGCCAGTCTACCATGTAGTGTTGTGTTAGGGAAGAAATGCAGACACTGACTCATAGCTGTCATTTATTCAGTCAGTTATGATGTGATTCTTTCCAACATTATTTTTCTTTTGATCTACCGTAAGATTCTGATCTGGTGGATGAGATTTTCTCAGAGTAAGACCCTGCCCACCCTAATCAATAGAGACATTTGAGTGGCAAACGACCAGAGGAACACTACTAAATTTTAAAACTGTACGAGAAATATACATAAAGGTAAAGAGGTTAATGAGTTACGTTAATCTGGAGGAGGCATCTGAATGCCCTCTTAAATCAGAAAAATTGTGCTCAGCAATGGCTGAGAGCAACAGGGAAAACCAAGAAAAAATTCAAACAGGTCAAACACTGATGTTATGGTTGCTCCCAGGACCGTGACAAGGCATGAACAAGGCAACAATCAAACCTCCAGGGAGCAGGAGACACAGGGCTTGGGCTGACACACAGGAGGTGCCTCACTCTGCTCTTTCCATAGACAAAGAGCAAACTGGTTCCTAACTTGGGCATATCAGGTGCTTTGACAGTACACCTTCCTTTCTGTACTATAAAGCCAGGCAAGTTCCTCTGAAGCTCTGTAGTGTATCAACCTTCTTGCATGTAGGGAAAACAGAAACAACTTCTGCCTGTGTCAGGTTAGCATGAAGATTAGACAGGGTGGGTACATTGACATAATAGCCAAAAATCATGGTAAAAAATTGAATTTAGATTAACTAATAGTGTCAGCACTTGTGGAAAGGGCATATTTATCATGTTCTCATAATGCCCTAATTTTTCGTCTAATTTTGTGAAATTTGATCAATATTCATGGTTTTAAGAATACAGAGAATTAAACGAAACTATTGCAGTTATTTATTCAGACTGTGCTGACACACAGCTATTCATGATGCCTGTGCATCACATTACTGATAAAAACATTCATTTTTACTAGGTCTCCTTCATCATCAGTTTGCTTAAGGGGAGTAATAAAGCTTATTTTTCCTTCATCCTGAACTGATGTTTATGTTCTCATGCGTTACCATCTGATTCGTCCTGACCACTTTAAAAGGAGTACTTTTCTTTTTCTTTTCCCCTGCTGCTTCAAAATCCCCTCTTAAGTTTATTTACTGTGCTTGTGGGTTGGGTAATGAGAGTTTGATTGAGCTCATTCTTCTGAACTTGCATATTAATGAATCTTTCAAGAATTAGCCTTTCACTTATGTTCTTCTAAGTTCATGGTTTTATGGTGTATAATTTTCTCCATGAGCCTGGTATTTTACTTCTTCTGTTGTTATAGTGAAGCTTGAGGAAAATTGCTCCTCAGAAGTAATTTCTCCCCTCTTACAACCAGAACAAGTACAGGCTCAGGGTCAGACAAAGCATCACAAGCTCCAACCTGAGCAGCCTTCCTGGCTGAGGAAATTCCTCAGCCAGGAAGGCTCTCGTGGCAGAAATCTGACAATCTCTATCTGTTTGCAATGTTATTAATACCCTGGATAACGGCACAGACACCACAGAGGCCTTCACTCTATTCCACAAGGATGGTAGGTAAATATTGCCAGAAGAATAACAGTCCACTGTCAGAAGCAGGGGATTTCCAAATTTGAACCTGAAAGCCTGGGTGGAGGACAGCCAAGCACAAGAGATGGGGAAGCCAGGAAAGGGTCAGAGAGGAAGCAAAGCTTGCTGAAGCTGATTTTAAACAACCATTTGAGGTATTGGCTGTGGTTTTAATATCCACTGCTGTTGGATGCGATTAATTGCTGCTAGCATGGTTCTCAAGGAGGGAAAAAGCATCTTTTAGGGATGTTAAGGTCCATCATTCCAAGTAGGTTTTCTGCCCTGGGGAGAAAGGGTAGCATTTCCAAACCTCCAAACAGTTCTGCTAAGGGAAGAAAAAACAATCTCTCCATGACCCTCATAATACACCTCTGCAGGCACAGCCAGAAGGCTTTATCATACAAGTGCCATTCCTAAGAATTCTGGCAGAGCCTCATTTCACAGGCAGCTGGTGCTAAATGAAGCCTCATTTGGACCAGGCTCTACCTCCCTCACAAGTGGCCTGCAGAAGGCTGAGGATTGCCTTTCCAGCCTTCAGGCTGTCTGGGTGCCAGCAATGGGAAACAAACCCTAAGGAGAAGCATGTCTCCAGGTTCACAACTCTGTACCCCAGGAAAAGGATGAGATTGGCTGCCAGAGCACTACTACTCCAGTTCTGCTCTGCTAAACTCACCCCACCTGCTTTGGGTGCTACTGGAAAAAAGTATTGAGTACAGAAAATCAGATGGATTTGTGTTTTCTTATGTATAGGATACCAAAGAGCAAGACAGACCAGAGTTTTGAATACCATTGAGATGCTGACGAGGTCACAGACATCTGATTTAAGAGGCATATTCCTATCTTCCTAAACTTTGAAAAAGAAATATTGTTAATGACAGGACCAGCATCTCATGCATTTCCCCAAGCTCCTTCAATCCTAACTGATAGCATGAATGTTTAATTAAAGCTTTGGCAGAGAAGTAGATCAGGACTACTGTATCATTTTCCCTTCAAGGCGTGCTTCAGCAAGCTGACGCAGATTGCTTGGTCAATGAGATATATCAATATTATAAGGCACCATGTGTCAGGCCAAACACATTAAAGGCTGTGTTAAATTTTAACATAGGTCATGAATCACTTAAACTAATTCAGCCAACCAGAATTAATACGAAAAGTATGAGTAACAAGAGGCTGGTTTTTGTTTTGGTTTTATTTAAGCAGGAGGATGAGGCACCTGAGCAAAGGTTCATTTGTGACAACAACTGTAACCTGGCTCATGTAGGAATGGTTCAGACATTTGGATCACAACGCAGAAAGATCTACATTTGCATTTTGTTGAAAAGCTTGTTATAGCTTTCTGAGAATTAAAATTTTGACAACTTGATTTGGGGGAGACTTTTAAGACCATCAACTCTGATATAAAATAATAAACCGTGTATATAAACCAAAACCTTTTTAAAATAAGTTTTCCCTGACACCTCTTGAAGAGAGAACAGGAAATGTTTAAAGTGAATGCTGTCTTAATTAGTTTTTCTCTTTTTCACCATTTATTGGAAATGTTAGCTAAATTTTCTTACAAAGATGTTCAACTATAAAGCTGTTTTTGGTTAAATCACATAGTCACTAAACTGCATTGAATAGTCTTTGACTTTACTTGCACTAATAATGGTTGTATACCCTATACAGCATGATAAGTATTTACATGATCTTACATACTTTGAGCAATATGTCATCATGATTCGTCATTCTTTATCTCTCTTTATTTTTGCTGATTTTTCTTCTTTTATAGCTCACCTCTGTCTAGACCAACACACAACTCCTTATAAACACAAGCTTAATCATACCTAGACACGCAAGCACAGATGGGCAAAGAGGGGATGTTTTTATAAGGTTAACAGTTTGCCTTTCTATTTCAGCATGGAAATACTTTGTTCTCTGAAAAAACAATTCTGTTTTTCCTCCTCGTTGTAGGATGTGCATTGATGAAGCATCTGACAATGACGTTCACTGAGGACTATTATCAAAAGCACTTGCTGCAATAAGGTTACTCATTCACTTTCTGCACATTTTTGGTAAGCGTGTGGTATCTCAGAACCTGTGCCTGTCACTGGGGACAGCACAGAAGCACTCACTGAGCTCCACAGCTCTGCCAGAAGGAAAAGGACTGGTTTTTGGCATCGGGAATAGCAGCAGCTCCAGAGTGAAAGCCCATTGTTCGGAAGTGGCACAATCACCAGAGATGGTGGCACAGCAAAAGAAGCGCTGAGAGCACTGCAACCAGAGACGCAAGTAACAGGTCTATTCATAGCCCTGCTTTTCCCCAGGGGATGGCGTCTTGCGAGTGACTTCATTAACTGCTGACAGCAGACAGACTGCGCCGCGCTGGGAGCGAAAGGGAAACACTCATCAGATGGCCCCAGCCACAACTGAGGAAACGCACAGAAGAGACAACTGGCAAGCGTGGTGCTTTCCTCGCTGTTCAGAAGTTAGTCACATCCCTGAATGCAATGCTCTGTTTCTTTTCTTTCGGCAGGGCTATCTTCTTGTGTACAGAGTTGCTCTGCACAAAGGGGGCTGCTGTCGATTCAAGGCACCCTTGGAACCTGCCCAGGCCGTGGGAGATGGCATCTGAATTCCAGATCAGTTGCTAATTGTAAGAACACCCCCCCAATATCTTGGCATTTGTTACTTTTAATAGTGAGGAGAAGACACTCACCAAGCCTTGTTACCTGTCATTCAAATCCTTGCTGCGTTTGACCTCTTGCACTGTGTGCAATAAACCTTCCCTCACTCTGTGGCCACAGATGTGTGCTCACTTTGGTGTCTCTAAGGCATTTACTCACAGAACAGGGTCACACAGCCAAAATCACCTGTATCCTTAAAACCAGGGATCCTTGCTCCATCCACAGGATTAAAAGCATCCATCCTTACTAAACCAGCTCTGAGGTTGTTTGCCTGCTGGTGCTCTCCACACTCTAAAGGTCTTACTAACAGCTAAAGACTGAGACACAAGACTTTCTACACAAAGGCACTTCCTCCTTTGCTCCAAAAATTTACAGAAAAACGAGTCGCCTTACCTGCTGCTCCCCAGGGCACTTGAGCATTTCTCGTGTGCAGAGCAGACTCTCCGGCACTGCAGACATCCTTGCACCGCAGCTCAGCTTTCTGCAGGATCACAGAGAGCTTCTCTTTTTCCACATGGCAGCTGCCTTGCTTCTTACCAGCTCTGGATGCAAGCCTCTGCTTTAAAATCACACCACCATCCTGCTCCTTTGAACTTCAGTTTTCTCTGTGGATTCTCCAGGCTCAACCAAGAGTCTGTGTTTCAAACATTAATACTTCGATTATTGGGTTTCTTTGGCAGATTTTCTACTCTCCAAACCCTATCTCCTGTAGAAAGTCTGACAAAAACTGGCCTAAAATTCCATTAGTCAAAGTCCTATTCTCCCCGGAGGAAACACTGCTGGTCCTTCATAACCAAGCAGGCTATTTATAGGAATGGTGACAGTGTGTCTAACCCCACAGTACAATGGGAATGAGGCAGCCCAGAGAAGAGAGGATGATAGAGGCTGTTCATAAAATCAAAACTGGAATTCATGTTCTGTATGTCAATAGGGATTTAAGCAACCACTTGCTTTCCCCATTCTAGAGGGAAGAAATAAAGGCCCTCTTAGCACAGGGACACAAAACCCATTGTCACTGGAATAATTAATCCATTATTTTAAAGAGTGGTGTTGAAATTTTGTATCTGTTATAATCCTAATCTCCTCTCTTTCTGCAGTGCTTCCACCTCGCATGCACCTGCTTTCACACTTCCCTAAGGAGCTTCCTCCTCATAAACTGCATTGCATGTTCATCTTAATAGACATAAAACCAGGTTCTTTGATCTGCGCAGAAAATACAATTAGTTTGGGATAAAGAACAGAGGAATCCCAGACAAGCCCCAGACAAAAGCAGAAATGGCAGAGAGGCAGAATTACCTTAGGGAATGCACAAGGAAGAATCAGTGCCAGCTGGGTTGCAAATCAGAGCAGCAAACAGCTGTAACACTCTCTTCTAAGGTACTGGGTGGGAAGCCAGGCATAAAGAGCAGAGGCATCCCAGTATCCCATCATTTCCCTGGGCAGTAGTTAAGGAGCTGTAAGAAAACAGAAAAGATAAAAACCAGGCAGAGATGAGATGAGGATCTAATGTTGGCTTAGGAATGAACCAAGCTGAGAATGAGAAAAACCTGTGAAGAAGCAGAGAAATGACATTTCTTGGAGCGGGGCTGGAAGCTGCGGTGCCTGGGGCACCCTACAGTGGCACAGTGGGCTCAGCAGCCCACTGAACCCTTCCCTGATACAGGGGCAGACCCCACGGGTCCCAGCTGAGGACCCCTCACCACCAGTACTGCCATGCTTCCCTCTACCTGCAGCAATAAATAAAGCCCCCACCTCATCTCTGCAAGACCCAAGCAGGAAGATAACCAGCTCATGGTCTACCCTGTCTCATCACGCCTGGGGCACAGCCCTTTGGGCTCATGCACATAGGTGGGGAGGCAACTGGCACCCTGTGGTGACGCTCCCCATGTTGAAGCCCTGTGGGATGTGCTGCCACTGAACTGACACCCTGTGCTGTCCTCCCCTGCACTCCTGCCTACAAAGAAATGAAGCCCCTTAGCAGGGGGCTACCCCCTTTGTGCCTGTAGGTGACTCCCACACCTACAGAGAGCTGGTGGCACAGATCCTGAGGCAGCTGGGGGGGCTGTCAGAGTCTGGGTGATGTCAGGTGCTGCAGGGTACCCCCTCAAAGCTCTGCCACACTCCAGCTCTGTCCCTGTCCTGAGCCATCCTCAGACGGGTCCTGGTTAGCTGCGATGTAGCAATCAGGGAGGAACATGCCTGGAGAAGAGAGCCCAGGGAGGGAAGTCGTGGGGACTGATGGAAGTTGCTTCTTTAATGTCAGTGCCACCCACGACTGCATTTGCTTTCTGCCAGAAAGTTGCCTTGGGCCAGAGATGGCTCTGTGTTCAGTCCAGCCTGTGCTGGGGTATGAAAAGAGAGTGGTCGAAGGCAATTTCCTGCAAGAGCATCTGAGCTGCAAAGGGGCTTCAAAGAGGAGGGAGAAGGGGAACAAACGACGATCAAAAGAGCTTCAGGGAGCTGGGCATGGACCTAAAGTGGAATTAATAGGCAAAGAAGTAAGGACAGAGTAGGAGAAGTAGGTTATACTGTAAGAGAAGGGTCCCTTAGGATTGGATGGAAAAATCCACAGAGCACAAAGTTTGCTCTGAAGGAGCAGTGACACTTGTGGCCCTCGTACAAACCCACATCATGGCTTTTCACTGATAAGTCCCTGGAAGTTAATTAGGACCTAAAGTGGTAAATTGGCAGTTGATTATGAGGCCAGAAGTGTCTGGAGGATATGGACACAGCAAGAAAGCCCAACACACTCCTCCAGCCAGGGCCCGTGTGGGGTAGGCTGCACCTCCCTGCCCTCCCCATTGCTGGCTCCCTGTCAGGTGCAGTGAGACATAAACTGCCTTGGCAAGCCGAGTCTGGCGCACGAGGTCACCGAGCAGCACGTCGCTGATGTGCCAAAAGCTGCTCACGGCAGCTGGGGAGCACAAGGGGAGGGGAGGCTGGGGGTGGTAAGGGGGGCTGAGCTGTCCTGACAGCAGCAGGTGAGACCCAGCACGTCAGCAGCACCAGAGATCTCCCTGCACTCTCACAGACCCAGCAGCCCAGCCCATGTGCCAGGTGCTGACAGGCATTTATAGATATGTACATAACACCAATCAGAAAGAAACATCTTCCTCAGATTTTAACATTAATGTAGCTTTGGGTCTGTGACAAACCAAGGAATTCTATTACACACCTTTAAAAGTGGAATTTAAATAGCTACAGAGTGACTTGCTAATAGTAAGTGGCAATAAAACTTCTCAACCAAATTTTTAAAAATCACATGAAAAGAGAAAGACAAAACTCTTCCCCATTGTGCTTTCCTACCACACACCTTCCAAAAGACATGGCTGGATTTTGGCCTTGATACTTGAAGGAATATATTGCTAACAACTAAAACTGAATTTGTACTTAGATATGTACTCCAGGGAAAAACATTACCCAGGTTGTCTGCAGTGGTAGCTGGCAATAAAAAATTATTACCATAATTTTTTTTTCTTCGTACAGGCACAGAATTAAAAGATCAATTTCCTTCTTAAATAAAGATCTGATTCATCCCACACATAATTCTGTAATTTCAGATCCTCTTGATTGATTATTTCTTCAGTAATCCCTAAGGATCAAAAGTGGAAGATTTGAAGGGAAAGAGGATGTTTGATAAACACGACAACCTGTGCCTTAATGCACAAACAATAAATAAGACCAGAAAATATTTTTCCTGTAATAAAATGCAGATTCCCTTAATCTCCAGAAATTCACTGTTTTCCTTCAGAGCAAACATTTATTGGTAATATACACTTCCCTGAACTAGGTAAAACAGCTGCAAGAACAATGGTGGTATACCAGAGGATCAGACATGAAATGGACAAAATTACATGTAAAATTATTTTTGAGAGGCTCAGGGAAATCAAATGCTGTCATTGCTTAAGACAATCCACTGACTGTAGTAAATTTGCCTAGATACACCCCTAAGAGCAAAAAATGCAGCTGTCTGGCATAAAACATGGAGATACAGAAACCAAACTCCCATGTGAGAACTTTTTCAAAGCAGGGAGAATAAATTCCTTTATACCCCTGTTATGCAAACTAATAGAAGTGCCTGAATATTTTATGGGACAGATTCTTCTGAGATATATTTATTCAAGGTGGCCAAAACCCTCTGGCCTCTGTTCTTGAAGATATTTACTTAACCTGTGGTTTAACCTTTTGGACAAACAAGTGCTAAGTTAAGTTATATCACTTTACATCCTGAAGGACAAATACTGCCTTTGCTTGATTTGTAGCTATAAAAGATGCTGGAGGTACTGATGGAAGCAGTTTATATGGTTTTACTTCTATTGCAGTGCTTCTTCAATCAGAAACAGAACTTTGTGGTAGAAATTGCACTAATATCATACATATAGGTGCAGCTTATATCCAGAAATTAAACACAGGTGAATTAATTCCACAGCAGCAGAGATAAATTTTGCACAGAAGTTGCTAGAGAGGAGGCATAACAGTGGGGATGGACTCAGAGCATGATGCAATCTGTAAATAAAGAAGAATTTATGGACTGAGGAGGCACTTTGTGAGGCTACAGGAGAGGATGAGCTTTGCCTGCGCTCTCGGGTAAGGGAACTGCTGAGCTCTGTGCTGCTGAGAAATGCAGGCACCACTCAGGGCCTGCCCCAGACCAAGCACAGGGGCAGAAATTACTGTGCAGAACAGAACTGAGAGGTAAATACATGAGTGTTATTCTGTCAGTCACAAGCCTGAGAGGAAGGAAATGTAATGTAGAGCTAACAATCTCAAAGAGTCAATAAGAAAAATTCAGCTCAGAATATGATTTTCATAATTAAGAAAACAGGTAACTATTGTACCGTGCAATAAATGGTTACAGGTGTTGTGCAGGACTGAATTATTAACAACACCACAGATCATTTCATTACAATGATACAATTGCTTTTTTTTTAAACATTCTTAATGCAGTAAAATATCCGAATAAGCCAGAATGAGCATTATTACTATTAATTAGGCTGCATAAATGAACACTAGTGTTAAAAAAATCAAAGATATTAAAGTCATGAATATTAGAGCAACACTGACAAAACAGCTAAACTTCAAACATACTATTTTCATAGCCAAATCAAATTCTGAAAATCCTCACAAGGTAAAGGATATACCACTAAACCTTTCATGTTATTTACACAAATTATGAAAATAAAGGAGCATTAACAAATCTATCTCTATTTCAAGATGAATTATATTCTCTTTTGCAGCCAGCATCATATTTTACCAAGAAATTTGTTGGAAACATGGGGGAATTGTTTAAAAATATTTTTTTAATTCATCAGCTGAACGTACTTTTTAATATTATTAACTGCAAATTAGAGTGATAATAGGAACAGACCTAGAAGATGTGCTCTGAAGCCCATAATGATGCATTGCACTACTTACCATTCAGGACAGACCTTTCAATTCAGAAAGTGCTGAATGCATTACCAGGCCCATTGTCCAGAACCTCTGCCAGACATATCATTTGTCTCTATTGTGGTAATAAAGAGATTCCTGGCATTCTGGTATTAAGAAACCAGAAGTAATATATTAGTTTTACTTTACCTCTGCTACTTAATAACGAGCACATACAATAGAGCACAGAGTTTAGAAGACTATGAAGATAGTATCCTATTGAATGACAGACTGTCTGCTTGATTTACATGAAATACCAAGTGCTCGTATGAGAAAAGGTTAAAATTAGATTGACGAGCAAATGTGCTACCAGACTGCTGGCTGACAAATGGCAAAGTTATGCCAACGTATTACTTATTCTGGAGGCGCCCAAGAAGCAAGCAGGAGGATAGTAATTCATGTGCTAAAATATATTCACATTTAGCATAAACAAAGAGTCCTCAGGGTCCGCAACAGGAACATATTAGCTACATGTAATTTATGCCAACCAGTAAGTCAGTGGAACAATTTCATTATTAGACATGGAATTTGAATGACTTGTATTTTCTTAAGTCAAGAGTGGGCTGCTCTTCTGTCATTTAAATTATTTCAGAATAATGCTCTGATGAATGACTACATTGTTCTTCCAATAAATTGACTCTTGTGCTACATCCTCCTTTCTGCTACCAGCCACACAATGAAAATAGAGATTAGTCATGTAGCTTTTCACAGTGGCTCTTGGATTATAGTCTGGCTGCTTCTTGGTCACCATAAAGAGCAGACAAATTCAGTAGCAGTGACTCCTTTCCCTTTCTCTTTTCCTTTCAGGAAGTTCTGCTGAGATCCATGCGGCCATCCATAATAAAACTTATTCCCTAGAAGGTGTGATCTAGGGAAAAATTCTGACTTGCCCAAATAAAGGCCGTTTGAACCTTACAATTCAGCAGCGAAGATGCATCACAAACTGACCTTTGTGCTCTGGGCATGTCTGCAGGTCTGGAAGTAAAGTGTTATGATTCTATGAGTACAAAATCAATCCAGCAGAGATATGGGGCACCTCTGCAAGCATCAGCTTTAATGAATAGAAGCTGGATTTTGGTGATAATGGGATAATGGTGTCTCAATTTTGTCTATAACCTAAAACCAACATTCTGAAAGAGATAGAAACAAATTACTAATGCTTGCTACTTTTTAACTCATTTTGCACCCTTAACTAATTACACCTTGAAAAGCTGTTACTGTATGAAGTGGACAACACAAAACTGTGTCTTTCTCCCTTAGTAGACAATGGCAATTCTGCAGTTTACTCCTGTGGAATACAGGTTGGCTATAAAGTGAATTTTTCAACATGTGAACATGAATTAAAAAGGAATTTACAGAGCAGACAATATGGGCTTGAACCTGCTCTTCATTGGGGCAAATTTTTGATATTTTGTTAATATGAAATTTCATTAGCATTAGCACTAAAGCTTGAACAGACCCAAATCCATTTGCCAACCTGTTTCCTTAGGGAAAAGTGTTCTTATTTCCCTTCCAATCGCCATGACAGACAGCAACTTAGGGGAGGGAGTTAATTGTCCCCATTAGTCATCACCTTGTCAGGATGACTGGCAGTCAGTAGCCCTCAGGCTTGCTTGAAAAGCTAAAGCCAGTGGAGATCTTCTTAAGTCTGGACTGGAGAGACACCTCTGGACCTGCTGCCCCTCAGTGACACCTGAAAAGCTGGTCCAATATTTTATGCCAGGTCTTTAATATGTCTGTTAGTTCTTCCAAAACTCCTGTCAAGTAATGGGAGGGGAACAAAAGGGAATTCAAGGTTTGAAACCTATCAGGTTCTCTTTCTAGCCTCCTCCTCCTGCAATATTATTCTTGCAAGTCACTGAACCAAAGATATGCAGAAACAATTTGTTACTATCTAAAATAATCCACTAGAGTGCAAAATAGTCTACAAAAAGAGTAGCCATTTCTGGAAAAATCTCTGCTTTAAAACTATGGTATATCAAATGGAGTTTACTACCAGAGCCTTCACAAGTAGCTGTTGGAAGTAGTTATTAAAGGAGGTATTAGGGTAGATTCAGATCTTGTGCAAACAGTTGTAGCTCCCGCGAGTATGATCACACTGACAGGCTGGTTTCAGTCCTCTAGGCAAGAGAGAGGCAAAAAAGTGAGAGACGCTAGCAGAGCATCTGCTAGTTAGATCAAAAAAAGTCTGTCTTGTTGGCAGAGCTATTGTCCTTTGGTCACACCAATCCTAATTTGAGTCCTGCTTGCAGCAGCATATAAAACCTGTGACAAACATAGTCATGCTGACATTGAGGTGGATGCCAAAAGAAGATAATCACAAGTACTTGAGACTGCAAAGAAAAAAACAAAAAACCCCCAAAACCCTAAACCAACAACAACAAAAAAATCCCAACAAGCCACACACAGGGAAGGAAAGCTTTCAGGTCTGAAATGGGGTGGGGGGGGGAGGAGGGTGGGGTATGTGCAGAAATCTTGTCTTTTTCTCCCCAAACCTCATTCAACACAAAAAAAAATCCTCAAAATTGGCAAATACATGCCTGGATCACATCTTTTTCCAGAAATTCAAGTCTGTGTCTGTGCACTCTTTAGCCTAAAGCTAGGGTGTATGCAAAACAGAGAAATACTTTATATTTCCAGACTCACAGTATTTTTATTCACAACTGTCTGTGAACTCTCCTACTTGTTCTGATTGCTCTTTGGGTTTTTTATTGTGCCTGATACAGCAATCTGGCCTGGCCCAGAAGTGAATCATCTAACTACTTTGAAGACTGACAAAATCCCTGGCAGAGATTAACAAATGCTTCTTGTAGTCCACATCTAAGAGCACGTCTGTGCAGGTCAGAGCCACTGGCCAGGCCTCAGGCACTGCTGAGGAAGGCCAAGGCTGTGTCCAGCAGAACCAGAGGGGAACACAACAGTCTGAAACACATTGGCAACATGATTCTCCCTGACCAAAAGGGATGCTGCAAAAAAGCTTCTGAGATCTGAAGCACTAACATCCTCTGCAGGTTGTGGTTAATTTATTCATTAGATTCAAGCCGTACAGATAGAGACAAGCAGCAAAAATATCTCTTTCTGAGGGCCCCTCCTCCCACTTGCCACATCTGTATTAGTTATCTGAATTGATATGTAAGAAGCCCTCTTTAGTGATCACTGAAAGGTCTTCTTGAATGAACTTTGCAAAAAATGAACTGCATTTTCTATATTACTTTAAATACTTAGAATAATTTTGGTTTGTAGTACTGATTTTTCATTTAGCCCCCAAGACACCAATTTACTTTCACAGCTTTATCTACTTCCTGAGAAGGTATTTGTTTGTTTTACACTGTGTTTGGAATGAATATGCTTTCAATTGTCATGGGTCTTGTAAAGATATAACAATAATAAAAGGGATGCTCAGAAGAGTTAACAGGAGAAAGGTTTCTAACTCTGGTCTGGGTCAAACCTTTGCAGACTGCTTGATTTCTCCAGAATTCCCTTGCTGTTTGTCTCCTTTTGTGTTTATCTGTCACCTACAAGCTACTTACCAATTCTCCCTGATCTTGCATGGAGCACTTGTGTTTCTGGTGAAGTTGTGGTTTCTATTAGATTCTTCTTTTTTCCTCTCCTAGCCTGCTGTGCACTGAATGCATCCTTATGTGTTTCATTAACCAGAAGAAAATTAGTTTTTCTTTTCCTACATTAAAGACAACCCTATTGTTATCCTAATGAGGACTGAAAACACATTATCAGAAATGTGACGTATTGTGCAAAGGCAAGATGAGGTTTTGCTTTTAACAACAGGTAACTTACAAGCACTCCATAATGACATACTATGAATGGGTGTTTACCTTCGGTGATTATTTCGGCTTATCCCGATGCCCTCTGGTGGCTGCACCAGGAGCTGTTATTTAAGCTCCGGGGTAGACCAGCAGCTGTGGGGGGCTCTGCTCTCTCTGCCCCCCGACAGCACCGACAGCCAAAGGCAGCAGCAGCAGCGGAGGGAGGCTGAGTCCCGGCTGGCACAGAACATCCCTCGGAGCCCGGGGCTCTGCCCCCCTCACTCACCTTGTGAGGCCAATTAAACAAGGGCAGCTCCAACAGTTGGCTCTGCTGATGTAGCACAGCATTGCTCAGGAAATTAATTGCAGGCTCGAAACAGGGCAGCACTGCGCATTGCAGGGCTGATCAGACGATCCCCACTTGGAAGAGATGGGCTGTGCATATGTGGACTGTAATACACAGAATGGTATGGTTTGTCCTGATTTCTTTTCCAGAAACTGGCTAGTTTCATCTGCAAAATACTTTTTAGGAGAGGAATTTCTGTAACTGCCTAATTTTCTTTTTTTTTTTAATAACGGAAATCTGCATTTTCCACACTTTTGTACAAAGTTCACCCAGAATAGAGGGTAAAGCTTGCTACTTCTAGAGCAGTAGAAGTTCTGTAAAGGCAGAACTAAACCACTCTTAAATACAAATAGTTTACCTAGAAACAATTTAAACCCCAAATGTTCCCACTCTTGTGCACAAGCTTACTTCCCTACTGCTGGCTTTGTTCCGTAACTTCTGCAGCTCAGGCACAGTGACTTGCTTGAATGCACAAGTGGCAAAGGGCTTTTTGCTGTGCAAAGCCTGTGAGTTGCTGATGAGCTGCCTCCTTCCCACTCACGTCAGAACTCTCCTCCTGCTGGCGGCTGGAACTTGTTGAAGTACAGAAAGTGAGCAGAGCAGGGCTGAAGGAGGTCAGGAGCAGACAGCTCATGCAGCTGCTGACTTCTGGAGCATTTCATTCTACTGAGCTGCACTGGCCTCTCTTACAGCTATTTGAAATCTAGTTTTCATTCTGTTCTGGCAAAGACAGCAACACTCGGAGCTCTTTGAATACTCTTCCTTCCAACTGCATTTGAATGTTTTCCTGACTCAAGGAAGACCTGGAGTATGTCAGCCCTTACTGCAGCCCCTGTCTTGTGCCTCCCTTCCCTCTCCACAGCTCCCTGTGCGTGAGGGCCCAACTCTGATCCAGCCCAGCTGTGTAACCTTGCTCAGAGTGCTGGAAAAAAACCTGAGAAAGTGAGAAAGTCTAGAGAGGTAAGAAAGGTAAAATTATAGACAGAGGTAGGGCTAGTGGGACCAGACTGCCAGGAGCTCGAGGGTTTAGGAGGGAAAGCAGCAATGTGGAAAGGGTATAAAATTTAAAGGAAGAAAAGAGCAAGGCAAATCAGGAAGCATCAGGTCTGTTTGTTGGGGCAAGGCACCCACGTCAGGGGCTCTGAGGGAGCTTGGCAGAAGACAGAAATGTGGCAGTGCTGAGGGTCTGCTCCTGGGAGCTGCAGGGACTGACTCTTCCCCTCCTGACCAATGTCTGCCTGGCCAGCAAAGCCACTGCTGGTACCTCGCTGGGTGAGCAGACGCATGCTCAGCCCGATAGCTTGTGAAATCCTTTCTTTGCTGCTTCACGTGCCTAGTCACGTATATTTTGCTTACAGATTATCTTTGGGACTGGCTAAAGATACCAGAACAAATTGATGCAAAAACAGGCTGGTAACAAATACCTGTAAATGCATTTTCGGGTTTTTTTACATTCACTGGAAGGAAAAAAAAGAAAATTAGCAGTGTTTTCTCATTGCTATGAAAGTGTTTCCCATTGGGAAAAGGCTGAAGCACACAAAGGATAAGTAATTCTCTATTTGTATTTGGAAAAAGCTAAAACTATTTACCAAAATATAAAATTTACTAGTAAATTTTCTCTTGGGCTTCTTTAAAATCATTGTTTTATTCCATTACCCTTAAGTGCTTCACAGACATTGCTTAAAAGCATCATCCCTGTGTGTGAATTTCAGGTGGTTAAAATACTTGGGAAAATTTCTATTGCAGACGACTTTTTTAACATCAGCAGAGTGCATGTGTAGAAACCATTTCACAAATATTATTCCCCTTGGTAACACTTGCCTGTGGGGCTCTGGAACAAAAACACTACTTAGAAAGCTGCCTGAGCAAGTTGACCTGAACACCTGCAGTGTGCGCATGTGGGAAGTCTTTAGGGTGCCACATACCTTCACTCCTTCAGTTCTCCAAAAATCCCTTTGTATTGCAGTGAAGCTGTCAAAAGAGGTCAGTTTATTCAGCTGAAGGGAGACCAACATAACACAACAGAATTCAGAACACCACTGATGTAGGTACTGAGTGGGGGGATAGTGTTGAAAAAGGTAAGATAACTTAAACAGTTAAAGCTTGCCTGTGGAGAAGCTGGCCTTTCTTCTTGGACATGGAAAAAAAATCCAGTAGTATTTTCCTGTGATATGATTTCTTCACTACCGAAGTGGGCTGCACAGATTTCTCAGATGGAAGATGTGGTTAGAGCTGTTCTGAAAAGGAAAGACTGACTCATTCCACATGCATCCCTCCCTCTGATCACTGCACTGTAAATCTTTGCTGTTCTGACATCAGCTTGGCTTTTCTTAGTCACTGGAGAAGTTGCCAAACAGAATAGGTTTTGTATATCCTAACCCCTATTCTGGATAGAATTAATGGACCGAGTCTGAAAGCCAAAAGCCTCAGATTTGTTTGGGTTAATCAATGCCAGAATTTGTTGGCGGTGGAAGGACACAGATGATCTTTCACAGTTGAAAGAGTACGTCAGTGTGGCTAGTGTTTGGAAGGTAACACGTCTTAAATGCCACCAAATAACACACTGGCTTTCACAAGAAGACACTGCTGGACAGGATAGCTTGAGTATCTTATTCCAACACATGTGGAAGTTTGTGAAAAATTTTGGAGTGGTTGATCACAGCAAAAGGAACAAGTGCAGCGAAGTGTGCACAGGAGGAGTAGAAGTACCAACCCATATAAATATTCTGGCACATCAAATGCATTTCTGATATGATGATTCTGTGGAAAATTAGGTGCCACAGTTTTAGTCAATCATCGATTTTGTCTAGTATGGTGGAAGTCCCATGGCATAAATTAAAGCTAGAAAGGGGAGAACGAAACAGCACTTACTATTTATTTTTAACCCATGAAAAAACAACACATAGTAGTGTTTTAGATGACTCTCACTCTACTAGAGTTCTAGCCCAATATATGCAGTCATTAGCAGGGCTCAGTTGCTCAACAGTACTTGGGTTATATCACTTGTTAATGCATTGCTTGCACTTGTCTTGCACCTGCCCAGAGCAGTTAATTTAGAAAAAAGAGAAAGATAAAAAATTTATGTTCAGTGCCTAAAAAAAGGCTACTTTGTAATCACTAACAACCAACAAACAGCCGGGTTGGCACATGATCTTGCACAAAACATTTATATTGGTACACAATCATCCTACATGAATCTGATACCCATATTTATTAACAGTAGGTTTGCAAGTAGGGTTTAAAACAGGTTGAATGTGAGAGGATGGAGTCAATGTTTGAACAAACTAGTTGGTAATGAGTTTTATTATATACAATAAAAATATATTCCATAAAGGCATTGAATTACTGCAGATTGCCTGATAGGAAGGATACACACAACCTTATTAGATCAGGCAAAAGGTACTAACCTGAAAAAAGCATTCATTCTTATCAAATATACTAAGTGAACTAAGTTTATCATAGTGATAGTTAGAAAAGCAAATAGAGAGCAAAAAACATTTTCAACCTGTATTATTCTATTTACATACAGCTTTTGTGAGGAGTATTCATACTTAATTTAAAAAGTATGCTTATTAATCTGAGATTAATTCAGTATGGTGATGAACATGAATAATATAACAAAACTCTTTTAAAGTTTTCCGTATTTATCTTCTCATGCATTGCATTTGGGACAGGCAACATACTGGACCAGTGTTTAAATGACCCCCCAAATGGTTAAAAGGTATTCTTTTCACTTATAGGAGTTGAGTGTTTAGTTACACAGTGTGATGTTTTTTTCTCTCCATTCATCACAGAATATGCTGATTTGGAAGGGACCCACAAGCATCATCGAGTCCATCTCCCTGCCCTGCACAGGGTCATTCCCAAGAGTCACACCATCTGCCCAAGAGCATTGTCCAAACGTTTTCTGAACTCTGTCAGGCTTGGTGCCGTGACAACTTCCAAGGGAGCCTGTTCCAGTGCCCAACCAGCCTCTGGGTGAAGAACTTTTTTCTAATATCCATTTTCTAATATCCAACCTAAACCTCCCCTGGCACAACTTCAGGCCATTCCCTTGGGTTGGTTAGTGCCATCATGAGGATGTCTTCACGGCATAAGCAACTGTAAATCAAGTTTCCCATTCTCTGGGTGAGTTGGTTTGCCAGCTCCACTGGAAACACATTTATTCTCAATATCTTGCACGAGCATGGCCTGACTGAAAGCTCAGGCTGTGCACTGCTGGCAGCATGCCCTCACCTGTCATCCCCAGCAGGCTGCCCGGCCTGCCCCGGATACACCCCACCTCACAGCCAGGTGTGCAATGGAAAGAACTGTCTCCCCAGCTCTCCAGAGCAGCACAACCTGGGGTTAATGAGTCTCCCCTTTGCCTATCCAGCTCCTGCAGCAAGGAGCAGGAGCTCTCTGGATCACCCAGGCCTGCTCTCTGCTGTGGGGCACACCCCGAGGTGCCCAAGTCTAGGCCAGAGCCCCTCTCCTGCCACACACATCAATTCAAAGCCATGTCAAGACCACGCAGTTGGTAAAGCATTTGGCTGAGGAGACGCAATAGTTTGAATTTTCCCCTCTTGCTTTCCCAAGCCTTGCTTTGGTCAGAGCAGTCCTTTACCGGATACACACCAACTTGCTGAAAGGACAATAAAATCAGAGATTACCTTTAAAGAAATAAAGGGCTTAAAGATTGCAGCTGGAAGGCCAACGCTGGGGATCTCTTTGAATGCCAGTGAAGTATCACCTCTGCTCTGCAGAACTGGGTATTCCAGCCAACGCTGGCACGTGTGGGAAGACAAAAGCACTTGAAGGCAGCAATCCAACCTTAACTCAGGAAAATGGCATTTACAGCCACAGCACGCAAGCCTGGTTGCACACAACTCCCCGTGTGGGCTGACACACAGCAGAATGGAGTTTTTGCATCTAAATCAGACATTTCATTACATATTTTTCATACATCTTTTCCTCTTTTCTCTGAAAGAATTAGTGACTTCGTTGTGCAGCGTGAAAGAGTTAAAATTTGGTTTTTATGAAAGACAGAGAAGAAAAAAAAACAGGCTGTCAAGCAGAAAGCAATTCCAAACATTTTAAAATAAATGCAAAAGTTTTACCATAACCTGTTTGGGTTTTCCCCCAATAATGAAAAGTCTGAAGGAAAAAGACAATGCATTTTCGTTTTTTTGGATCTTTTTTATTCAAAAGTTTTCAAAGAAATAAAACAGAAAAAGCTAACAATCTAATCAAATTTACAGTTCAAAAATGTCTTTTGGCGTTTAACAACAAGTCCTAGGAAACAAAACTACAGAGTTATCTTGAACCGGACAAATAAGTTACCACTGGCAAGTTTGTGGCACTAGTAAAACAAAAATAAAAAATTAACTCTCTTGATCATATAGATATCTCTATGAAAATCTTTTTTTTTTTTCAATCTGTACAAAAGGTCTTTCTTCATAAATTAATTTTTTATAATTTAATGGCTGTCTACTATGTGATGTTTAAGTAACTGATTATTTCTTTATGTACAGAGGTTAAATTTCCCAAATCTTACCCAGACAATGAGTATGGCACTTAGTTCAGACATTTCTGGCAGCAACTCTTCCCTCCCTCTAACCCAGCTATCATACTGCAGTTTTTAATTAATGCAAAATAGCAAGTAGTGAGAGATCCAGGTTTGGAAAGTTACCAAATACAGGCAAGGTGCTGCAGGAAGTCTGGACTTTTACAAAGCAGTAATATTCCAGGGAGCATAGAACCAATAATACCACAACTTTTTAAAAAAAGAAAAAACAAAAACACATCTCTTATGACTATGCATTTCACTAGAATCTACACTTCTCAGAGCAGCAATTTACTTTTGAAACTATGAAATGTCACCGACATCTATACTCCAATACTCACACAAAATTTAAAAACTAAAAAATACTTGAAAGAAACAACTGCTTAGCCCTAGCTCCCGAGCTAGGATGATTTGGTCTGTGGAAACAGGGAGGGCCAGCAACCTGTCCCAATACAAAAGGAAATAAACTTTGAGGTAGATAACTGATCATATACAGCTGACCAGAGAAGTACACAGTTTTGGAAGACAACTTAATTTATCATTTGATTTAAAACATATGCAATTGTAATAAAGAGCTTTAGTAGCAGTGAATTATCTAATATGTGAAGTACAAATAACTGTGTATTTATGAATCAGGAATTTCATAGTTTCAAAATTGGTTTTCTTTACACTTAACACTTGTAGTGATGATGTAAAGTGTGGCACTGCTTGGATCCAAGTCTTCCTTCATGCTTTTGTGTCCATACATCAATTAAAATTATAAAACCTAAATGCAAATGTACAAAAAAGGCACATTCTCTTAACCGCAAACTGGTCCGGCAAAAATAAAGAGTACAGAAGACGCAATGCTGAGACAAATCAGAATTATTGGTTACTGGCTCTTTGTTCTTTGGTAAAGTTACCTTTTAAAAGTGCCAAGTCTTTTTATTTTTATTTACCTACTATAGAGAGCTAGTACCCAATCAATTATGCTTCTACTTAAATCTCAGCATATGTTTGAAAATGAGTCCTTTAGCTTTTGCCATTTTGCTGCAACAGCATCTTGTTTGTTTGCTAAGTCTCAGCACAATTCTCATCCTAAAGCACTATCATTAGTATAAAGGAAGGACAAAAACATTCGGTGATATCTCCACCCCAAAACTCCCTACTCTACCTATGCTAAAACTAGAACATCAAGTTAGTTTCTGAAAAAAGGCAAAAAAAGATTTTACATTGCATCATACAGCAGAGTTCCTAAATCATTCAAACTACCAGAGGGAACTATTGGCATATGGCCTTACAAACAATTTATACTATTAAAATTTCCCCAGTCAGAAAATGTGTTTCACACAAAACATTTTTTCCCCTCTTGCATTTCACTACCTTACATATTATGTGAAAAAATCATTAAAAACACTTACTACACATTAAAAAAGCCAAATTTTCAGCAATTTTTATTGACTACCTTTAAAAGCCCTATGCTGCTGTTTTACAAGGCATAATAGACCAGCTCATTTGGTCAAAGCATTCTACACCATAAGTTTGGACTACTTACTGAAACAGCTACAGCATTGAAAGATTTAAGGCAAATTGGAATTTATAGAAAAGGATAAGACACTTCACACTACATTAAAAGAAAAACAGAAAGCTAAGAGACCAGACACTATAACTGCAACACTGCACTAAAGCAACACTCACACACTGCAAGCACAGAACATCGTCTTAGATGTTTTACTATTTTAAACTTCAGAAAATCCATTTCATACAAAAAGAAAAAAAAAAAAAAAGAAAGATAAAAGAAACGAACAAAATAAAAATAAACCAAAACACAAATTCTGTCATGCACATGAATAAGTCTTCGTGGTCATCTGTGCATACCCAGAAATTTGAAGGTTTTTTTTTTTTTGCGTCATAACAATTGATAAAAACTTTTTTTTTACTAAAATAAACCTGTTCATGGGAACAGCTACTAGATGAATTTAAGGTTTTTCTTATGCACCTTATAGAACTTATAGCAAAAATAGTTTTAGTTGATTTCATTATAAATAACATTTTCAAGAACCTGTGCAAAACTGTCAATAATTCCTAAAGCACAATTGATCAGTAAAATCCATGATTGTTTCAGCCTTTGCACCCTTCTCCAGGCCAGGTCAACACTGGACATCTGTAACACAGAAAGGTCAGAGCTAGAGCAGAGTTACAATCACACACTTTTTTTTCTAATGTAGCTGTCCACAAAACTAAATCATTTCCTACTTTAGACAGCTGTGAGAAGACCAAATGAATCTGAGGATAAGCCTGAGAAGTAACACAGGTGGCACTGCAGGCTTGGCCCTCGCCAGGGTAAGGCTCCACCAGGACAGAGCCCACGCTGTGTTTGCCCCTCTCTCTCACACAAATGCTCAGCACACAGAGCTCCCAGGGGGGAACCGAGGCGGCACTCAAAGCTCTTCCCTTCTTTGTTGTTTTGTTGTTGTTGTTGTTCCTTTTAATTGACCAAAAGTGGTTGAGTGTGCTACTCCTGTGGCATCTCCAAGGCTTTTGATCTCTGGAAAAGGAACAATAACTTTCTTTTGGTGCAGCCTCAGGGAGGCAATGTATGACAGCTAAGACAGACACAGCTACTGCGTCTCCCTGATGATAATACTGAACAGCAGGTCAGGGCTCATCAAATTAGAAGGCAGAGTTTTTAATGTACTGGCTTATATTGCCACATGGGTTTAAAAAAACACCCGGCTAATGACAAAAAAGTTTAGACAATTTTTTAATTTTTCAAAGCAAGGCAAAGTTTGGTATTTTAAGGCTTGTACATTTGTAGGTGCATATAAAACAGGTTTGGTTTTTTTTTTTCAAGTCCCTTTGACTATTTTTCACACAGGAACAACTTTTTGAAAAGAAGCTATAGAGTTATTAAATGTAGCTGCCAGAGGAAAGATGCGGTGTATTTCTGATTGACTGCATCCACTCATGCAAATGTGCTAGTAGCAATTTACCCCTCAAATTACGGGAATATGGATATAGACTTTAAATAGGACATTCCCAAAAGTGCTGCATGTGCATTTAGAAAGAAGTTTCAGTTTGACAACAGTAACAAAGCCACAACAACCAAGAGACTGCAGTGTTCCCTGTATTTAGGGCACGAAATAACTGTCAATTCCCTCCCCTTCACCTGTCTGAAACAAGACAAGTACCAGCATGTTCCAGGGACAGAAATACCAAATGCCATGCTCTGAAGCTGAAATCAGCTGGGTAATATTAACCTTCCCCACATGCCCACTGCTACAGCCACTGCTGACACAGATTTCACTGGCTCCTACTGCATACAAATACAGGTAACAGTGCTTCTCTAAAGAATAAAATACGTGGAGAACTGACTTACAGCAAACACACAGAATTGCTCACAGAGCTTGGAGTTCTACACAGAGTCATCAATACAAAACGTGTCTCAGATAGCAATAACAACTCATCCTTTCAGGAGACTTAAGGCTGTTCCTCCTGCCTGGCCTCAGTCTACGGGGAAAGATACTGACAGGCTGGGAGAGAGAGGCAGGATGGGGATGTGACATGCAGGATTACGCTTCGCTGGCTACCACAGATCTTTATTGGTAAGGAGGTTTTACATGCCCACAGGGAAGATTTAAGGCAAAACAAATAATTCCTTGAAAAGCGGTTAACACCAGGCAACAGCCTTGGCATGGGAAACGTGCAGGAGTCATGATTTTAACACGAGGAGATGGATAACGAGAAGAGTCTGTGGCTTTGCTTTCTGCCTGCCCTGGAAGCAAATCAAGGATGTGGGCTTCCTCTAGATGCCAGCATTTGGCCCGACTACAGGAATAACACAGGTCATATGGTGTGCTACGCAGGCTCTGCCATCTGTTGAATTTGCCAAGTTTCCCCATTGGTTTGTTTCTATCTTTCTGTATAAGAAGCTGTTATGCCAATAATGGGGATGAGAGCACTGTTGTCAAACAGCACAGCTGACCTGCAGCATCAAAGCTAATGCCAAAATGTGTGTTTTGTTGGATCAATACATTTTAGAGAGATATCACACAACTGTAGCACATAACTGATTTTGACTTTTCAGCATCAAATAAATGCCACGAGGGCTGTAGAAAAACCCTTCTAACATGTGCCTCCAGCACATTATTGCAGCTGAATTGAATTTTTCAGTGTGAGGTCTTAGAAAATGTGACATAAAAAATTATGTAGCCAAGTTGCCTGGCTTACAAAGCACTTCAAAAAACGATGAGTTAAGGAAGAACTAAATTCCAGAATTTTAAAACATGGGTAATGGAGAAGGGAACAGTTAGTGCAAGCAACATTTTCAGGACGGAAATGTACAGAAAGCAAAACAATTTTGTATGAAGTAAGTTCAGGTAAAGCTAATGATTTGCTAGTAAAAAAGGCCATGCAAGCAGAACCAGAGGAAACCTGAAGCAGGAAAAGTAAAACTCTGAAATTAGAGCCAAATGAGGACATAGATTAAAAATTAATTGACAAAATTCTGGACCAAACAGCTTTTTCCTAGAAAAAATGATGAGCAGGGAAGTCTTCAGGAGAAAAGGTCAGTAAGGATTTCTACCAGACCGCCTCCCTGCCTGTGGTCTCTAAGTCAGCCACAAAGCTGCTTCTAATCTTACATGTACCACAAAACTAGAGCATTTGTCTATCAGTGCAGTTCCCTTTAGCATTTTGATTCTTGTATTTTTGCATTAATTCATTGTTATTCTGTATACAGCATGCTGCTAAAATGAACAAATTAAAATTGAACATAATCCAGTTATGGTATAGAGAAATAATTAAAACAATATTACTCAGAATTCATTAATTCAGTTCTGGATCCCATGTTTCCTTCCCTGGCTTTTGACTCTGGCCAAGTTCAAATCAGCTTCACTGTCCCCAGATATTATCATCAGTATTATTTAGATGACATAAAAAAAAAAATTCAATACAGAGCACTGTAAGTTATGAAATAAAGTATCTTTGAATTCACATCTTTCATGAGACAGGATGAGCCCCTACCTCACAGTTACTTATTTTGCTGATACGTGTATGGAGAATGGTCACTGGATGTCTCTACTGTAACCTGTTGCTGACCACTGGCTTCCTGCAAATAAAAAGGAAGACAAACCATGAGACAAAATCAAGCAGCATTATCTGCAATCTGTATTTCCATTTGACTCATGCAATTAACAGTCTTCAAATCTAAAAGCTTCCTCACATTTCTCAAGCGAGGTATTCCAAATTTGAGGTGTTAACCTTACCTTGATTTATATTTCAACAAACTGAGAAATAAAATGATCATGCAAACCTTGTATTTCCTCAGCTGCTTCGATGATAATTAAAAAAAAGCCCTCAAACTTCTGACATTACAGAAATCAATAGACAGAGAGAGCAAATAACTGCTAGAATGTTTTCTACCCGCAGATGCAAAAGAGCATTCTGTCCCTCTCCTTTTGAAGGGGAGTGAGAAGAATGAGATCTGCTTACCACACAAACACTATGAATACTGTGATAGGATTGGCACTAGGCAACACAAAGAATTCTAAGTGGGACTTTGCACCAGGCTCCCCAGAAACCAGGCAATTAATTCAGCTGAGAGTGCTCTGGCAGACAGAGCAATCAGGTAATTACCAAAAGTACTTCTGTGATCCACACAGGCAGATGCACCAAACTGAACCAAACAAATTCTGGAGTTTCTGGATAAATAGACTTTGAACTAAATTTTTTTTCTTACAGGTTCTGGAAGAGACTGTCTGGCACTCATCCTGAATAGATGAGCTGCAGCATACCTTGTCTACCTCCTCTTTTAAAGAAGTACTGACCTATGAAAGGGTGTGAGATAACTCAAAATAGATAAATTATTTTGTTTACTTATGTTATGCTCTCCAACTAAACTAATAAATTCTTCTTTGATGGAGAGATTTATTATACAAACATGAACAGTATCCTTAGATGCCAGGGTCAAATCAGGAATCTTTGCAAAAAGTTACAATCAAGGTCGGTAAGGAGAGAATTTTGCTCATAGGTAAACTAAGTGAAAGATCAAAACTACAATGCACTCCCTGGCTTGTTACTGTTGGAGTCAGGTTTGACAAAACACAAAGTTTGCCTGAGCTATGCTGATAGAGAAGATTGATCCAAGTACTGTACTGCCATAAGTACAGGTCATTCTTTGTTGTAATACAGGCTATATTAGTTGAGAATAACAACATTTTATAATTTTAATACATACGGCATTTGCAGTACATTCACAGTTACAATATTTGCCCTTAAGCACTATTTTTCCTAGCAAAAAAATATATCATATTTGTATTTCTTATCTCCGGTCTTTCATAAAATATTTTATAAATATACTGACCTCAACAGGAACCGCTGCTGTCTGGACATGTGTGTACTGGGGGATGTAGGCTCCTTGCATAGCTGTTGTGGCTGGCATGTACTAGAAAGACAGGGCCCATTACATTGAGTTAAAGTCCAATATAAGCTTAAAAGTATGCAAAATACCTATCATGGTATTGTTTAACAGATATTGACTGTTTCTCTAAAACAATATAGATGAGAGAAAGACTTTTGCATCTGAAATGAATAGCCTTTCCAGAAAAGTCACGTGTCTATTTCGAGAAAATTCAAATTTAGACTTCAAAGAGTATGCAAAGGACTTTTCCTTCTCTGTTAACCCAAACCATCATATTTTCTTTTTTAATCCAATCTACTCACAAAAGAAGGGTCTGCCACTTTAGAAGCTAGCCTGAATTTCGTCTGATTTAACTTCTGTTCCACACTTTAGGAGATTGAGTTGCAGAAAGGAGTATAAAGAATACAAATATTTTTAATCTTTTGGATGCAACTCTGAAGTTACCTCCTAGACAACTTTTATTTTTTTTAGTCTATTTTTACTGACTCATTTCTAATTTCTGATCAGTTAATAGACTGAATAAAAACTGCTGAATATGATTTTAAAATGGAGACAGTTCCTAATAATTCACTGGACATAAGATGACTTATAGGATCACTTTTTCCACATGCAAGCTGCACAGGCATACTGTGATCTACACGCAGTATTTTCTACTTGGATAAGTTCTATTTTGTATCAAATTGCTACATACTGTTCCAGTACTGCCTAATGAAAGATGACTCATCTGCTGTGTCAGAGGGCTTATCATTGATGCAGGCTGTAGTGACATGGTGTGGTCCATGGAGGGAGTCAGAACAGCACCCTGTTAAAACAGAGAAACAAAGAAGTGGTTGCAGCACTCAGATTTTAATTTCATTTTTGATTTGAGAGTCTAAGTATGGACTGTCCTTCCGAGGGGATATACCACAAGAACTCTCCTTAATCCCAGGTACTGACTCAAAAAGGAGGTCTGGAGCATTCTGAATATTTTACTTGAGCATCTGTAGATGCTCAAGGTGGAAGACCTGCTTTCACTTCTCATTGAGCATTCAGCTTATGTGCAATGCACTTGAGAGAGCTGCTGAGAATGCTTTGTAAAATATGAGTTTAACCAGATGATGACTTGAAAGCAAAAATTTGCACATGTTACCTGGTACAGATTCACTCAGCTTAAGCTTTGGAACTTCATGCTTTAGGAAGAAGCTTTTATCTCCTCTTTAGGAAAGGTGGCTTTGGAGGAGGAACATTTGTGTTGGGAGAATTCTACCCATCGCACGCGATGCTCACACAGGAGACAGCTGCCCTACTTAGTGGCTGGTTTATTACAGACACATTTCAGAAGAGTGACTTAGCAATGCTGATTCTTTGTCTAAATACCAGCTGCTCTGATGACATTTCTATTGCTTCTGTACCATTCTGTTAAGTTCATAAAAATCATACTCTAAACTTTTAAACACTTTAGATTGCTAAATATGGAGGGTACACTCATAAGGTTTCCAGAAGTAACTAAAATGGAAGACTATCAAGAAATTTCCTTTTACCAATCATGCTCCACAAAAACACATTTCCAAATACTTTGCATGACTTATGCTTACAGAAGGTGTTGATTAAAATTAATAGAGGCTCAACACTGACAGAAATAATTGCAGTGTACTGAAAACAAGTATTTTGAATCAATAACTAATCCTTAAAAAGAAAAAAAAAAGTATATAACACACTAGGAAAAACAACCATGTGATCAGTGTAGATGAAATGAGTCACAGGCACATCAAACACTGAAAGAATTTCCTGTCTGTAGACTGCAGGCTTCTCTGAAAAGCAAATGAGCAAGACAGCACCCGTCTTTGCACAGGCCAAAACTGAACTTCAGTCTAGAATCTTGGTCTTTATTTTCAACTGTGAAATCTCATCCTGTGTATCTGTGAAACTAATACACCTTATAGCATTATAACATATCAACTTTTGTCTTTTACAGCATCATTTGCAGGATGTTGTTTTATGAAAATCGGTGTTGATAGAGAAGGAAGTTAAAACCTGCTCTCTGTATGTGTATTTAACATCAAAAAACACAAATACAACAATTAAGTGTGTGAGAGGGTGTTCTGGTTCAACATGACCTTCTCCGCATGCCCAAGAAGAAAATGTTCTGCCAAGATTTACATTTTATAATCTGCATGGAGAGGTTAATTAAAGTCAAGACAGTATCCTTTCTATATCTGGAAACAGACCTGTTTGTTAACTATGGGAGTGCATGTATTAAAGTGCCTGTTACTATTAGTAATGCTCATCCAGAGAAACCCAGTAATTCTCAGATATAATGGTACTTAATTGGCAAATGACATAGACAAGAAGCAAAATATCATGGGAGAGTAGAGATTAGAATGCCTGACAGTCTGGTATAGATGCCACAGCCAAAAGTGTAGGGAGACTAGCATTACTCATGAGTGGTAAAGCCAGAACAAGCTATGCAGGTTTTCTCAAGTGAGTGCCCATGAAGTAATGTATATCACTACATCCATCTGTCTTTCACAAATTATCCAGTCTGAACTACTGTAGACCTATTCTAAAACACTGGGTCTCCAATTTCAGCTCCTGAAAGGTAGACAGTATGTAAAACATTTGGTATTTGCAAAGTGTTTTCCATTTAAAGTAAAAAAATAAAACAAAAACTAAACAACCCAAACACCACTAAGTTTTCTCTAATGATCCTCCATCACACTGATACTCTGAAGGTAGCTTTCTTTGTCCTAATAAAATGAGGCCCCAGTTCAGGTTACTGTCTTTGTTTTGCTTTTCATTTTGATCCATGGAAGTAACTGGGCAGGAATTGACATACTTCCTGTTGTTTAAAGCATGTAGTGTTTATATAATAAATAAACACAACAACAAAGAAGTAAAAAGTAAAAACTTACTGGGTGCTGCATTATATATGGTTGAGGCTGCATCCAAGATGGACTCTGAACCTAGAACAAAATTGGCATTTTATTTTTCATTTTACACATTCTTGGAATACTCCAACTTAGATACAGTAATAATTTAAATCATGTTAATGTGCCTCCTCTCTTATTTATTGACTTTTTAACCCAATTAGACACTCTGTGGAACAACATTGATTTCTATAAAAAATGTATTAATTGTAACCTGTAAATCAGAGACAAGATTTGGAGACCATATACCACATACACCTTTCAGAACAAAATACAATGTTTTTAGTGCAGGTTTCAGAAACTTTATCAAATACAATGAAAGGGGTCAAATAGATGAATGACAGCTTTCTGCTATGTTGAAAAAGGAGGCTCCTTCTGTCTCAGAAATTTCTTTGTGGAAAAGTAATTGGGATCTCAGAAGGTATAGCACCATTTGCCTTCTAGTGTGATCAGAATAAAAAACTGTATTTTCACAACAGGAAAAAAAAATCAGAAGTCCTGCTGTAATCTTGTTCCAGGAAAAAGGAAAAGATTTAGGAGAGCTGTTCTTCTGCAAGACATTGTGGTATGTTATTCCCAAAGCACAGGAAGAGGAGGAGGTTCTGATGAGAGCTCCTGCTCTAGCACCAAGCACATTTTCTCTCCAAAACCAGTGACCGCACAAATACTTCAGTTGCAGCAGAATGCCTAACAGTGCATAACAAAGTGAATTATAAGAAGGGAAACTAATAGGTTACGTTGTTATCCTGGTTAAAAAGAGCTGGTTGCAACAGCTCTTTGAAAAAGTGTGCAAGAAATACTAAAGGTAAGGACAAAAATGTTTCCTCCCCACCTACTGCAGTAGGTTAAGGGAGGAAATCTTACCCTGCTGGGGGTAGTAACCTTACCTTACTAGGGTAAGGTAGGAATCTGACCTGCACTGCACACAGAACTGGTTCACCACTGTTGCTGGACATTTAAAGCCCTTTAAATGCCTTCACCATCATTCCCAGAGTCCTGTGAACAGGACAGGTAAACATATAGCTTTGAAAAAAACCCAGGTTTTTTATCTTCCAATATTTTCTGGAAGATGGAAATATTTCTTTCCTCCTTTTGGTACTGACTTTCAAATCAGAGTTGGTTTTTTTTCTTTTTCAGTCAGGAAAAGAGTAAACGGGAGTTCAAAAATGGAATGGAAAAGACTGGAACACTCCCTTTCCTCAGGCAAAATCTTAATGGCAAAAATACCAGTACAGCCTGACTAAAGCTTTGGCTAATCTCACACTATGATAGTAACTGGCTCGGTGCAGTCATTTGGGTACACAGGGGTTGCAGAAACAAACACTAGCCAAAACTTTATTAAATTTGTTTACCTGAATAAGAATAAATCTAGGAGCAGGTTATACCATGCCTCAAACTAAAAAAAAAATAACAACTTGCGCCTGTGTGATTCGTTCTGTTGTGTAGAAGACAGAAAGCTGCAGGTTTCAGTGAGAAGGGATCAGTAATGAAGATGTGGCTAATACTCAGATTGTGAAACTCTTCTGGCCAAGAACCTCCTCAATACAGAATACTTCAATTTAATTTTCAATTCTAATTACTGTGTCACTTCAAGCATAATGATATTAATAACTCCATCCACAATAATTGAAGCTCCATGCCATGTATACTGAAGTCCTGGTAACTACATTTCTGGAAACATAATGGATTGTGGTCTGCCTATCTCAAGTCCAAAAAACAATGTTGTATTGCTAAGTAGTATGTTTCCATGCCAACTTCCAATTTTTACTTGGATTCTGAATGTCAGAGAGTCTTATATTGATAAATAATTTATATTTTAATAAAGAATAGCAGATAATTTTGCTGAAATATTTTTCTGTGTAAGAACTTACTGTAATTTCTGAGGTAATGCAGTACCAAGCAGAATGATTCAGTATACTGAAAAATAGAGTCTAGCACTGTCTGCTGAGATAAACATTGTGTTGCATAAGTTACCTCAGAAATTAATATAAAAATAATCCAGCTGCCCTTCACACCAGAGAACACTGTTTTAACTCCTACACAGCACTTTGCTCATGCAAGACAGCATTAGATCGCCAGACTAATACTAGACAATTCTTCCTCATCCTCCTCACTTGGAATTGAAGGCTACATTTGTGCAAGAGACAGCTGACAAAAAGTCCCACAGCACCTCTGTTAGCCTCCTGTCTCCCCTTTACACACCCTTCCATGTTCATTCTCACACAGGGCATTAGAAAGCCCAGCATGTCTCTCTCAATAGAAAACAAACAGCCTCTTCTCCTTCCCCTGACATATAGAGGTAAGAATTTTCTAAATTTAATTTGTTTGAGTTATTTGTGACCTGAATCACTGCTGTTTACTCCATCTATGTGTTAAACAGTAAAATGCCAAAATAGCTCAGCATTAAGCATACACTGGCATAATTGGCAGGTCTCAAGCAGTAATTACAGAGTACACACCTGGGACTGCCATACTAGTTGTATTTAAAGCAAGTTGTTTGTAAACTGAAATGTATGATGCCCTAAAATTGAGGATTCTTAAGAGATCTACATCAAAGTAGTAAAACTGTTCCACATAATTTCTCAACATGTTGAATTGTATATCAATATCCCTTGTGAGGACTTTTGATGGCACCTATCAAAATCCCTCTTCAGAACATTTTGGACTGGGTTCTAAAACCAAAAATGTCCACAATTTATGTGTAAATTTATTGCTCAAAATAAAGTAACCTTTGGTTTAGAAATACTGTGCTAGGCTATTGAATGCTTTACTCCTCATATAAAAACACTGAATTTGAATGCTGAGATAACTTGAACTCTGAGCTCTTTTTTTTAAATTTCCTTCTCTAATGTCAAGAATGTTTCTGTACCCTTCTTAGTACAATTACATAAGACATTATTGTTGGGCTTCCTGAAAAAAAAAACGGAGAAAAGCTTGAAATGCTTGGAAAAATATCTTTTAATATGAATTTAATTAAATCAAGAAGGTTTTAAATAAAGAATAATTACTTCAGATATACTGCTGACATTAAAAGAATTTGACTGGGAGAAAATGAAAAATCTCACATAAAATGCAGAAGTGGCTACAAATCACTCAGCCATCAGCACAAGTTGGAGACTTGGTTTTCCAAGACAACAGGATCTCATTTAATTGCTGTGCTTCCTGACACACACACTCTTAGGTTTTCAGGCTGTCACTTTCCTGCTGTACAGCAAGAGGAGGTCACTTCATTAAAATGAAGCATTATTGGAGACCTCATAAAACCAGATGTAACAATTGATAAATAAACATAAGCTCCAATGAACCATTTCAGCTACCAAGTTCTGAATACAAACCTGGTATGTAGAAACCGGAGAAGCAATATACGGTGTAATAGATGTCTGAGTGATCATTCTGTTTGCTGTAATACTGTAGGGTGATGGATAAAATCTAGAAAATGCAGAAACATTTATTAAATGCCAGTTCAGTGCATCTTTCATAATGCAAACTTTTTTCCTCTCAGTGTGCCATTATTCAACATACCCATTTTGTAAAGCAGCTGTGGTTGGATCATATGTGAGTGTCATTCCAGCCTTTAAAAAAAAAAAGTGGAAAAAAAAGAGTTGACAAAATTAATTCTAATTGTAAATTATTTCTCTTTTTCTTTAGTTGTCTCATTTTTAACTCAAAATTTGTATTGAAATAATTTATTAGCACACCTTAGGGAAAGGTTAATTCAAAGAAGTAATTATATAATAAAAACAATCACCAGTATTGACTGTGAATACAAGTTTCCATGTTCCCATCATAAGGAACAAAATTCAATCTATTAAGCATCTGGCTAAAAGAACATGTGTGTGTTTGAGATTCAGGGCATGCAGATGATTATGTTAGGGTGTTGCCTACAATATATGAACTATAAGAATGAATGGGCAGTGCAGTTTTTCAGAAGGCACATTTGAATTTTCCTGTCTAATATAAATGAGGTGTCTAGGCTTGCTAACCACAGTAAGTCTGCAAAACTATTATCTTGAACATTAAAGATTAAAACAACTGTTGACTAAAAATAATAATGCTGCATGGCACTGGTATACTATTTTAATCTTGTGAAAGTGATGTGCATTTTAGCGCTGCATAGATCAAAGGATTATTTACTGCATGTAAGCACAGTCATGTTTCTGGTAGTTTAATAATATGAGAAAGCTAAAGTTTATAATTTGACCAAGTTGAAGGAGATTTTATTGTTCACTTTAATAAGATAGGACTCAGCATTTCACATTTTGCTTTTTCTCCTCAGAAGAAAGGCACAGTTAAGTATTTTTTTTATAGAGACACAAACTGTCAGGTAAGAGTTGCTTGCACATTTTTAATATGCCAAAGACCCAAGCCAAGAAAGCCTCAATGCCTATCATTTTCCTAAGTATTCATTACTGCACACACACACTAAAGCTTGAAGGGAGGACTTACAAGTCTCACCTCGCCTTCTCTGTGCCATGCTCTTCCATTCTGTATGTATTTATTCTGGTTCTGTCTCTTTTTCTGTCCTCCATCGGCAAATTTGCACAATAAAGGTTCTGCAGGAACTGAGAAGAAAGAAGAAAAATTAGTTGAAGTAGTATTCATACACAGGTGTCCAACTCTCCAAATGAGGTATGGTTTTAAGCTATATTCCAAACACGACAGTTAAATAACACAGACCTGTACTACAGCATCAACAACTGTTCTGCACAGCACAAAGACAGCTGCCACACACAAACAGAGCATCTGGAACACCTTATAGCTCTGATTTTAAACTACTGCTTAAAACCTGTTGGAAAGAAATATGGTCTGTATATCCTGAGTATGCATCTCTTGGTCTGGGGATGAACAAGAACTGCCATCAGAATTCTGAGCTTTGCCTCTTTGGAAGTATATCTAAGGAGGGTGGAGAAAAAATCTGGCCAGAGGTCTATAACATATTCTCTCCACCCCCTGGAGGTTTCAGTAATGTCCCCAAAACTTAGAAGTCTTTTACTCATCCAGAACAGGCAGAAGAGCTGGCACAGTACAACCACTTACTCCAGCTGGCAAGGGAGAGTGGGCACCTTTCTCCCCTGACACTTTGCACTGAGAAAATGCCACAACTGTCCATGCCCATTTTATCTCTGCTCTATAAAGAACACCCAGTGCAACCAGAAATTCTTCGAGAGTGTGCTTTTGGGTTTTTTTGCATACTGCCATGAAACAGTATCACCACACTTTATTATTTTTTATTGTTATTATTATTTTTCCTAATAAAATCCTGACCATTATCTCAATTTTTAATGTCAGAATTGAAGCAATGGAAAGGTTTGCATAGTATTCTTTCTCTCCCTGTTACTACTTTCCATGTTTCCAAGTATCCATGGCTGAAGCACAGCTCTGCTGCATCACACCACACCCTCCCTAATCACAGGGTGGAATCACTGTTATGACTTGGATGTAAATGCTTCTCTGCCAATAATTCCTGACACATGAGCTGTCTAAGCTTTACCATGACACTCCTCCAATCATTCTCTGTTTGGAAACGTCTTCATGAGACATGGCTGGACCTGAAAACATACAGGTTTCCAAATGCAGAGTAAACACATGGGGTGGGAAGGCCACCTGCTGAAAAACAACCCTCAAAAAAATTTTCAACAAAATCTATTAATATAACCATGGTGAGTGCTGATGTCTCTTCACCCTGTCTGCATTTGCAAAAGATGATTGGTATTGAAAACCTCAGAGATGCTTAACCTTGCAAAGAGCTTGACTTTTAAAACTTTGGCACAAAAAGAGCATTGATGGTCAAGTCATCCCTGGCTTTGGATGTCACACCTAAAACACTAGCTCTGGTTCTACTGGAAAAATATCCATTTCCTGCATGACACATCTTTTGACAGCCTTCTCTATAAAAAAGGGAGACAGAACTGGTGTGTGGTTCCCTGTCTCATCTCCAGCACTGACCACACAGGTCAGAGACCTGGACCTCTCCTACCTGTTGCTGTTACACAGACAGTCAGACTATAACATTAAACATGACAACCAAATTAATTTAAAATCTATTATCATACAGAGAATAGCAATTAAAATCCTATAATCATAAAATAAACCAGGAAAAGGTTAGGCTAATGACACTGGAAAAATATAGGAGACTTATGGACGATGGAGTAAATGAAGGAAATAACAGAAACCCTAAAGTAGGAGACAAACTGGAAAATATTGGCTTCAAAACCTTGCATTTCTGAAGGGATTTTTGGCATTCCCAGAACTGAGTTTTGCTTTGGGGTCTTCTGTTATATGAAACAACTTTTATTTCAACATATTTGGGGCAAAAAGCTACTATATTAAGATGGAAGATTTGATGTTGCTTTATAAAAGCTATATCCCAATAACCTTCGTCGTAGCACACAGCATTTTAGTTCACATACAGTTCTCTTGAAATAAGAGGAGGTAATCTCAGAATATGTTAGCCAATATGTGTAAATTTGTCAGGTTCTGGTCTGAAATTATTTTGATCGATTTTACACAGTGAGGAAAACAAAAATCCATTGGATAGTAAGAGAGGAGGTCCAAATACTGAAGTCAACTGCCTTAAATGAAAAAAAGTTCTTCCCCAATTTGAATATCTTTGGCCACTTTTGCATTATTTCAAAACATCTACTTTTGTGGGGAGCATATGCGACTTCCAAAATATACACTATAAAATTTTGGATGAAGTCAAAATAAACTAGCATGAGAACAGTACAGAAAGACATCAGAAAAACCCTAAAGGTTTCTAGCCCTGTCATTCTGTCTTGTAGCTCTCACAGATAGTAAATGCTTTATTTAAGGCTACATTTTGCTTTCATTAAAAATCCCTACAATGAATTGTAAAAAACTTTTCTGAAACCATTATTTGCGCTTGTGTTTCCCATCGTTGTCTCAACATAAAGACCTTTCTTTTAAAAAAGCAGACTAAACCTGTGCAACTGTTTGAATAAAATGTTCATAAAAACTTATTTTAAGAATAAATCTGAATTTTTTGTCAATAGATAACTGAAAACAGATACATTTTGAATGATTAAACATCTTCTGTGTTGCATTGTAAAAATTCTCCAACAAATTTAAAGAAGAAGAAAAAATGGAGTAAGAATTATAAAAATATTAAAATATAAAATATTATTTTATTAAAATTATTATTTATTAAAATATTAAAACAGGTACTGGATTTTGCATATGCAATATCTAAAACCTGCAGCAGTGAAGAAACTCAAACATTTAAAAAGCCATCAATTTATGACCTAACAGAAGTTAGTGATCCATCTTGGAGAACACATGCAGATCCAGCCATGGGAACCCTTGTTTCTCTGACCTTCCACATTCCCTTGCTCCACACTGCACCCATGAAAGAGTCCAAATGCTGTGAATGCTCCATGTAAACTCATGTAAAAAACCCCAATATTTAACAGCACCAGCTGCTGTGAGCAGGCTGTACAGCACTGGCCTTCCCTGATTCTGGTTCAAGATCTGAAAGCTGGCAGTGGGGACAACTCCAGTTGAAAACTCAACTGCAATTTTTGGCTGCTCTTCCATACATGTGACCCAAACAGCACCGTGTTCGTTCCTGCAACAACACAATGACTGATGGTCATCAGAGGGAGGGTCATGAGAAGGAGATAAACCTTCTTGGGAGCCAAGTATGACCTACTGCTCTTCCTCCCATCAGAGAAGGAACATGGACCTTACTCTCTCCAAAATTAGATACGAACTTTATTTCTTCAGCTTACCTTTTCTCATATTTTTCACAAATACGCAATATATTCTCTCTCTTGAACATAAGAACATGCATATAACAGATATCTATTTGAACAAAAAGCTCCAACAAGTCCTACAGAGCAGTTAAGCAATCTTTTGTAGTCCAGGAAGGAAGGGAGAGTCATTTTTATTGTTTAATTGCTGGGAACTATGCAAGCTCAGTGATGAAGCAGATCATTAATCATTCAGTGACTTGTCCGTATGTGCAAGACAAAGGCAGAGTACAAATACTCAGAGCTGCATTCACAGCTGAGAGGTGCCTGATGTAAAAGGCTATGACTCACAGTGGAGTTAAGCTTTTCAGGACCCCATGTTTAACATGCCCACTCTTCTGACACACAATGAAAACCAACACTGCCAAGGGTTTGCAGACGCCTGTTGAGCTGCAGCTGCAGAGGGGATCTGTAACCACGAGCTTTCCTGGCCTTCAGCAGCAGGTCAGGGCTTTAAAACTTGGCTGTGGAAAGGGCTCACCATCCCGTCCTGCCCTGAATCATCCTCCTCTAGGGCTAATGTTTTCAAAGGAGAGACATGTGAATGCAATATTAGTCCAGAGAGTAAATTCTTCCTGTGCACTCTGTGCACATTTGTACATTACAATTCAGTCTGTCTTTGTTCAGTGTCTACCCAAATATATATCTCAGGTGATACCAAAAATGCAAGAACAAAACTGATGTCCTTTGTTTTACTTTGTGTTTACACCCTTGACTTTACATGGCTAATTTTAGCAACTTTTCAATAAACCCTGCTTTCAGTTACTAAAAAATACAACAAAAGAGTTTAAAAATACTATTCTTTTAGTCAGTTTCCAATTAAACTGCATCTTTTAGGGACTTTCATTGCTTATTTTCTAGTGCAAAGCATATGGGACTTAATGAATTCTGACATTAAAACATCACTTTAATGATAGAGCAAGCCTGTACAGCTAGAAACTTTTGCCAAAGGCTGTGGGAATTAAAAAAGAAATTGTGCAACCCAAGATTAGGGTAGCTTTATATCTTTAAAGAGAAATTAAATATTCTACTCTTCACCATCCTAGTCTTCACTTAAACATAATGCTCAGGATTACATTGCTTTAATATTTTATACAAAGTTTAATACTTTGTCACAGAAGGATATTTTGAGTGGTTTTAAGAAGCGTTTTTCTTTTCTATTCCTACGTTCCGTCTTAAAACTAAGCAACAATTGCAAATTATACTTGTTAGAGCAGTTAAACCCTCTAACTCACAGATTTCACAAAATATTCGGAGTTGATGATCCTTGTGGGTCCCTTCCAAGTCCAAATCTTAAGTGAATGGCCCATACAGGGATCAAACCTACAGCACTGGTGCCTTAGTGCCATGCTCTGACCCCTGCTCAGGGTCTTGATCTAAGGAATGAAATTTTTGCCCCTCTGCCTTCAGTGTGACAACCAGGAGTAACAGCAACACTGTCAGCCCTTGACACCCTGTAGCAGGCTGTGGTTCATGTGTTTTTTCTAAACGATCTGTGAAAGATAATGGAAAGAAAAGTGAATTTATAGTCAAGCAGCTTAAATTCGCTAGAGATCTTCAGTGCTGGATACTTTGTAAAGGTAAGAAACTAGAAAACACTCGAATATGACTGACAGAAGGCAGCAACATCAGGGCTCTATTTTCACTCCTACACATGCTAGAGAGATGTCCAAGACCAGATAATTTCAAACAGTGGGTCTATCATTCCTGGTGGACCTCTTCCTAGTCTAGTCAAGAACACAGGCAGGAGGATGGCTCTCAAACACTGAATTTTTTCCTTAAAACAGAACCAGAGTGACCAATATCTTTATCCTAAGTGAGAAGAGAGAGGGAAGTCATGGATAATTTTTGATTTTTGCATCATCACCATAACCAGCCATTCCTGAAGCAAAAATGCTCTCTACCTTACACCCATTAAATCAAAATCACCTTAGTTCTTTTTCAGTAACAGATAATCCATAAAGCCTATAGAACAGGAATAAAACTTTTGTAACTTTTTAACTTCTGTATTTCTCATTTTAAATATAAGAGAGTCAAATGCACTCAGACTTACACATACCTTACACATTCTACAGCACAGCCGCTTTAGGTAGTTATTTATAGAACTATTCTCATGTATCATCACACAGCTACATGCTACTGTGACTGGGAGGAGATGCCTTTCAAGATTTTGCCCAGAAGATAATTTCTACAATCACTATGGATCCAACACAAGACTCTAAGATAGTTAACATTGAGTATCATCTTTAGGGAAGGAAGGCTAAGTATGCTGCTGCTCTGCTCTCACTGCTCATCTGCTGTGATGAGACTTTACACCAGTCTGGTCTGTTTCCTCCAATGCACATAGTGATGCATACATTTCACAGGAGAATAGAAAAGCTTTAAATATTACATTGTTCACTGAAAACAATAGCTCTTTAAGGAGAAAAGTGGAACTAAATGCAAATTTACTTTAAAATTAGAGCAGTCATATAATAAACATTCAGTTGAGAAGATAATTAAGTACAAAACTTAGAGTTCTGAGTTTGGTTTTTGGTGACAAAATGGAAAGGAAGTCACAGTCCATAAAACACAACCAACTATTACAATAACCTACATTAAAAAAGAAGAAAAACCCCAACAACAAAATGTGAAACTAATACATCACTTCTAGGAGTTTCAGGATTGTACCAATTTGCAATGCATTTCAAATTGCTCTCTAAGATAATCTTTATTCTTCTTTCCTGGAGATAAACAAGGACACACTAAATATTAAATATATTTCATTAAGCTAAATAAAGCCTGAATAGCCAGTTACAGCTGGGTTTAGCTTGCTCAGTGTCACCAATGCCCAGTCACTCACCTAACTCTAGAGTTGACACTTATGACCATCCTGTGTTAATCCCTGGCCTTCTCAGATTCTTAGAGGCTTTTTTGTTCTGTCTTCTCATGCTCCAGGGAAGGTTTCACCTATGCTTTCTAGAACTGTTTGACCCATTCTTCCATTTAAACCCAAACTTAGTTAAAATAACAAAGCTGTGTTATGAAAGCATGTTTTTGTTGAACAAATTTTCTTCCTCCCACACCTATTTCATTACAGGCCCATCTCTCCTACCCTCTTCATTCTGATAACAGTGTTTTTAGAGCCAGCTCCCTTTGCTGATTTTAGCCAAGTTTCTAGGACACAATGTTTTAATTTAAACACAGTTCCAGTCCTACGATTTTGTTTTGCATGTATTTGAACTTGATCCTTTATAATCCCAATGGCTGCTAATCTGTTTCAAAACAATTTCCTAATCTTTGCTTGTTCAAGAGCTTTCCCACCCCATCCAGTTTTCTCTGTGCAGGTAGTCCAAAATCACAGTTGCCTCATGACAGCGCCACTTTTCAGCAGGCTGCAATATACTGTTAGGCATAAATTGAATTCTCTAAAGACTGCATTATTGGACAGGTATTTGCTATGTAGTATGGAACTCCAGGAAGAATTTGAACTCCATAAAAACCTTTGCAAGGAGCTATGAAACTTCACAGCACCAGCATGGAAACAGAGTTGAGGCTGTATCCTACACAACAAAACTGAGGGTCTTCAAAAACCAAGGTTCTCACAAGTCCCTCATGCACATGATTTTTTGTCTCTTTTTCAGTATCATGGAAGGTGAGAGCCCATCTCACTTAACTGACTTCCAGACATTTGGAGTCATCTAGTTCTGAGTGACTGATCTAGATATCCTTTGTAATCACAAGGACCATCTCTGGAGGTATGTTTTCCTTTACCGTCTCTAGACAGAGAGCCTGAACAACTATTTTGCAAAGTAAGCTTTAGAAGTTCAAGCCTGTGAGGTGGATTACATCTTGAGACCCCTGTTCAGTTTCCACTTTCAGACAACAGACAGTTCTGTGCAAATTTCTTGTCCCTAATTCATCACATTTTTATGTTAAATATTTCCTTCATACTGCAAAAATTATTCCTGCAACTCCACATAGCAATTTTTTATTTCTACCTGGTTGAACCTCATCATGTAAGGGTGCAACTCCAGCTTCAGCAATGGCCCACTGGAGACAGAGCATGATTAGCAATGATATGCTTCATGGCTCATTCATTGAGAACAGGAGAATGCAAGTGAAAATAAAAAATAACAAACTAAAAAGTACTAATAGGAGCTTCAGTTACAGTTTTTTAGTGTCATTTAGTGTCTGTTTATACATAGGCTGTATCATTTTTACTAAGTGTAATAATGTAAAAATAATAATATAACTAAAGTAACAAATGCAACAATGTGCTTAAATTTACCAAAACTTTGTAACAAAGTTTTAACTAAATAATAATCTCTGCAATTAATCCCAATGCAAAGTGTCTGCAAAAGCAAGGTTAGGGAAGTCAAAAGACTGCATTAGATTAGTTTTGCTGAAGGGAGTGGTTTTCTGTGCTCTGAAGTATTTTCCATCCTTACAGCAGCACAGACTGCCCCAAACTGGAGCAATCTTTCAGGGATGAGGCATGTTTGGAGTTCCACTAAACAAGTTGCATTCTTGTCTGCCTGCCGAGGGCTACTTTGCTCCTCCTTGGTGACAGAGTCTGGCTGCAGAGAACATTTCACCAGTGGGATAAAGGCAGCTTCAGCAACCACATCAACACTGTAATTTGTAAAATTCCGACTTGGGATTCTCAATAAAATGCCTTCTGAAAGCTGCCTGGAATGTCAGGCATGTATCCTTTCCTTCTTTATTGTCCGCTTTACTTTCTATTTTATTCAGCAGCTCTGAATTTCCTCTCCTCATTTTTCAGTGTTCATGGAATATACAATTTGTCTCTTAGAAACAGTGCTGACAAAGCAGACAAACTGATGAGGAACTTGGTGTGACAACAAAATTGTACTAAGCCTTCTCTGAATTTTGCCTTGCACAATATTTCTAGAAGCAGCATTCTACGCTGACCTCCTTCCATTTTCCCTGAAGGACTTCAAAACCTACACTCACTTGAGTTGCAGCTCCCCAGTGAATGATCATGCCAGGCACTGCTGCAGATTCCTTTTTTTCCTAAGCAAATATTTTTTTGAAAATACTTTGAAAAAATCATCAACAGATGACAAAACCAGCCAATTTTTGCCTCTGAAAAAAGCCCTGTCCATGGACAATCAGCCAAATTCTGTTCTGACACAGATATTTGTTTCCTCACTTCAACTGGGATTCTGTGGGATGTAAATTTGTACATAGCTGGCATCTTAGCTGCTTGTTTCTCTTCTAGGAGAGAACACTACTAGATTCCTAGAAAAGGTTTACAGCAGAAAAGCAATATAGTGTGTTCCAAGCAAGCATTACAGTCATCCAAAAAGACACAGTTTAATTTTAATAAGCCTGCCTCTAAACGAGAAGCCAGATACAACAATCAGTGTAACAGGCTTCCACCATGTAAGCAATAACCTATTCATACATCTTGTAAGAAATATATGCAACCGGGACAGCAACATACCAGAAACTCCTGCTGGTGTCTTTATGAATTTTCCATTAAAATGAGCAATCACGGCTTCACATTTTTCTGTTGACTCCATCCTAAGAAAATAAAGAATAATTTACATAAATTAAACACTCAACCAGATTCCCATGTTTGTGATTTTTTTTAAAGCATATTTCTTGCTTTTTCTCAGAGCATATTTCTTGCTTTTTCTCTCTTCACTTTCTTTCCCATGTGTTAACAATAGAGAAGATGTTTTCTAAGAACATATAACTTTAGAAAGGTAAAGCCAAACTCAATTAAAATTTTATGTACTCTGAGACCTAAGTCAGTGCCAAACTGAAAATAATACTCTTATTTACTCAGAAATCATACTGTAGCTGTCCAAGATGGCTATAGTACCTCTGTTGTCTTGAAAGAAGCAGAAAGACTGACTCACTATCACTCATAACTGAATCCTTAGTGCCCATGCTGCATGCAGCAAAGGTTAATGCCACTCTTACAAGAGGATTCAGAACTGTCTGTGAAGTTTAAGAGTAATAAACTCAAATATAAACCCACCTGACTGCATGACCCAAACTGACCTGGCAGCTTTTAGCTTATACACATCATTTCCACCGCATGATGCACCTGGCTCTTATTTAATTGTCTCCAAGTTCAAAACAGGAGCCACTACCAGCACAGCAGTGATGGCTAGTGAGAATGTAACCAAAACCCTGAACAGGTTTGTGCACTTATGCTGTCAGAGCTAGACTTGAGACCGGGCAGGCATCTGGAGAGCTCTGGCTGGCCTGGAGAGGCTCTGGAGGCTGTGGCTGCACCCTCACGGCGCAGTGTGGATCTGTCAGCCCCAGCTGCCAGCGTGGACTCAGCCGCAGTGAACAGCTCAGATGTGCGAGTACAACAAAATTCATTTTAAAAGAAGAACATCTTTTGCAGCTGTCTGCAAGATGATGTTTGGTTAATATTGAACAGACGATTTCTTTTTATTTGTTCATTAAGTTCTGTAATTCATACCCACAAATTAGGCCAATGGTCTCAGCAGCAAAGAACTGGGACTAGAAACTACTAAGTCTTGGCATCTTTTTAATTCTGATAGCCTCTCTGCACAGACTGACAAAATACAATCATAGACAACAATGAAAATCACCCAAATGCCACACTGAACAAGAGGTTTTTCTAAGGATTCCAAAAATATCTCTTAGAGAATATTCAGAAGTTCTGGATCGTTGGATCTGCGTCAAAGAAATCTAATTTTTTTTTTTTTGTCTCACATGAAACAAACAAGATAATTTAGTTTCAGACTCAAGTCTGGACTTGATAAAATCGATTACTCCCTATTAACCTAATAAAAAGTTTCCCAAAGGCAAGAAATGAAAATATTTATTTAATGTCTACAGGTTTCTTGGAAAATTTTAACTTTAGTTAATATTTATCCAAAAATTTTCCAAAACAAAAAAAAATGTTCACCTTGCAAAAGGAAAGAAGTTCTAATTAGATATAGGAGCAATAGTTATCCTGTAACTTATGTATACTATATGCATAAAGATTAAATAAACATTTATATAAAAACAACTTCACCCATGCATATATAAAACATAAAACGCATAACAGAGAAACTATTGAGAAAATACTTTAAAAGTATCTATTTTAATGTCTTCAACAGAAGTGGGGTTTCAGATACACACAAGTCTTTTGGACTTTTGCATATGATTCCACAACACTTCCAGCTATATTAGAAGAAATATATCCTATCATATTTCCTACATACCAATGATGGAAGGTAGAGGTGGTAAACAAGTTTAGGGAGAAGAGACTGAATGAATTCAAAATGCCCACTGAATTTTAGAGTGGGTGTTACTGCATTCTACTCTTCATAGTACCAAAAAGCGAAAGCTACATAAAAGACACAAGTGTATGAATGAAATTAAAATGCCCAACTAATTTTACCCCAAAAATATTACAAACACTTTTTGATTTTTTTAAAGAGGACAGGAAGAAATTTTAGCAAAGCCCAAACTTGCTTGTTTCCCACTCTTACATAATGAATGTCATTCTACTATCTCTAATTTTGTTCCTTTGTTACACCTTCTTGAAACTGGACAGTCCAAAAAGCATATAAAGTTGGGGGTCAGGGCACTGGTGGGGGGAGAGATTTAAAAAAAAAAGAAAAATAAAAATCACAGCACTATGGAATACCAGCCAAATCACAGGAAAACCAATTCCTAAAATTTTTGGCCTCATCAGGAGATAAATTTGTTCAGTTCTTTTCTGTGTACTAATTTTAGATTCTGCTATTTGTCCACATACAGAGAGCTATTGTAATATTGGCTGAACATCAGAATTACTGAAATTTGACTTCATAGAGATTTTACAACATATTTTGAGAAACCCAGTTCTTTGCTCAAAGCATGCTCTTATTTTTGATAATAGAAACCTTCAGTTTAAAGCCTCTAAATTTTGATTGTTATACTAGGTTTAAAACAGGACTTAGATAAATAAAAACGGCACAGAAAAGACTTTGATGAAGAGATCCCAGAAAAAATAACTGCATTAACTAGAGAAAAAGTAGACTCATACGGACAAAATATTTGGGAGGTATCTTCTAATTTATGGAAAAATACTTGTTTTTACTGATTTGGGCGAGATATTTGACTTAGCACACAAATATTTTAAGATGAGATTTACTGTGAGTGAATAAAAATATTTTCTTTCCCAGTTGACATCATGTTAATGAGCCTGAAAATTGAAAGGGCTGATGTTCAAAGGGCAATGATGAGTTCATTTTCTCAAAGGAACTAATGAAGAAAAACAACAAAAAAAAAAACCCATGGGGGTGGGGAAGAACATTCTTCCTTCTGGTCTGCTGTCTTGGATTCAAACTTCAAAAGCCAGAAAAGTCACAGGAGAAGTCTCTGTGAAGCATCACACAACTCTTGCTTACTGGTTCAGGGATAGAGGAGAAAGGAGAAGTACAGAAAAGGGAAGGAAGTGGTTTAGAGTGAATTCTTACTCTAGATAATTGTCCAGTAAGAGCAATAAATTTAGATTTAGCCATCTAAGCAAGATGAGACACAGCTTTACCAAAGGAAGAATTAGCAAAACCCTGCTGGCTAACTCCATCACAATCTCTCCTCTCTTTACAAACTTCATAATTTTCAATAATTTCTGCCTTTTCCACCTATTCTTGCCTTTTCCATCAAAACAAAGGAAAAAGGCTGCCAGCATGGCTAATGCCACCGACGTACCTTGCAAAGCCAACACCACGGCTTGTCCCACTCGAGTCCCGCAGTATCCTCGTAGAGATAACCTGCCCAAAGGGCTTCAGCATGTTCTCGAGCTCCTGCTCGTCCATTGAAAGAGGCAGGTTGGAAATGTATAAGTTAGTCGGGTCTTGTTCTTGTTGCTGAAAGAGAATTAAAAGCAATTGTTACCGTTGTTGCCACTGATATTGTGAATTTAAAATAAACTATTACTTATGACTTTTGGTGCAGATCTTTACTTTTGAGGCCCTTATGTAAAGGCTGCTCTTCCTAGTACTAGTGACCTCCATCTTCTGCCACTGCCTGCAGCATTCCTGAGAAAGTTCCCCTTCTCCTATTACTGCTGACACCGACATTTTTAAGTGGAGATAAAGGTGAATAATTGACCAGTTTATAGTCCATGTTAGAACTGCATGTTTCAAATTTTTCTGAAAGGAAAAAAAATGTAAAAATGAGATAAAGGAAAGAAATTAGGAGAAAAGACATGCAGGAGTGGTGGAAAGCACTAAGAAATCCAGATGTAAATTAAGAAAAGATTGGGATGACAATCAGAAAATAATAAAAGGAAAAAATGAGAAAATGCAATTAAGAGTATGTACATTGCCATAATAATACCAAAAGAATAGGGTAACACAGAAGTGAGTGGGACACTGTCGTCTCCTTCCAGAATGAACATTTTTGACTTTTCACCAAATTTTACATTATGCATTCAGACAGCCAAAAGTCTTCCAAAAACCTTCTCTAGAAACAGACAAAATGAGAGATGAGGGCAGCCAGGAGATGAGCAATTGAGGAGGAGATAAATGTAGTCACATCTTTGCCATTCCCCTGATCTTAGGCTACTCACTACTTTGTGTGATCTCTGTATATGCCACAAAGAAACCTTTTTGTTGAAATTGATGATTTCCAGTGTTTGTCTACGGATTTCCCAGACATAGTTAGGTAGTACCTCTTTCATCTGGTGATCACTGGCCATGCTCTGTACACTAAAACACATTCTCAACCTGCATAGATTGGTATGACTTGGCCCTTAAAGTTCTGCAAAACTCTCTGAACAGAAAGTATTTTGTGATGGAAAAATTTTACTTGTGGCCCATGAAACAATGTGTATTTTGCATTATTAATTGTTGGGTTTTGGTCAGGTACATGGTGAATGGCTGACTGGAAAGGATTTACTTCTGCTTTCCTGACCCTACTTCCCTGATCAGTCTAGTATTGCCTGAATACTCCTGGGGTTCAGTTACTTCTGATTTGACCCTTTGATGGAACACACAAAGCAGACAAAGGGGAGTTTGAAGACACTTCTACACATGTCCAAAGCTACAACTGGCAAAGATGGCAGGCACAGGAGGGAGATGAGAAGCAAAAAAGCTGCCAACAGATGAGGATGTCTCACTGAAATCCTGGAAGACAAGTTGAAATTTCTTCCATCTGTAATTCTTCCAGCAAAATAGTTGAAATGCCAACAAACGCATTCCATAGTGTACTGAGGTGGTATCATCTGCACTGCAGGTGCAAACCCACAGCCACCCTGGGGAGCAGCAGCAGCTCAGCTCTAAGGATAAATCACAGAATCACAGAATATCTCAAGCTGGAAGAGACCTATACAGATCACCAAGTCCATCTAGGTCAGGACAGATAATTTAATCTACTTCTTCACTTTTCAGGAAAAGAAAGAGACTGCCATTGGTTCTCAAAAGGGCTCATTTACAACACATTTACAGCCTCTGCTGCTGTTGGGTTAGATGCAAAGCAAGATTGAACTTTTTCTAGAACATATTTGGAATTTTATACGATTTGACACTGAAAAACTTACACCAATTAGTGCAAAACATCTCTCTTCCTGGGAATAACCTCTTTCACCATGCAGCTTCTGTCATGCCCACAAGACTATTAAACCTTGAAATAGCTATCTGGGAACATTTTGGGAGCTCATAAGCAGCAAGTTCATTCCTTCCCCTCAGAACACACTGGATTTCTAAGCTGACTTCCAAACAGCAGCCACAACTAGGACTCTCCTTCCATCTCTGCGCTATCTTACACAAAAGGCACTGTGCAGATGTTTGCCTTTATACAAGATTTTGGCATGGAAAATGGTTACAGGTTAACAGTTAAAATTCAGAAAGTTAGGAGAAAGACAAACAATTTAAGTCATCCCTCTGTCTCTCTGGCAAGCAGGAGTTTAATACTTTAGGTTCTGTGACTTTGTTCCTTACCAAAACCTGTCTCACCATACCTTAACTCAGAGAGTTATTACTATTCTGTCTAAGAAGAGAAGAATAATTCCTTAGACACCTGACTTTTTAACTTCTCTTCTGGAATTAAGAAAAAAAAAAAAGAGAAACCAGTAAAAATACCTTCCAACATAAATCAGCTCAAACCTTGCCTATACACTGTAATCATTCTAAGTGATTTAAAGGCAGATGTTTCTTCCTCTGCTTAAAACCCATGAAATTGTATAAGCCACTTTCACCTTATATACCTTAAATCTCTTGAAATTATTTGCACTATTTTATGGAAATGATCAAAAAGTCAGTGGGAAGTTCCATCCATTTTAGGCAGCAAGCCTCCATTAACATATAAACAACTAAATATAATTTTTAAAAAAAATTCTACACAGTTTAGGAAAACTGCTTAATTTGAGTGTCTTCATATCTCATGCAGGGTTCTCCTCAGTTAACACAACCTTCAGAAGATCTTGAAAGATGCCGAAATTGCTCAGCATTTTCCGATTATGGGCAATGTCACTGAAGAAACTAGCAAGTCTTGTTTTCACCTATGCAAGTCTTTAATTTTTTATCAGTCCTTTCTCACCAAACACCTTTAGCTGTGTCTCCAGAAGTTCTCTACCAGAATGAAACAATAGAAAGATGCAGAGCAAAGCTCTCGCAGAGTAACACGCTGCTTTTTCCCAAAGAGCTCTTACAGCACTCACATGATAAGCTGATTATAAGACACAACATTCCTTATAAAAGTGATGGAAATGATCGACTGTTAATATTTATTTCTGTAGAAAGAGGTGATCAGGATTCCTACATAATGTGAAGTGCTCTACCATCATCTGAAAGAAATTAAAAAAAACCTCCCTGTGCGTGTGGAATTGTTCCTAAATTGCGAGCAAGAAACTTGGCAAAATGCTAAGACATCTGTTTTCTGTTGCTCTGTGTAAGGTCAGAGCGAACAGATAGCCATTCAGAAACATGTGACTAGGCACTGCTCACAGCATGGAAGATCCTCCGGCTGATAGGGAAGGGATTAAATGCTTGTCTGCCTTCATATAGATACTACTTCATAATTTACAATTGGCCAGTGTCTCACCGAAATATGTCTGTTTTAGCCACAGTTTTAATACTGTCTGACCACAGACTGTTAGCAACACAATTCAGGGAAAAATCACTACCATAATCTTCACTTGTTCTCTAGAATTGAATATGATTAATCCACTAAGCATTTCAATATATTTTTACAGGCACATCTGTATTAAGAAGAGGAATTTAACTCCAATAAGCATTGTGATCAATCTGACTATCACTGCATTAGTACATTCCTGTTTTATTCCTCAATGATTTTGCTTTCCCTTTGCCACAAGGGCATGAAGAAGGCACAAGGGCTCCCTGGGAACTCTGAATGGACCCACCACACTTCATAAGAAGGCACAAGACCCTTGTCAGAACAAGCCACAGTACTACTTAGCAACTGAGGTAAGATTTTGTGGGTTGAAGCTCTTTATTCAAGGGAAGTGGTTATTAACTGTCTATTTAATGCACTTGCAATTTCTGAAGTGATAGTCATTTGGCTTCCTGGTAAGCAAAATTCAGCTTACCTTCAATTTATTTTATAGTGACTTTTAAGAACTTTTACAAATATAAGGAGAAAAAAATACTACATTTATTTAAAATCTGTTACAGTAGGATTTAACAGTATTAACAAAAAGTAGTACAAACTAGGTAAAAAGAAAACTTTTCTCACAAGACAGTTGCTAAAAACTGCTGTAGAAATCTGCTTGAGTTAGGTCCAGTTTGTCTGTCATCTGTTCTTTGGCATTCAGAAGCCCAGATGCAGAATTAAAAAATTGCAACCTGCCTACCTTCTCCAGTTAGATTAAGTGCACTAGCTACCATGGTAACCTAAACTATTTTCCTTACTTTGCTCTGTAGGAATGAAAATTGATTTAATTCTCCAGAAGGTTGTCACAGTGACGACAACTACTCAAAGCAATACATTACTGAACCTCAAAAAAGTTAGCTGTTTCTCATTTTTGCTAACAGAAAACCATATTCTTCATCAGCAACATAAAGGAAGAGCTGCCTTTAATACAGTATGCTTAATAGCTGTGGAAAAGTCTTGAGTTCTGTTACAGAGATGAGGACAAGCAGCTAAGCACATTTTCCCTCCCAAGTTCACACTTTATAGAGTGTGACAATTCATCTTTTCCAAATACACTGGGAAAAAAGTCACCAAGAATAAGTTTAAAATAGAAAAACTTAGGAAAGAAAGAAAAAGCTACCTGCACACGGAGAGTACATCACAGTTCCATCTTTGTAACCAGGCGTAAAAAGTATAAAAATTGCAAATTCAGATCATCTCTGCACTCCAGAGGATCAACATCAACTCAGACAATGGGCTCATATTCATCACAAGCTAAAACCCATCCCCATGTAACAAGTTTCAGAATTTGGTCTGATGCTTTGACGGCCTGTAGACCACTCCAGAAAACACAAATTGTATCTTAAAAATGGTGGAAGTCAGTATGTGATGGGAGAACATCCTTTATATTGTTAGCACATTGTTATTCTGACACGCAATTCAACTAAGAAACAATTTTTAAGATGGCCCTATTTTTTTGCACAAGCTTAAAATATTTGAAAGTATTTAGTGCTAGGCTAATGTGAGAGCTAACACAAATAAGCAGGACCACCCTTCACTGTGTCAGCGGAAGTAAAGACTTAAAGAAGGAAATTGTAACATTATGAATCTGAAGTCCTAAGTCCTAAAAATGTGCAACTCTGGGGAAATCTTCAAATGGATAAACAGTGAGTCTTCCCACAAAAATGCACATTAGTACATAGAACAGCATTCCTCCGCTCAAATTAACATCCACACTGACCACAGAAATCTTCCATGTACATGGACTACTTTCATGGCTTCCATTTTAAGTAGTATATGTTTTCTTAAGGTAACCTTATGCTTCCATAGGGGAAAAAAAAATCAGGAAAACATGAAGTGGAAAATAAAGCATATCAATTGTTTGAAATCTAAATTATCTTAACTATCTTATAGCAAAGTTGTACATACAGAAGAAGTAAAAATCTCATGAGGACAGAGAGAATAGAAGAGACATGAGAAGAGAAGAGACAAGGTCTTCAACAACAAAGTCTGGAGAATCAGAGTCATTGAGTCCATCGCAGCTGTGTTGGACTTGGATGGCTAAATCATTTTAAAAAGAGGACACCACACTAATTTTAAACACATGGCTAAAGTTCAATTGTGAGAATGTACATTAATCCTTCTTGCGATGCCTCAAGTACATTGCAAACTCTTTGCAAAAAGTGCTGATTCCTTATGTAGATGAGTTTTAGTAGATATAAGCCTTTCGCTATTATTTCAGAAATCTATCAACCTATCAGGAGATGGACAACCTGGCTGTACAAATGTCACTGCCATGCCAGGAAGAGAGTTGTTTAACACTCAATGAAGCCTGAGCTGGCAGAGCCACACTGGTGTTCTAGCTGCCCTATGCAGCTCTACATTGATGTCAGTATAATACAGATATTCTCTTGCTGACTTTGTCTGGGCTACAAACACAATTATTCTCTTCCTGTTTTAAGACCTCACCATTTCTAAAATATCCTTACAGAGTCTCACTATTTTAAATCTCCATTCAAAAATACCAATATATAGTTGATTTTCTGTGTGGATCTATCTTCCTATACACAGTTACTTTCTGTCTGCTCTGACTAATGTAGAAACTTGGAATTATCTCACTTTTACCTATGGGGTGGTAGGAAGAGAAGAGGGCTTTCAGAAGAATCACTCTGACAGCAACCATGACTTTTCCAACAAAAAAAATGGTCAGAGATTTTCAACTTCTCCACCAAAAGTGATGGAGAAGTTCTCCCTCTAACAGATTTGGCAGAATTTGGCCTGAAACCATATCTCGGGCCCTGGGCCTTCCCAGTCTGCTCAGCAGCAGCAGCAGCAAGTGGAATTTTCTCAAGTCAGATCAACTTGGAAGCAGACTGCAAAGTACAGCATGATTTTACCCCATGGATAGGAAATTATTATTATTATTATTAATAATAATAATGTAATTCACTACTTATTATTTTAAAAATAATATAATTGTAATTTGAAGTTATCTCTATGAAACAAAAAAAAATTTAATATATAAAAATCTGAACCACTTCCACTAAAGCAGGATTTGCAGGTGAACTTGCTGATAAGAGTAATTTTTAACTCACCCACCTGGAGCTACAGCTAGACACTGAAAAGGGTTTTATGGCAGCCAGTGTTAGAACATGCTTCAGCAATAACATTTTCCTCCCCCTTCAACTGCTGTGGATCAGGAACCACGTCTGGGGGGAGGGTGAGAGCACTGAGGAGCTGTGCTGCTCCTGACACCCTGGGCACAGAGTAATTACAACACCTTCCCATGGATAAATCATGCCAATAGGCACGGATTTCCTCTTTGAAACTGCAGCAGCTGCAGGGGTCACTAAGGAAATCGATTGCCCAGACAGCCAGGAAACTCCTCAAATCCTTCTCGGACACTCAGGCTTAAGCCTGAGCAGTGTCACTGCAGAACCACCACTCCATGGCACAGGTGGTTGCATGCAAAAGGATAAAATACTAAGCACACAAACACAAACTTTTACAGTGTCTTGCATGTGAAGGGTCTGATTTACTTATCTTGCCAAAACAGCTGTGACACGCCATTCCCACTTTGGAGCATCTAAATACAGACAGGATTTTTCAGACAAAATGAGAGCAGCACTGCCCAGGAAAAAAAAAATCCAAAAGCTCAAAATAGACAAAAACCAAAGCAATCAAACTCGTAGTCACTAGTGACTATTCGTTGCAGTACTGCTCATTGGGTTGGTTTTGGGGCTGGTCTTTTTAGTAATTCAAACACTCTAGCTGTGTTAAGAAGCAGAACAAGTTTCACTGGAATGCAAACCTCATAGTTACAGGTTTCCCACAGGTCACCAAGCTTGACAGAGGGTCAGAAAAATACCACAAACTGTAGGATATTTTGGTGCATATTTATTCATTAATGCTGACAAAAAGAAATATTACCAATACTGCAACTGTCAGATGAAATGAGTCAGAACTATATACTATGAAAAAAATTGAGAAACTATTAATTAGATTACTATAGTTAATTATTAGAGCTTCTCTGTCTACTCAAGAAAACAGATCAGACATCAAAGCTCATTAAGAAAATGAATTTACATGACTTAAAAATCTCTTTTTGCCCCTCCAACCTAGATATCCTATTCATAAGATGGCAGACAGAACTTTGAAAAATATGAGGTGCATTTTAAGTGATCACGTAAAACCTGAAGATTAAATAAAAGGCCTGTATTAAGCATACCTAAAACCTTATAAAAGGAAAAAAAACCCAAGTGTTTTCCAGTAAGCATGTATGTTTGTGTCATGGCTGTAATGAAACACGCATTAAGTATGAAACATATGGTTTCCATTTTGTTGCCCTGGAATTCATCCAAAGACATTTATGTTGTTAGCTTAACTGTTCTCTTCAGCTGAGAAGCTGTGGAAAATACCTCATCTGAAAAAAATCTGTACCTAATGGATAACTATTTGCTAGATTTGCAGCAGACTACTTTAATAAAAAAGCCTCTGAGATTACTAGAATTTAGGTTTTTTAAATTAGAATATAATTTTCAAAATAAAAATAAATTTGCTTTAAGAGGTACCAAAATTATATCAACAGATTATGGTGGTAATATTTTCTTCAGTTAACAAATTTGGAGAGGTGTTTATGGCTCTCGTTTGGAACCAGGCCATCTGCCCCAGCAAGAATGCATGACGATATCATTACTAATGTATCATCTCCCTAATTTCATAAAAGAGCACTGCTCTGAAGATCACATTTGGCTAATAAGCTGGTTCAGAGGAAAGGTTCATTAAAAATTAGAGAAAAAGAAGATAGCTCTCATACTGTTATTTTTTAATAATTCTTGGGTTTGCCTTGATGCAGAAGTAGGTCATCAAAGAGCTGGCTAAGAATTTCAAGACACCTATCATGAATGCTCAGACTCAAATTTTACTTATATTAGCAGAAAATATACTAGAAGGGCTGAAACAAATTTCAAAGGTTAAATTTTGCCATGGTATACTTAAAAATTCATCCCTAAATCACATGGCTTCTAACCTCAGCAACAAACAACCAATGAAACCTTTCATACCTTTGTGCTGTGAACCGATTCATTAAGCCTGTTGTAGATCTTATAAATTATTGCTAAACTTCTGTTTGATGAAGCCAATATGACACACAATTATGAATAAATTGATAAATGCAATCAGATCAGTTTGGAGACTTTATAACATTATGTTTCTTTATCTCATTAGTTGAGATTATTTGGGATATGGCAGTCAAAAGTCTCCATTTTATTACCTTAATAATCATGTGGCTTGAGGACTGTGCTCTCTGTAAAGGACCCTGCAGCTGAACTCCACACTGCCCTTGCTGTGCCGATGTACAGGCTTGCTCACCTTCACAACCCACTGCAAGAATTAGCTGGTTAAGCTGGTTATTTTACTCACCTTTGCCATCTGTGCTTGGACTCCACTGGCCTTTAAAGCAGAAACCGCCTTCTGAGCAGCTGCTGGGCTGTCAAAGTCAACAAAACCGTAACCTAAAGGAGAAAATGTTATTTTGTTAACAAGACATCAACCAGCTTATAAACAAACACTGCACAGCCAAGAATCGTGCTACTGGCACAGTTATTTAATACAATTTTTGTTGATGAAGAGGGACAGTTTGAACTCAAGTTCTTCATGTAGTTCTGCCCCCCAAAAAAAGTCTAGCAAAATTCTTGAACCTTGAATTGGTGGGGATCTGCCCTAGTGGAACAAATCCATTTCCATGCCCATTCATTATAAGAATTTTGGCCAAATTGCTAACAAGTAGTATAGTGCTTTGTTTTGTATTATCTGCTACGTAACTTCTAACAGCAGACTATTCCAAAGATCACCAAGTAAAGCATCATCTGCTAATTTTTCTGAAGAAAATTCTTTTTCCAGTTTGAATAAATGACAAGTCTTTAAGTTACTTTTTGTTTATTCAAAACTGGGAGTGGAATTTTGTTTAAATGACACATATCTACCCAATTTTTGTTAAATTACTTATCTCACTGTATATACATAAAGGACAGTTAAATTTAAAAGTGAGTGAAAACCCAGCTTCAGTGAAAGCAAATGATTTATCCTATTATTGAAAGAAGAACGTGAAAAATTGTCCTGAAAGCATTTTCTATGCCATATAATGGAATCTTTAAATATTAAAATAAACTCAACACCAGTTGAAACAAATTCCATATATTTACAAGAACCTCTTTTCTTATTCTGAAGAACAACATATAACTAAGGGATTCCAGGATGTCCAAACAGCAATACACCTTAGCCTTAACAGACACTGACCTTACAGGCTGGGATTTTTAATTCAGCCTGGGAATTGGTGGCTCAAGGCTCACCAAAAGGTAGTCAGAGTTTGGAAGCTACTTCCATTAGATGCTATTGAAATCCTCATTATGCATTTTTCAATCCCCTTCTTTTCCACCAGTGAACTGCCCAAGCATTAAAATCCCTTTCCAGAGTTAAAGGTGGGGTAAAAGAAAACAAACAAAAACACCAACAATGTAATAACCTCTGGATGAGTAGAAAATGGAAATATTTCTTCAAAATATATTACTGTCCTCTTACAATATATCTATACCGAGAAAAGGTTGTCTAATGTCATAACTGCACCAGCTTTAAAGCTCTTAACTTGGGAAAAACAACTCAGGCAGCCTTGTACAACAGTGCAAGCTTATTTATGCTGCCAAGAAGCTGAAGCAAACAGCATATTGTTTTGTGTAACACATGGTGGAGTGGATTGTTAAATCCTGACATGAAACAAAGTGAATTAGTTCGTCTCAAGTTTTGTGCTGCCAAGGCAACAGTAACTTCCCATACCCCAGACTAGCTCTCCACACCCCTGGCAGCCTGGGTGATCAGCAACAAACTGCAGGGTGTAATACAAAGTTACATACTGACACCAAGCATGCCATCAAAGCTGGCTTTGCCGCCTTCCAGATGATACAGAAACTTGAGTGCTCCTTGTTCCAGTCAGCTGAAATGCCATGGTGTGTTTTTTTGGCAAAAGCCAGAGATGCTGTCAACCTCCTGGTTAAATTCCAGTTAGATATCTGCATTCTGCCTACTAATGTTCCCACTGCAATTTCAGTGACACACAGCGAGCTTCCCTGGAGCCTTACCTCACCGTATATTGTCACAACAGGCTGTTAGCTACCGCTTTTCATCAGCAAGATTTAAATTCTGTATTGAAAAAGTAATCTTAAATCTCTTAAAGAATTAATGTGAGAATTTCTGTATCACTGAAAGGACTACTGAACACTTCAGGAACTTACAAAATGGACAGACTAAATCAGTTAAGTGCAATCATAGGCATTAACTAATCAAAATAATTGAAAAGGGTATCTCCTCTTTCCTAGTCACAATGACATCTGCATACAAGCTAAGAAAAAAATTTCTAGAAATTTCAGTTTCTGAACTGTCAGTGCCTCTTTAATTTGCTTAAGATGGGGAGTTGAGAAGCTGTCCCTGCACTGCTTCCAAGGTCTGCAGAAAAGGTTTGTCTTAATGATGAACTCTCCTCCCTCTGCCTATCAGCTTTCTGCTCATTCATGGGCATTATGCTTATTAACACTGCCCAATCAGCTGACTTAATATTCATTTTGCTTAGAAATTATCCTCTTAATTGTAAAAAATGAAACTCTGAAATCTGGTACTTCAGTGTCTGCTGCCACACCTTCTCCCACCACAAACATGCTGGGATACGAATTGCTGCAATTGCAGTGAGTGATGAAAATATGTGAACTGATGTATCCAGCTTATCTAAAGGAGTTCTAATTATTTTTTTTCCAGCTGCAATTACTTCGTTGAAAATGAACCCTCTCTTTGCTCCCAATATATTCAATCGAACATAACAAAACACAATTAGAGTACTGGAACATGCAATTAAGTGCTGCTTCAAGCTACACTAATCAATGGAGCTTATTTCCACAATGTATAATTTTTTAAGATGCTTAGTATAGTTGAATGGTCATCTGCAAGCTTCCCTAGTTTTTCCAGGCAAAAGGGGAAAAGCTGCATTTAACTCTATTTTTGTTTTTAAAATAGAGGCAAGCTGCCAGCCAGCACTGTGCATGTCAGCTTCACTCTGGCTTGGCTGTGCCACTGACATCGGCCCTCTGCCAGCTCCACTGGAGGCAAATGCATTGAATACACCAACCACCAGCAGGAATAAAACTAGTTTAGGAATAAGAATGGAAAAAAAAACCCAAATCAAACCAACAAAGGTAAAAAGCACTTAAAATACAACGTTAATGTATTTTATAGAATCAGTTACGACTTTCAGGGGAACGCAGTATAAAGGAAAATATACATACCTTTGCATTTGTTTGTAGTCTTATCCAAAATCGCCTTCGTGGATACGATTTTCCCATACCTAAAATGTAATACACACCCATAAGGAAAATGAGAAAAGAACATCCTATTATAACAGACACACAAATCACTTTATTTTATATCCTAGTACCCTTTACTCTATACAAAATTAAATATATAGACTATATAATTATGGAATGCAAACCCATATACATAGATGTATACATAGATTACATAGATGGAAGTGACAAAAAAGATCATCAGTTTCAAGCACGATCTTGTTCTATTTGCCCTACGTTCTCAGTGGCACAACAGAATCACAGGACAAGTCAGAAAAACAGTGCTTTATAGAAAAGAATTCAGTGCAGTTAAAATCCTGGTATGTATAAGAGACAATGTTTTAGACATAAGCCAGGAGTCTCTCAGTATATAGACGAGCTAAAGCAGACCAGTTGCCTTGTCAGCGCTAGCACTATTTCAGTGTAGTTATCCCTCTTTGTGACCACTTTCAAGACCCTACTGTTTATGCAATGAGTTAGTTGCAAGTGGGTAAACCTGGGACACAAGCCACGAGGTGGTGTCTTCCTTATTTTATCTGAAACTGTAAGCATCTACACTGATATAAAATAGAATTATCCACTTGCATCCTAAAAGCATACAAGCATCGATGAAAATCAGTGCATACCTAAATTTACCATGTTAGAAGCTGTAATAAAGCAATAGAAACTGTGTGTAAGAGGAGCAGGTACTTCCTTATTAGTGCCACATATTTTCCAAATACGTCATTCCATTCAGAAAGCTTTATAGTCCCTAAGTCAAAACTTCTCACATTTTCTCCATAATTTTTCTAAGTGCAGAGTAAACGCACGTGCTGTAACCGAGAGAGGCGAACTGCTCAGGGCGCTCGCACCCAGCATGACATTTGACAGCCAGCTTTCTCCATATCCTATCAGCTTCCCTAAGCTTCTTAAAGTGAAGAGCCACACAGCCTTTTGTGGGAAAAAACACCCCTGAAGAATGATCTCGTCTCTGCTGCTGTTTCAGTTCTTGAGAGCATAGAAGGTGGTGGTGGTGAAAAACTGCAGCACTGGGTATTTATGCAAACACAGTAACCCAGCCAGCGGGACCCGGGCTGCCTTGGACTGCTCTGGCCCATGATGCTGATGCTCATCAGCCCACAAATGGGTGTCTGCACCCACTCTGTTCTTTACAGAAACTTCGTGGACCACCTTCCACTGTGCAGAATGGCTTAGTGATTTATTGCACTGTCCTAGATAGCATGGCTCCTGTGAAGAACCAGCCACCATGGAAGGTTGCCAAGAAATTTCAGTAGTGTGAGTCTAGGAACAAACTGGGAACCAGTATAACAATAGCAGCTATCACCAGGATTTCTCCTACGATTTCCCATCCCATGTGTGAGTTGCTCTCCACTCACGCCATGAGGCACAGAAAGGCAGTTCACCTGACCTGAGCCTGGCCAGCAGGATGCACCCCCTCCTTGTTCCCAGCATGTGCTCTGATACCAGGGGAATTACTCCTTGCAGTTTCTCCCAAGTGCTTCCTTCAAATTATGACCATCGCAAAAACTTTTCTTCCCCTTAAATTCTACAGTCTTTATACTCTGCTTTTAACACAAGCTCCTGTCTTCAACTGCTCATTTACTGGGTGCAAACGCAATCAATACTTCACAGAAATCAATGAGCTGTAAAACACACCAGTCATGATGTACACTGGTATGTATTGCCTGCACACAAAAAAGATTATAGCAAGCAAGAGAAAATTCGTATTCCAAAGATGTCTATGATGTTATGTTTTGCTGGGAGATCCTAATTCCTCTCAAAGCTTATAGACATCTAATTGTCTCTAGGCACTTGCTGAGCCTTCTCTCCTGCTCCATAGCCTTACTGCATGCTTGGTGAGACTTTGTACCTACAGCAAAGCGCTATTCCCATGGCTGGCAGAATCGCTTCTACAGTGACTGGCAATTGCTCATTCTCTCTCAGCTGAAACAGTTTTTCAAAACATGTTTTCTTTTAAATTAAGTACCAGTCTTAAGAAATGACTGCTAATCTGGTTGATGACAGGCAACTAGGTATTTCTTATTAAGTGGGTTATTTTTCTCCCAAAAATAACAACTAATTCATGTTCAGCAGCAAAAGAGAGATGGTTTTTTTTCTGAATGCTATTAACACATTCTTCCATCTGAATTATCTTTGGAAATGGAAAGATGTTTTCAGTTCTGTATCTCTTTTCTATACAGCACTCATACCAATATCAACTCACACATTGAGAAAGAGAGGGCTTGGGTAAGAGGCAGGTAAATAATTGCCAGGGTGCACTGGGTATGGGATTAACAGGGGTGTACTCAGTAACTGCCTGTGACCCAGTGTACAAGATACAGTTATAGGACAGAACACCAATATAAACGTCTGTCTGGACAGGAGATAAAGAAGAAACATGTTCAAAGCCAAGTTAGGAAGAAATGCAGTACAGCTGCTTAACAGGATAATGTTCACTACTGCTCATTACATACTCTAAGTGTAGAAATGAAAAAATAACCCTCACCTGCTCATGCTGCCCCAAAATCTACTGCCAGGTAATATGAATGTCAAACACTGCACTATACCTTTGTCTTAGATGCTTTTGAAGTAGAAGACTTGAAGCAAAGCATCACCACATAATTTTTTAAAATCATATTGTTCAGCAACATGGTCAAAACCAGTGCAAACAATCATCCTGACAGATTCACTGCAAATAGCTAGTGATACATTTGATATTTAAAACATCTCTGAACCCTAATTTTGGCAACCTCCATGATGTTGAAAGAGAAGGGTCCTTAGAAAACTAAGCACATGAATCAACCTTAACCACTATTTATTTTTCTCCCTTTGCACATCTGGCAGTATAATGAACATACATGGAAATGTGAGGGTGGTAAGATGCCATCGTGAGCATGACAAAGAATGGGGAATGAAGTAGCTTAAAGTCTCTGCCCCAAGTGCTGTTTTGAGTGTTGAAAGAACTTATCTGTGTGTGCATTAGGGGAGGTACAGTAAGAACAGGCAGTGAGAGGCTTGATAAGGTTTGTCTGGAATGAATTGTTCAAATCTTTGTCCACAACATAATGTAATATACCTCATACCACCAAGCTCACAGTGCTTCCCTTTGCAGTACTTTCAACCTGTCTTCCAGCTTTTGCTGTGAAGGATTTCTCTACCACAAGATGTGCCAGAAGGATCTCGGCTACCATGAAAAGTCCTTGCCTTTTATTGCTGCTTAGGTCCTCCATCCTGAACTGTCCAGAACTTTGTGTTGAAGATGAACAGTGACCTCCCTTTGCCCAAGTCCATTCCAGGTGTAAAAAGAACATTCCTAGGGATTCTGCTGTTACAGTTTGCATTACTGTAGTGCTGTCAAAACTCCTCCGATATGCAGAAACAATTCTGCATATCTTCTGTGTTTATTCTAGATTAATTTTTACATCTTAGCATCTTATCACTGCCCTTCATGGAATGCTCTTATTTTTAAGATTCAGAATCATGTGGTAAAACTAGACATGGATTTCATAACTTTTAAGTGGCTCCAAGTACATAAATTGACTTTAAGGTGGAATTGTGAAAGGAAAGAGAACCTGGCTGAACATAAAATATTCTGGTAAGGAGACAATAGTCTCATCAGGTGACTCAAAGACTGGAAGAAGGACAAAAAACAGGCAGATTGGACAAGGAAGGTCACATGGGAGAGTGGATCAATTAATCCTAAAATATAATGCAGCTGCTGAATAGATCCGCATCAAAATAAATTGTAATTTTGACTAGGGTAAATAACTAGAAGAAAATGTATATAGCAAATACTTCCAAAGCAATTCCTCTATATTAATTGTAACACTAAAAAGAAAAAGCAGGTGGGCCTGCCTAGTCTGTAAATCAGCTTCAAAAATAAGAGACAACAACAAAAATCAAAAAAACATTTCTTATTCAAGATGGCCTTATTCACAACACATGGTGTGGGTGTCAGTGAGTATCTTGTATGTACTCTAAATGCAGCAAATTCCAGCTCGAAAGGAAATCTTTCAGTATGACCTTAAATAAATGTGCACAACAAACACTTTCACAAATCAGTGATGTGCAACTTTTAAGATAAGACCCTCACCTCCCCAAACACAGAGTATGCTGTTTTGAACACGATGACTCAAAACATTTATGTGCAACTAATGGTCTTCCTAGCCAGGCCCACACCACTATCTATCTATCCTGCTTGTAGAGTGGGTAGAAGCTACCCCATTCATCTCAGTTGAGACCTGAAGAAGAAAAGCACTAACAGCCCATGGGAAGGCCTAATCTCTGTTGGAGTTCCCAGTTCCTCTACAACACCTGGAGCAAAAGGAGCCAAGAAAATTCCCTGGATCTGAGAAAAAGAGTCAAGGGAGTTGTCAGAAAGAGTTGACTTGGTAGAGCTCACTCCTGTTCCTTGCTGATCTTCCCATGCTCAGGGCATTTCTCAGCCAACGGCACAGCCAAGGGAACATAATCAGCCCCATCAATCTTTTCTCATGGATCCAAAAACCAAGCACAAAAGTTTTATCTGGCTCCCATACCTCTCTCTTTGCTGCATTTGGGGAAAGTGGTGTACTGAACCTTAAGCTCTTGCTCCCTTTTAAGCTTAGACAAACACATGGAGTTTTTGTTTCTCTATGTATCAAATTTTTACTTTTCCAGTAAGGGGAATTTTGGAAAATAATTGTCAATACAACATTGCCAGTCATTGTGATAGCCTACTCTGATCCTGCTCTTTAGTTATGGGTAAACATTTCTTACAAAAACTTGATAAAGAAATTTATTCAATCCAGCAGCATACTGAGTTTGGAGAACAGAATCAAACCATATGGTTTCCATTTTTAAATTCTTCTTCACCACATCTATGCCCTAGTGCAGAAGGAAACATTGCTGAGAACATTTTGTCCCTATTTTGTTTTCTCTTGTTGGAAGACACACTGTTCTTTGAGAAACTCTTTGGAATAACTCAGTTGCTTCATGGCCATCATGCAGCTAAAGGTTTTCTACCAGAACATAGTATGTATTACCACCAAAAGCTGGACCAATAATTTCAAGTGCTTAATTAAACATTACATAAAAAGTTGCAGTTAGACTTTTTATATTTTTATTTTCCCAGTTAATGGGTATGGATAACCTAGCTTAGTATGAGTTCTCTAGCTATTTATTTGATTTAGTAGCCTCCTTTTCTAGTTTCAGATATTCGAGCACTGGGTTAACCGAAGCTACCAGATGTGCTCTGTTTCAGGCATTAGAAATATTTTTCATTACATGCAAACCAGTACTTACTTGTGTACCTAAACTGCTACTTTGATGACATGCTGTTAAATGATCATGTGGTTTTGACACAAAGCTAGTTCCTTTCTTTCTTACTAACTGTCCCTTTGACTCTCTGGTACTTCAGAAGAAAGATGGTATTTGCAAAATATCCAAATATCCAAGTAGTTTTCATTGTCATTTGTGATTACTTTATTTGGGAGATAAATAATACCTCCAAATAAATTAGCATTTATTATTATAAAAGCCAACTACTGTTTGGTCTTTACAAAACTACAAAAATTACATTTCCTTTCTTAATGTAAAGACTACTTTTGAGACCTATGTGTTTAAAAAAAAAAAAAAGAAAAAAAGATCCCCCAACTAAAAAACCCAAAATACCCTAGGCTCCACAGAACCTTGGCTTTACTGACAAATCAATCTTCTTATACACTGCTGTAAACTCTTCATTAAGATCAGCAAAGCTTTCTTCACAAGCTATGTTTAATTCTTCTTTTAAATTTAGTATATTTCTGTTTTCAGTAAGAATCAGTGTATGTCATCATTGCATTACAAATGCAATTACCAACATTACCACAGCGCAAACTACTATTATTTTAATACAAATAATTTTTTTCTTCAGGATCAGTAGGTTACAATTTCAGATTTCCCTGAGAAGTAATCAAAAGCAGCAAAACCAGATGCATGCCCAGATATTCTCTCATCTCTTACTGTTGTCTGTCCTTAAAGGAGCAGATGCTTTGCACAGTGGACATACACAATTTAGTAAAGTGTGAACAAATGCCTTCTAAGTTTCTTGGACAATATTAATTTCAACAGATAAAAAGCGCTATTTTATGAATAGGTATTTGGTTTGTAGTGTACAGGCTCTACACAAATGAAAATGCTCCTTAGAGACAAAAATAATCAGGAATTCAAAATCCTAATGGACAGTGAATTGACACACACAAAAAAGATTTTGGAAATTATTATTTTTCAGCTACCCAATTTGTTTTTCCCAGGAGTTGTTATTTCCTGGTTCAGACACAGATAAGCCATGGGGACAGGGAAGACATGTTTTTAGAATCAGGAAATGTTTGCTTCCTTCTGCTCTTGCTTTGTAGACACGTGAATAACCTCTATCCATTCCTCAGAAGTTGACTGAAATTCAAGGAGAAAGAGTCCCATTAGCATCCGAAAGCTATTTTTATGATATTTTCCAAAGGTTCTTCAAGTAGTATGCTCCTTTTTCACGACAAATTGATTATCTTAAAAGCAAGACCCACTGCACAACGTCCTTTCATCCAGCATAACTGAGGAAGACTCTGAGTTTTAATGTCTCTGGGCATTTTAAACATTTCAGAAATATTTCAGCTGACACTGAAGCAGCTTTCACAATGTAGCTTTCTAGTGTCTTAATGAACAGACTTCCAACAACTGCCTGCAGAGGTGTTTTCTCTGTCAATCTTAAATCAACAAAAATGTAACGGCATGTTTATTTAGTTTTACTTTATAAGGTTAAGAATGTTGCAATATGTGAAAAACCAGTTATTCTTCAGTATTATGATGACACAGTCACGGAGAGAAAAAAAATTAAAAATAATCCGTTAAGTATGCACACACACACCCCCTCCCAGCAAAAAGCTTTTGGAGTTGGAAGGGAAGGCTCTCATATTATGCCCTGTCAGACATCAACAAGAATGCAGCTCATGTTACTTTGAGAAAAAACAAACAAAGCTGTAGAATAAATTTTAAAAGAGATTTAAAAATCTAAGTATAAAAATCTTTACATTAGGGTTTTTGTTTTTTTTTTTTATTAATTTAAAAGAAAGAAAAAGGCAAATTCTGAAGGATGAACCTGTAACTTCTATTCTAGGCTCGGACAAGTTTATCTGTAGGCTCAGTAGCTCCACTGAGGATGTGATACTTGGCAGAGCTATGATTAATAATCACCCTCTCTTCAGGGAGAGATTTTTGTCAAAGCCCTGAATCTTGGCCTATCCTTGCTCAGCTGCAACATGATTTTTACTACTAAACATATGGCCCTTAATTTCCACTTAATCTTCCATAGGCTAACAAGAGAATACTGCTCAACATTGTAGGAGGGAGAAACAACAGCTCCAGACACTGAAAAAGGAGAGGGCAGTAGCAGCTTAAGCAGCAGAGTTGATCTCTTGCCCTGCACCGAAGATCAGCTTTCATATTTCATAGACACCTAAAGATTCTCATCAACCTAATGATTCTTATGAAAGCCACAATATTAACATGCTGGTCCTAAATTTGTTGACCACATAGCTGTTTTAACTGTAGACACAAGATGTCACATGCTGTGAAGAAAAATGGAATTTCAAGCAACAAATAGTGAAAAATGATCCTGTTCCGTGCCTCTTGCCCCTGCAGTAACCCAACCTGACTTCTGACAAGCTGAGGTGATTTCACATAATCTCTGAACCATCTGCTAGGCTATCTGTCAGTTCAGTAGCCTTGTTACTTTACAGTTTATAGGTTAAGCAGGATAATAACCTATCAGAAACACAAACAGATTTGCCTCTTGGACACACTTTGAACTGCAAGTATTGTCTAAGTAATCCTAGCTTGCTTACTCCTAAACTGAAGAAAAAGAAAATAAAATCGAAGTAATGCATTAAAACAAATGTCTGTTCTTTCAGAAAAGGAAATTGTTTATCGTCATCTTTACAGTTTATGAAATCTAAAATTCAGCAAAACTAAACTGATTTTTCCGAACTAATTTTTGCCTACACTTTTAGGAGATTTTTCTCTTTACCCATTTAAAAACACACATATGAAGTATTTTTAAATGTGTAAAATATGCAGAGTTAAGGTTTTCAAACATCTGTTTGCAGGGACACAAATGCTGGTTGACATTAAAAGTGCTGTTTCCTGCCAACGAACTCTTGAGTTTGTTAACCAATGAGAGTGAAAGGCCACTCTGGTTTTCCTTATAAATTATGTGGCATTGTTATTTTGAAAAAAATATTTAAACATGATGTGGTGCGGGCAAATTAGAGAGAATGGTTTAGAAACTCATTTGCTACTATTCTGCTTCTAATACAGAATATTGTAATTTATATGAAATGTTCTTCCACTGAAAGCATTACAGAAAGTTTTACCGTAAGACACGGAACTGAGGATCCATTGTATGAAAATAGTTTGCAGTTATTCAGACAGTCACAAACAATAAATCTCAGAATTATCATAAATTAACCAACATATATTAAGTTGATCCAAACAAAAAATTGCTAGTAAATGCTACAACATCAGAAAAATCAATGAGTCTGCTTCTAAAAAAATTTAAAAAGATACTAGGAATTCTTGGCTAACTTGCTTTTTAGTACTACCATCACTCTTACTTAAGAAAACACAGGATAGTCTACGTTTTCTGCAGCAATTTGCACGTGCCACTACTGACAAGGCTATTCAAGTATATCGGAAGAGGTTACAGTTTCCTACTGTTACAAGATGGAAGAACAAAACCATGTTATTTTAAGAAAGCAAATGGTCTCACCCTGTTGTTTTCTTACTCTAATGCTACAGAATGGACACAACTTACGCACTGAAAAAAAAAAAAATCTGCGTTTTACACACAACTGAAAGCCTGAAACAATATTATTTGCAAATAAATTATCATCATTTCTGTGGCTCCCAGAAAGAATGAAGAAAGGCAGAGAGAATGAAGAATGAGGGCATAGGGTTTCACAGAGCCACAAAAGATACATTTTTAAAAATAATAATTCACTTGCAAGCATAACGAGAAAGTACCAAAAAGGTTCAAATTACAAGTCTGAAATGCTGTTTCTGCAGTCTAGTGATTTCTTTTATCCTTCATACTGAGAAATGATCACTACTCAAGACAATGATTTGGGAAGATGAGAAATTAACCCAGATGAATGCTAATATGTATTTATAAGCCAAGCTCCTGGCAGGTCTGCAGACATGCATATATTGATTTACCACTGCTTGCTGTTTTAATCTGAAAGTAAGGCAGTATTTCCACACTCAACTGTAAATCTTGGCAAATTTCAGCCTCACTGATTTTGCAGAGCCTACACTAACAGCTTGAAAGAATAAAACTATGAAGACATAACAGTGAAGTTCTTGTTATTCATAACTCTTTTCTCTTCCCTCTGTTAAACAGTAGAGATCAGCTTGGAAGCATAAATGAATTTCTCTACCTGGAGACCTTTTATTTTTCAATTCCTCCTCCTCCATCCAAGGAAGCCAAATTCAGTCATTGTCAGCATAGGACGTATTGTCCATTACTTTGGCTATTCCTAAGCATATTTCTTTTTCTTGTGGGAGGGAATTAAGAAAAAATGCAAAGAGAAAATAAAATCATTTATCTACACTTCCCAATATTTTTTCTCTTATTTAGTCAGAACAGTATAAATCAAAATGATTTTATCATCTGGCTACAGGCTTAGCTAGTGTGAGATTTCCTCCTCTCTGAATAAACAGGCAGACACCTATTAATACTACAAGCCTCTATATTTGCAGAAGATTACTCCTTAATCTATTCTTGCATATCGGTTTCACTTCCAGCGAAGGTTGCTAACCAACACTTTCAGCTTAAATAGATGATGCTCCAAGGAAGCCAACAGTATAGAAAACCATGACATTGGAGACTGCCACAGTACAAAAGCACTTTCAACCACATCCCATTTCCCTGATCCGTCTGCCAACTCTGGAGAGACAAAAAACTGTTTCATGTCTCGTGAAAATCGCATATACAGAAATTACAAATATATATATGTACATGCATACATAATGCTTTTTCTTGCACTGAAGATGTCTTGTTGCTGGTATAATGCCTATCATTGATAACTTTTTCAAAATACATCGATGTATTCTGTATGTTTTCCTTCCAGTTTTGTAACATTAAGATAACTAAAAGCCAACAGGATTTCCAAGACTTGGCCTGCTGGGTTAAAGTACATTATAGACAAAGACGCCTGTCTGTCCATACCTCTATCTTGCACTAATTTAACACTCCACCTTGGAAAGTGTTGACTGCCTCTCTTCTGTCCAGAAGGCAGAAGAGGAAAAAATCCAGTACAATCAAATAACTTCCAGTTTCTCTGAACTGCATTTTACAGTGGTTCTTTTATGAAATACTCATAGTAACATTCTGCTTTAAATAGCTATTCTATACTGGAATTAACACCTTATACTGCAGAAACTACAATAAAGTACGAACTCCTTTAATTTCTGGTAACTTGATGTCAATTGTATCAGAACAGCACTAAACGGACAAATTACTCAAAATCACTGCTAAACCTTCCAGATGCCCTGTCCCCTTAATAGCACGGCATGTAGACTTTATCTCTGTTTGAATCTGCTTCTGTAGTCTCAAGTCCCAGCTGTGCTGAATAGCAAATATCTCCATTTCAATAGGGAAAATGGTTGTACTAAAGTAGTTCTCTCCAGGGGTCAATATACTTCAGAAGGGCATTTAAGTGGCTGTATGTTATTGAGCAGAAACATCAGCTCACATATTATTGATTGTAACTGCATGGCTCTGTTGAAAAGATGCCTGCAGTAGTATTAAGTGCTGAGATAGGGACAGAGGAGTGTTATGCATTAAAAAAATACTATCCATCTGTTGCCAAATTTTAGATGGATGAGCAATCACAAGCTGTAACACAAAATCTAAAGCGCAACCTCTGCGGCTGATGCGTCAGGGTCATATTCAGTGACACTTCCTCAGTTTCACACTGCTTAGACAGTCTTTTGAATATTGATTGAAGCAAGCAGGAGGCAGAGTTTGATTTCTGCAGTTTTGCAAAGAGTATGTAATAGATACTCATACATAAATTTGCTTTTGGTAGCTTAAATATATCCTTTTCTTTCAAAGCATCATTAAACTGTTCTGATCCCATCACTGCTGCAGCCCAGCACAACTGAAGCCCACTGAGCCCTGAGCTGCAGTCACACACCCTGGGCACCACCAGACTGCCCTGCAGAACACACTGAGCTGGCTGAAACTCATGTGATCCCCACACCCTCAGCTCCAGTGACTTTTGCATAATGACTATGTCAAATACCATCATGGAAGGGTAAGTCCAGTGTCCCAGACTACTTTGGCAGTACGCCCAAGGAAGCACTGGGATCACTGGGCTTCACAGATGACAGAGGTTAATCCTGGCCTAGCGGGAAAACTCAACCCAAAAGCATTTGTGCAAAGGGATGAGCCAGCTGGGCTCAGAGAAAATTCAGATCCTCCAGTTGGCTGTGTCAACTGCAAGCCTGGATGGAATCCACATTAAGCAGAATAAGACATGTTCGAAGTTTCTCAAAGGATCACCTGTGGGAGTTTCACAAACCCAGAACATCAGCAGCCACAGAAGGGACTAGTCAAAAAACCACATTCTTACACACAGTAAAGAAAAAACAAACAATCAAACCCTGCATGAGTGCAAAGTTGACAGGCAAGCCCAAAGTCAACAAAGTCAATCCTGTATCACCACCTTTCTTAAACAGATTCAACAATATATGTCAGCATGGAAGCTTGTATGACACGATCACAATGTTTCTGGGCTTTAAAGACCTTTTCATTTCAGAGAGCCTGAGATGACTTTTTCTTTGCCTGCAAGAGGGCAGCAGTACAAACTTTTCTCTTAGAAGTGATAAAGTATTACAGGAAAGAAGCTGTAACTTCTATCTGAGGATGAATATCAATGCCTATATTTCATATTTTAAAATAGTTTGTTTTCTAATTTTTCCAATCAATTTAACTAAAGGAGATGCTTAAAACAATTCAAATAGAAACTTTAAAATACTTTACATGAAAACCACTCAGAGTCAGAGAAATGTAATGGATACAATTATCACATAGGAAAGGACTGAGAATGCAAAGAGGCAATGGCTATACCCAGTGTCAGAGAGCCACCCCGAGTAAAGAGTTAAATAGTATCTAGGTCACTCTAAAGTCTTTCCTGCACACCCTCAGCTCACTGCATATCGGAAATGCTGTGTGGGAAGCCCAGGGAACTAAACTCACAGATCAAGTATGACTCAGACTGTAGTAATTTAATGATACTTTTATTCCCTTAAATTATCATTGGGATTAAAAGAATCCACACCCTCAACATGAAACCAAATCACAATGAAAGGAAGAAACCACAAATTAACAGACCTTTGAGTTAACAAAAGGTACCTAGAAACAAATTAATTATTAATGTCAAGGACCTAAATCTTTCCTTAACTACATAGTCAGAACAGTAGAAGGTGAAGAATTTGAGTCCCAGTCAGATGTTCTTCTGAAAGCCTAGTGAGGATGATCTCAGCAACAGGAATGTCAGAGAACTGCCTGCCAAAAATATAAAGAACTGTGATAGCCAAATGCTGACCTCTACCACCAGGGGAAAGCAACTTGAGAGAAACAGCCTCACATTTCCTCTACCACTGAAGAAGTTGAACTCAAGAGTTGTCAAATATCTTTGGCACAAGCATGAACAGAAAAAAAGTATTGGATCCTGAAGAAGACAGAACACCAGTGACCCAGATCCAAATACAAATCCAGCAAAATTCCTGAGGAAAAATTAAAATTTCTTCAAATTCTCTCCCCCTGAACAAAGCAGAAGTTTGGAACAGAAACTAGTGAACAGAAGAAAACATTACCCTCCCCATTATATGTCTATACTCCCTCCTGTCTATAATATAAAATTCTGAAAATTTACTCTTTCCTCTTTAAGCTGCCTGCCCATCTCTCACTTATGGAAAAGGACAAAACAAGGCACAGTAACTACCAGAAAATGAAGAGCAAATCTAAGATGCCCTAAAGGCACTCAGATGTCTTCTATCACAAGAACCTGAAAATTTTCATAGAGAGAAACAGAAATTAATTATCCCTTTTTCATGGCAAGAATTTGACTAATTTTGTTGCGGTGATATAAACAGCAGTAGATGCCCTTTTCAGAAGAGTTTTTATTAGTATATTAAAATACCATTACAAAGAATTGAGCATCTGGCTTTACAGCTGTATGTTTAGATGTATTCTGCTCTGCTTCTAATTAAACTGTATTTTTTAATATCCCATGAGATAAAGACACTAACAACATTCCCAAAACCTAAAAGCGCCACTAGGATACTTGTTCAGTAACCAGTTACCTTTGATAGTCAAGTTTTGGTACTGCTCACCTTCCAGCTACATCCAGAACAGCGAGTTTGTGCTCCTCAGATTACCACCTCGATCTCAGCTCAAGCATTAGATGGGAAACAGTTATCAGTGGCAGTCAGAGCTGTCCCCTCTTCCTGGGAGGGCCACTCTTTTCAAAATATTTAATGACATTCATGAAACTGCATAATTCAGAGTGAGTGTCTTAGATTTCAAAGAGAATTAACAAATATATGACTGATTAAAAAATAAATAAGATGGGTGGATAAAACCTTCAGAATTTCCCATGGAATGAAGTAATATGCAATTCACTTGGGAAGAATAGAGGACTAGGATAGATTCTTGTGTATTTTTAAAATGTCATAACTCTGAATATTTGGAAGATGTTCAAAAAGAATTGATCATAATTTACATTTAAAAAGTACATTCATGCTGAGGCCTTTGTATGATGATGGACTTTTCAGCAGCAGTCCTGGCTTAATAGTCTTTCACTGCTAGTACTGTACCTCTGTTCTGAAATGTGGAAGCCCTCTAAGCTGTCACAGAGAAAAAGGAACAGAGAGCAAGACTTTCCCTCTCATTATTTGAGATCTTCAAAATGTAGCATACAGAATTTTGGCAACAAATAAAAATGCCTTAGCAATAAAAATAAGACAAAGCCTTCCATACTATAAAAAACATGTAGCTTCAAGTATGGGAAATGTAAGAGTTCGAATACAGGATCTCTGGGGAGGAGGGGGAGGAAAGGCAAATGATTTACAAAGAGTCCTTTCCAGATCAACAGTACCACAAACACTGATGAGGGAAAGGAAATGCACACTGCCACATCAGCTCCGCTGGATACCCCACCATGCTGATATCCTCAGGCCTTGAACGGAAAAAGTATCTCCTCTCTGCCAAATGTCTTCTCCAGAACTCAGCCAAGGCATTCAGGCTTAACACAGGGGAGATTTCTGCCTGGGGTACTGCACAGCTACAGGCTGAAAAGAAGAAGAAAACACAATGCCAAAAGAAGCAGACATCGTGGAGTTCATCTGGCACTCTGCATTCATGCAGCTGAAAAGCTGAGGCCTCACTCTCAAATAAGTCCTCAGTCCACACTATGGAGCAGGGAGTGGTTTCAAACCCTGGCAACAGGAGCAGTGGGTCCTGGGCGCTCTGGACTTGGCAGGATCAGGCCTCCGTGGGCACACTGCATGCAGACAGCTTCAGACAAGCTTGCATCCTCTCTGGGGCATGGGGAAGCATTTCTGTTTGTGAGCACAGCAGTTCCTTTCGGCTTTTTTTGGGATATATACACTAAATGAAATTATATCTTGAACTATAAAACCGTGCTTGTCTCTGGGCTCCAAAAGCTCTTCAGCTACCCTTTCAGCAAAGTCCTTGAAATCAGAAATAAGTACTTTGGCTCTTTTTCAGGTCTTTAGATTTATTTCTGACATTAAGGGTTTGCAAATAAAAGATTTGAGGTTTCTCATGTATTTGTACTATGAAGTTCTTCTCTCACAATTTTAGATCTTTTATTAACCTAACACTTATTTCACTATTGCATTCACTCAGACATTAGAGTCCTTGTTAATGCAACAGAATAACTGTTGATACTTTGAGAAGACTTTTGAAAGCTTAGTGACTACATGTAAGCCAAAAAGCAGCACCAGAATTAGAACTATTAATAATGTGTATGATCTAAGTCCACAACGTTCTCCTAGGAAAAAATACTGATCCAGACTCTGTCTTCTAAAGATAACATGCAAAATTAACACAACTGCACAGATTATGGAAAACAAGCATTTAAGAAGAACACACATTTTAGGCTAATATATTTCGGTTAAGACGCCCAAAATTAGCAGGTAATTAAATGTAATTATTTATAACCAAAAGTGAAGTTGCACACATTTTGGTGGACAATTTTCCTCTTCTGGTAAAATAAGAGATTAAAGTAAGAGAAGAAATGGAAATGTAAGGGGCAGGATAGGAGTACAAATCAGAACATATTTCTTCCATTGAAATTGATTCTGTTAATGATTAACTCAACTCACACAGGTTATTTCAAGTAGAATATTTGTACTAGTAACAGTGTCAAAACAGACCCCAAATCAAAGTCTTCTTTTTTTGAGTTTTCATTGGTTGTTTTTTTCTCTCTTCCATGTATCATGACATTATCAACATTCAAATCAAAAATTTGACTTTTTTTCCCAGGTACAGCACATCTATCTACAAAGATCAGATATTTAAATGACAAAATGTTAATTCTTCTCTCAGTAACCCTTTAATGATTTAATTTTCTACAGAGCTGGTCTGAGCTTTGAGCAAGGCAACTGCTCAAACTGAACTGAGGCAGCTGACATTTTTTGAATGTCAAAACAAGGTAAAATTTTAGGAGTTGTGGGAAAGCAATTGAGGATCAAGGCTTAAAATCCTGTGGAGTTTTTTTAAAAGATAAACACTCTTTTTTATTTCCTCAGTTACACATTTCATTGGAGGGAGTAGAATCTGAATTAACTGCTTTACCTATATTTGCTACTGCTTTCATTTTTCAGGTTAAATATGAATATTTATTATGTGGGTTGCAAAGTGTTTGGAGCTGTTGTTTATCAACCCTAAGTGTAGCTTGGCAATAATGTGGGTAAAAAAAGGCTAAAAGGCTATAAAAAAAATGACTGGCCTTATAATGTGTCAACATCAGATGGCTCATTTTTTAATTTCAAGGAGTTAGCATTACAGAAATCAGAGCTAAGCAGAATGAACCTTTAGCAAAAAAAGTCAAGACTTCACAAGATTTCTACAAGTTATGTGAGACCACATGAGATATTGGACACTGGATATAAGAATCTGCTTGCAAATACTGATCCTGATTTCTATGCTGAATGGTTTTCTGAAGAAAAGGACAAGTTTGATGTAAGCACGCTGAGGCCAAATCCAACTTGGGCTCTAAGTTGAGTCAATTCTGGACTGGTTTCTGACTGAAACGTCTGCCTAAGTGGTCTCTGACAGAAGGGACAGGATTTGGCATCATGGAATGCACTAAAAAGCCTGATTAGTACTCGTTAATGTTTTTAGTAGTCCACTGGAATTAAACAATCCCCTTCAAAATGTTCTTGAATTACTGGTTATTCCAATGAATAACTGCTGCTATCACCTCCCATCTGCGTCAGGTCCCTGCCACTGGGGAAGCTGGGGACTGGGACCCTGATCAAAGGCATTCCAACAGCTGCCACTGGACATTTCTTTCCTGAAGCTCTGTGGTTGCATCTCCACACAAACACAACAAATACCTGCAGACTTGCAAATACTCACAGATTTTACAGCCCTGCACTACCAAACCAGCTTTTTGTTTTCCACGGAGAGATCTTCAGCGGTGGTAACTTTTACCAAATCTGTTTTCCTAGTGCTTCTTTTACAAGCAGCTGCGGCTGAAACATTCCTTCCACTCTCTTCTCCTCTCTCGCCCCCACTTCCTCAAGGAAATTCCATGGGATCACCATTCCTCTGGCCCCACACTGCAACAAAACGCTCATCTCCCAGGGGAGAGGGAGCTTGTGCAATCACTGGATCCCCACATCTGCAAGCACAGGGCAAACACAGACTTCCCGTACATCTGTATTTGGATAGCTTGTTTTTTAAACAATGTGCTGAGGGGAACTGCTTTTAAGTTAGGCTAAACGAAATACTGAATTTGAAAAACCGCAATCTTTGCTTAATAAGAAAATGGAAAGAGAAAATTAAAACTATATTTGTTTTAAATTCAAGGCATGTCAAGAGACTATTTGCATCTGGAGGATAGGACAACTTTTTTACTTTTCTCTCAATTACAATTTCTCCAAAAATACCTATGGGTCCCTAATAACATTCTACAAGAAAGCATTATTGTAAAAAAATACCCTGGAACTTCTCAGAGAGGATTTCAGTGTACATTCCATTTGATCATGAAAGTAAAGCTGTCTAAATTTTGTTTCTAGCTAATTAAAGTCCAAATATTTCAGAAGATAGAGAGTCTTCCTTCACATTATGCCATGCTAGACACTTCATAACATGACTGCTGAAAGCAGTTGCTAAACAGTAAAGGAAATTACTATTTAAACCAAACATCACATCTCCAGGCCAATCACAATCCCCATGGCACACCACGCAAATGCCTCACTACTTGTTGTGAAGTCAAGCCCCACAAAAAGAAGCATTTCAGCCTCCATATCAGGCCTACACCTCTCTGGTGCATCTGGCAAAAGAAACATACAATAATGAATTCTATTTCTTTTCAGCTGTAGAAATGGGATACATATTTTTGACAGCAACCTCTCATAAGATCACCTGCTAAGACAGAAGCCAGCAGGGCCGGTTTACACACCACAGTGGGAAGCCACTCCTCCTCTGACAGTTTGTCTGATTGGGAAACTGGGTGCATCAGCTGGGCAGAACACAACTGAGATTAGCTAAATCTGGTCCCAGGGCTCCTGTGGGTGCTTCTCTACTGTGCTCTACACCACAGCACAGGCAACAGCACTGGCACAATCAACAAATACGTCCAGGGAGCGCACCTTCACCACCCTTGGCGGTATGTTTGTCCTAAAGAGTAAAACTCAGTGAAAAGTGCAACTATGGAAAATCTACTGCAGATAATACAAACCCCAAGCCATGCCATAGTCCTTGAACAGGGAATAAAAAAAAAAAAAAGATGCTGGTATCACACAACAGAGCTGAACAATACAAATCACATACTGCTCAGTTACTAAGGAATCTATCTCCTCCCATAAACGATATACTGTAAACCTGGTGTTATTTATTCAGACATGTATGCAATAATACTACTTTTAAAAATGCACACGTAACTCTAAAAAAAAGACATTTTGAGAGGGCTTATTTCTACCCTAAAAATGTTAGAACAATAGATAGGCTCATGCTCTAATATCATCAGTATTAACACTGTTCTCAAAGGGAACAGTTTCAGAGACACTGATGTATCACATTCAATTATATGACATGAAATCATATTCCACATAATTATGAATGCAATACTTCACTGCAGCCAGAAAACCATGAAAGAAAAATGCAAGAGAAATGGAGAATAAAGGCAAAAGGAATGAAAATACTTTTAAAAGAATTGGAGGAGCTATTTTTGAAAACTCCCATTCCACTTTCACTTAGCCACACCATCTATCTAAAGGAGTTGTGTCCATGTGCTATAAGAATTTCCAAGCAGCAGTGATCTGCCCACACCTCTCTCGCAATGAGTTAAATGCAAGAGATGTTCAGACTATTTTCTAAAGTCCAGCCTTATTTTTCTAATGAGATATGCTGAGTAAAGCTAGCCAACTTCTTCATTCTAAGTGACCACAGTGGTGCCAGCACCCTGCTACAGTAAACGTTTGAGCTCCAGTTCACCTCTTTCCGGTCCTAAGTGTGCTTGAAGGAGATGAGAAATTGCAGCATGGGAGAGGTCATAATTACTCCTCAAACAAAGAACATGGAAAGATTAATATGTTAATGAATGAATTTCACACGACAATGAAAATACGTCTTTTATTAAGAACAGGGAATTGAAACAACTATTAAGTGATCTTGCCTCAAAACAGGGAAACATTGGAGTATATAACTAAGTATGTTTTGGAAATAAAGCTGTATATCACATCTGACTCATATGTTTTAAGAAAACCATTAGCCTGCCAGTTGTTTTAGCTATGCCGGTGTTCATGATGCTGAGTATTTAGCAAGGAACCCTTAAATTACTCTCTCAACAAGACAGGTGATTTCAGAATGCACATAAGCAAAGGCAGCCACTGCAAGGTTCTGTTTCTGTGTTCAGACCATCCTGGCACAGAATAATGGCCTGCTGTGGTAATTCTATATTTTGTTACCTTAAAGCAGCTGCTTTCCTGATTGTAATCCCATTAAAAATTCACAATATGACCCTACAGCGACAACTTAAGGGGGAAGACCAACTAAGTGAAACTGTGCAGAGAAAAAAGCAATTTCAAAAATATCCTAGAGACTACAAACAGCTTGATACAAGCAGCACAATGTGAGAAAACAGCCTGGAAAGGAGAATAACAAAGGGTGAGCTGGCCAGATGATTTATGCTGAACTGAATAGAGAAGAGTTGGGTTAAGCCCCAAAGCTTGAAATCTCACCCAGGGACTGGGGACTGTCAGGAGGATGAAGGGTCTGCTGCATCGTCCTCATTTAATGATGCAAATGTCACAAAAGTAAGTCTCTGAAGAAACTCAGCATTACAGAGACACAATGCTCCTGCAGGCCAGCAAGTAAATCATACGCAAGACAGTGGAAAGTACAGGGCTTTGGAACCATGTGGCTTCAGCATAAAGGTCATCCTCAGCAAAGCACAGTGCTTAGTGAGAGTCTGGAAAGCACCTAGAAAACATGTCAAAGCAAGTTACAAACTCCTGACTGAATCTGCTAAGACCCAACCACGTAAGTCCCTAATCAGATAAGCAGGCTCAACAATTTCAGTGAATAACTGGAATGGATTTAATCTTGTATCTCCAGATACAGATATTCAATAGGTTAAAAGAAATTACTACGAGTCACCAAATAAGTACAGCTAAAGCCTAAATAGTATATTCAAAACTCAACAGAACAGCTGAAGAAAGCACATCAAGTACTGATATCCACACCAGGAGAAGGGAGTACAATTAGGCATGGCTGAAGGTACTGCTTCAGCAACCCTGTCAAACCAGCTCTTCACAGCAGAGGCTTGCTCAGTGCAGCAGATCTCATGCAATGGCACTCTATGGTTGTGAAAAGAAACCACACAGCAGGGTCAGGCAGCTTCCTGCAGGCTTTCCCAAACCTCACTGGCTCCTGTCCTCCACTCCTGTCCTTCTAGTTAGCTGATTGCTCCTGTCCAGCCTCCCACAGAAAAGACAGGATCTGTGGGCCACTGCACTGATTGCTTTGCCCGCTCCCACATACCTGATGGGAAGCTCTTATGGCCAGGACTGACTTGCATTGTGTCCCCCCCGAAACTCCTCTGGTTCTGGGCTGACTGTTACGACATCCTTGTGACAAACAATACCTACTTTAGTCCTCCCCACACTTCTGCCTCTGGCACAACTGATATGAAGAAATTTGTTTTCTCAATGCAGAACTGGAGTAGCAGGCTCAAGTTTGAATGAACTATTCAGAAACACGGCAGCTTCATTTCCCACACAAAAGCCAGTAATACTCTCTGTAAAACAGCCGTGCTCCCAAGCCCTCATAACAAAAACATAATGTGCTCTTTTCAACTTGGAAAAGAGGAATAAAGCTTCACCTAATAGAAAAATAGAAAGGACCAATCAGATGATGGTGAAGACAGATTTGTAGATACATATACTGGCAAGTTGTGCTCCTGCCAGGAAAATACTTTTCCACAAAGCTGGTGAACGTTTGTTCACTGTGTTCGTAAATACTGCACAGCTGTGCTACAACAGGAGATCAAGCCCAACAATTCCATAATTGATAAGAGGTTTTTCTAGTGATTCACCAAAAATAATTAAACAAAATAAAAACATGGCCAAAATTAGCGCTACTGTCATGATAAGAGCTAATGCAAATCCTGACTAAAGCAAATAAAAGTCACAGTATAACAATCCCCCACACACGAATTCTGTAGATTGTTTGTATTCTGAGGGATTCTATCAGAAGCAGTCTTTCTCTACCATAACTATCATTGAAAATAACTTTTCAGTAGTGTATATGATACAAGTCCATGATCACCAGACAGAAAAATCTCTGCAGATGGGATGTTTCTGGTACTTGCAGTGACGATGTTTTTCAACCATTATTTCCTCAACCCACAGGTGTTTCTCTGTCTTGTCTGACATCAGCCAAAAGATACAAAACAAGCCAATGACCTTTTTATGTACATCCACCAAAAGCTGCTTATTGCCAACTAGCAAGATCATTTCTACAATGTGCAGAGCAGCCTTTCTATCCATTCTTAGCATCAAGTACTGCAGTGGACACCCTCTTAGGATAGCAAGACCCACTTTATATGGAGAAAAGGAGCTAAAATTACTCTTAATGCCTCTCAGTAAAATCTTAGGCACTTGGAAAGAGCTAAAAAAATATTTCAGAGACCTGGAGTAAACAACAGTCTCTTCATCGACTTCTATGTGTCCAAGATTTTATTCTCCATTTATTTCATATTATCTCAGCTTGAACAATGAACATGGCGGGTTCATTTTCAAGAATATCTTGCCTTTTACACCCTAGAAGTTTAGGCAGATTTAAAAGAAGGAAATGGTTTGCATCTGAAACTTTCCATGGCCTACAAAATGGATTACAGAGCTTCAGTGAATGGCAGGGGGAGAGCTGCCATTCCTATCTTACTGCCACGTCAAGTTAGTTGTAAAGGGATTGTGTTGTCCAAGCCTAAAGTTTCTGGACATCTCACTTGCTTCCACAGCAGAAATGGAGAATTTTGAGACAGTCTCCTTTCCTCTTAAGTAAAATGCTTAGGAGGGAAATATGTCACAGGAATAACTGCCATGACCTTCCAAGTCTGTAAATTCAAATCAGAATAGATTTAACAACTTCATGGCTGAAGTTCTTGCCTGTTCTTTATTTATACAATTCATGCCATTCTAACTACAATTATATATTGAACAGCAACAACAAAATTGGAATCCTTGGCTATCCAAGAGGAAGAGGACCAGTTACAGCAAAGTACTGAACGTATTTTTTCCTAGGCTGTTCATGCATCAATGACATCTGAGACTGTGCAAACCAAAATGTCTTCAGAAAGAGATTAAGGAGCTATAGTAACCACTGCACAAATAGTAGTTACTGGGGCGGCTCCAGTGCAAAATAACCCCACAGCTCTGTCCTAACGTAACATGAGTGCACAGGCCAAGGTTTCTTCATCAGTTCAAAAGATAAAAACGGGAAGGAAAAACCCACTTCTGTAAAACATGCATTTGGAACTAAAATTCAAGTTAAAAGAGGTCATTGTCACATGAGAAGCTGCAAAAGTGTTTAATTTTTCAACAAGTCTTTTCACAAATTGATTATCTATTCTCTTCTCTGCAAAACACAAGGATTTCATTTGCTGTTGGAAAAATGAGCAAATAGAATTTTTTTTTCTTTAAAGACCTGAGAGCAAGCTGTTTGTATTACAACACTAAGATGACTTATGTGTGACTACTAGTCTGAAAGTCCAGGGGTTTTTTTAAATAAAAATAGAAAATCCCCTCTATAAATTAGGTATTGGATTTTTTGCAATATTCAAAACCAAAGAGATTTCATATAAGCTTGGATCCAAAATTTACGGCTTTTCCTACCTTTTCTTACTTGTGTTGTGCTCTATTTTTGTGTATTCCTAGTTACTTATCTGCTAAATGGAACATAAAATTATTTTTAGAATTTCAGACAGTAGCATTATATACAAATCTTAATAATTCATCTAAGATAGATAGATTTGGAGTTTTCTAACACATAGTACTGAAAATTTAGCTGAGTACTTTTGATTTCAAAATAATCCAGACAGGGCATTAAGACTTTCAGAAGTATGAAGACACTGTAAAAATTCAGTAAAATATTTAAGGCAGGTGATTTTAAGCCTGTATAAAGTGTATAAACAGCCAACTGCACAGTCTTTTGACATACAACCCATATTTGAAAGTAAGAGGCATGTGCTGCTGTAAAAATTAAAAAACAAAACAAATAACTCTCATAAGCCAAAAAACCTTGTGTTAAGAACACTGCCTGAAAACCTTCTTCTAAGGCAAGTCTACCCAGAACTTCAGCCACTAGAGAGGGCTCTTATGTGGATCAACTATTTCTAATCATAAAAATAACCATGCAGTAAAGTATAGCCATAAATTACTCTGAAACTAGGCCAAGCCTTCAAATGTACATTGTGGTTCACAGTGATTCAGAACAATTCCTCGAGTTCATATTAACAGATTATTTTAGTAGTGAACAGAGAAGACCCTCTATGCAAGCCCTCAATAGCAAGTTTCACATTTAGGTATTAATTTATCTGTGATTTCAACAGCACTATGGGTAATCACAGTTTTTATGAAAGCAGTGGGTTGCTTCAGTTCACCACTGTATTCCCATTTTCTTTGCTTCTCCAAAGTGTAGAACAATCTTTTCCTTCCGATTGCCAACAAAGTTGAAATCTGCCACCATATCACAGCACAGGGGTGGTTTGTTTGTGAATTATGAGGGAAGAATGAGGTTTTCTTCCCTCGTAATCCAAACACTCATCCTGTATACCTACTATAAGATTTTACAGTATGACATTATAATTTACATTTAAACATAGTACTTACGGTTGGCATAATTTTACCAGGTCCTGATCAGTGGTGTTTGGAGGCAGTGCTCGGATGTAAAGATTAGTTTTACTTAATTGATCCCATCCTGAGTTGCTGCTGCTACTACTGTTGTTATTACTGCTGGTGGTGCTGGGACTAGGAGGAGCCATTGGGTGGGCTGGTACAATGGACTGCTGCAAAGGAAAAAGCATGTTAGAGTAAAGTACAGGTAGCAATCACAGCATGCACATCAGCTCAGTCTACAGCAGCCTGGTTGCCATTTGGAGCACAGTTTTCAATCTGTTCCTAATTACCCATGGATTTAAATAGAACTGCTTTCACACCACATTTGGGACAGGATTCACAGGTACATTCTAATATACCCAACCATCATTTGATGCATGCTCAATGCATGACACAGGGTCAAATTATATATAACCTCCACTGAATATTACTCATAGGATTTTATCACTCTTCATTGTGTCATCTGGTGGGAAAATGAAATAGGAGATATTGTTCTTCTAGGTTCCAGTAGGTACAAGGTTTATATCGCTGACTGTTTCACATGTCAAATTGCGGCAGACACAAAGACCATGCTCTTTCCTTAATCCATCCAAAAATACAAAAATAATTAGAAACCTCTTTTCTCTTTCTTCTGGATTTTAGTACTTCACACTCTACTGCTATCGTTTTTTTAAAGGTAGAGAAGGAGCACAGATAGCTTAAAGACCAGACTTTAAATGAATGGTGTGCCTTGACAGAACTTTCATACTGCCATCTATCTCCGTATTTGTGGATTAGATCGCAGTTGTCAAGAAAAAGGCTCTATCTAATGGTAAAAAATTCAAGTTTCAAAAGGAAAAAAGCACATAAGCATGGCTACCTACTCCTCAAGGTACCTAATGCTATTGCTCCAAAAATCAGACCCTAGTGGGATAGAAAAACATCCTAGAGGAAATCTGCAATAGAGAAATTATTTGCATTAACAAAAGTATAGCGGGGCACTGTACAAAAAGTACTGTGAACATGTCTGTGGTATTGTAAGAGAGGAATACTACAAAAATTATACCAGAGAAGTGAAGTTGCCTGTAAACATCTTGTGGCTACACGGTTTTCACTGATTAACTGGCTGCATGTGGCCCCTTTCCTGAAAAAGCCTGAGCTTCCACCAGAAACTCATAGCAAAGCTACGTGAATGCACAGGAAAGGCACAGTAGGGGAAAAAAAAAAATGGAATAAAGTGAGATGTCAATGCAGACTCACTTATTCCCACCCTGCTGCCACCCTCTTCTTTGCATTAGTACAAATGATTGTATAGCCACAAACCGAATAAAAAAGTTATCTTCCCTGATCTGGTACACCACATGTGGCTTTGCACTACGCAAAAGCTTTTGGCTGTCACAAGGCAGGGAACAGGAATGTGAGGGCAGAGAGGAAAGGATTAGAGTTTACCTCTGTTTAAAGCACCCATGAAACTACGCACAAGAAAATACACAAGAAAAGCAAAACTATTTTGGAGATAACCTCAGGAAATTGGAATGAAAATGCGAGTGGGAGAAAAGTACAAAGGCATGCCTTGTATCAGATACTTTATGGTAATTATGTGTTTCTTTTTTGTGTTTCCCTAGGAAGGTTTTGAAATCTTCCAATCTGGCATGTTGCAAAGTTTATTATGCAGCTATAATGGCCTGGAACAGCCAACTGCAAGACTTGCTATAAAATCAACATTGATAAGTAGTAACATTGTTGCTGCCTAATTTAATTGAACTGAAAATTACATAAAAGAATGAAATATATTCCTGATCATTTTGCATTTTAAAACTGAATATCAGTATTTCATTGCCATAAGGTTAAAGATTTTTTTGTTTCAGTTATTTTTAATAAATATTTTTGAAAACATCAAGTATCTTCCAAAATATTTCCACTTGGAATTGAAGCACTGATCTAGAATTTCTTCCAGGGAAAAAGACTAAATGCTCCCTTCCAAGTTTGCAATGGAAACATTGATAGATTTTAACAATAGCAGCACAAGTCAGTCTGTCAGACCATTCTGTTTCCAGTAACACCAGGCAATTATTTTTAGGGTTACAAGCAATGAAGAATGACAGAGCAACTAGTTTCAAAACATTTTCACAACAGAACAAACTTAGTCTGGCACAATGATATTCTCTTCAAAAAGCCTTCAGTGAAGCTCTCAAAATGCAGTGATCAAATGCAGAACTGTTGCTCTGTTCATGGTTTCAAAATGCACACGTACAGCTGCCAGAAAACTCAACATACACATACCTGTCTTCATCTAAACTGGTAATTACAATTGAAGGCTAAGAGCCTCTATTAAGTTTTTCAGGATTTTTGGCTTGGTTTTGCTTTTATTTCTTACATTGTTTTTCTCTTAAAATCTTTGTTTTTCTATGTTATGAAGAACTGGAGTTTTGTAAAATCTTGTCACCAGCTGGCCAAAGGCAGAAGAAGAAAATGTGTGTCTGTGTGTAGAGAGAGCAGGAATCCTAACTCTGTCTGTCTGTAAAACATAAGCACTCCATTCTGAGAAATTTAAACTTCTATTTAAACATGAAGATGTTCTAGGGCTAGTGGTCCCATTCAAACATGATGGGAATGTAAATGGGACTATAGTTGTCTTCCTAAGTTTACAGACAGAAGTTTTTTCACTGCTTCCAGAGATACTCATACCTTTACAAGCCGTAAAGGCTTTACAAAACACATGCTGGGTGTCCTGCAGCTCTCTGAGCCTGCAACCCATGACAAACAGACAGCCACTAAAGGGACAGTGACATCTTAAAGCCATACAAACATAAAACACGTTTTTTACTTTGAAACTTTAATTTTAAAATCTGAATCACTCTTTCCACTCTCTTCCTCATCGATGACTACTTGTAAAAGCTAAATTATAGAGGTCCCTCTGTTGTTCAAAGGGGCCTTTTTTTCCAGTTGCTCCTGCTGCAAAGGGCTGGTTGGCAGTGCAGCCTTGACGCCGTGACCGCGCTGGTGGAGCCTCCTACGCTGATGGTGCAGGCCAGAAGAATTTGTCTCCTGGCATAGTTGCATCACCTCTCCAAACAACATCAGCTAAGCCAATAAAAGCTCTCTTCTGCCTGCACAGCTGCATCCACACCTGGGCTTTTGCCAACATATTGATGTCAGCGAGGATGTATGACTTTTTTCCACACCCCTGGCTGATACACAGTGCTTTGCTGGCAAGACATTCTGCAGTGGAGACCTGGCCAAAGTTTGGGGTTGTTTGTTTAGAAATAGCTTTCACAAACCTTAGCTGAGAGCTTTGTCTAAAACCTGAAATCAAATTTGAAAAGTTTTGGTTTACAAACTGCTGTTTTCTGCTGCAAATCCATATTAAAAGCTGTTCTTAAGTTTTTAATACATGGACCTCACAACAATTTGCAATATTTCAACATACACAAAAATACATTTATTAATTTTATTTTGTAATCATTGCATCTTAAATTAAAACATGGAACCCAAGGATAGGAGGAATGAATGTAAGCAACAGATCATTACTTCTTGTAACAATATTCCTGTTCACAAGAAATATTGTGGTCACACTGTTTTGCCATTCCCTCCTTAGTTTTCACTCCAAAAGGTAATTAGTGATCATTCTTTTTACAAAGCACTTTCCTTCCTCTCATCTTCAACAAACACCTAAACAAAAAAGGCCAGTGACAGAATAATCAGCCCATCTGCTCTATGATCTCCCCATCCCATTCTGGAGCCAGCTGTGAGGAACTCCCAACATCCGTGCCTGATCTCTGAGAGAACTTTCCTCCAGCCCTCCACAGCCCCACCAACAGCAATGGGAAAACCACAGTACTTATTAGGAAAACGAAAATCTCAGTGACTGAACAGTCCCTGTGAAGTGCCTTAAAACAAGGAGAATTGTCTGCTTATGTTTTCTTCTCAATATAAACCCCAAACGGGAATAATCACAAGTACTGAGAAACAGCTAGAGAATATATTCATCTCATACGAGCCATTCCTGTCTTTCTTATAAACCATTCTATGCTTAAGGACTGCAAATGAGTCAGAGCAGGATTTTGTCTACCAAGGAACAGAAGAACCTCTTTGCTGTCAACTGAAAAAAAAGACACCAAACCAAAATGGAATAACCCCAAGAAATTCCTTTGACCTGACAGATACTGATCCCTGCTGCATTCAGACTACAAAAGTCCAACAAAACTTCAATGAGCAGAAGATAACTTAGACAATGACTGTCCCAAAGCAGAGTATGATCACTACAGTAGCAATCCATTTAAGTCTCTAACTTTGTACAATAAAAGCATGCATATGAAGTTATATAATATGCTAGCATTTAATTATGAGTTTAATCACTCAGCTAAAATTCCTAATGGGAAAAGTACTATGACTTTTAACAACAGAGTTAGTTCTCATACGTCTACTCTAAATTCAAACCATAAATTGCAGCATACAATAACTGTCAGATTTAGCCAGAACTGCTACTTGGATCACCTCATAATATCAAAATCTCAGCAGCAGTGTTTCACTAGCTTTGTTCAGGTGACTAAGCGACAAGCACCTTGCCTGACTTTGCCTAACCTCACTGATTTTGAAGGCAGCACCTTCAGTAATTGGTATTGATACAAAAATTACCATACTTTTTTTGGATGTGTGCAACAGTGAGAAAAAGTATTAAATCTGGATTTATTTTTTGCCAAAGTGGGGATTGCTTGTTTAATTTATTTAATAATCTATCTAACACTTTAGGTTAGAGAGAGCTTTACATGTACAATGGAAGCAAGGGCTCAGGAGAATAGAAGATGCCATACCTAGTGAAGCAAGACTCTGCAACACTCTGTGCACAGCTTAGGAAATAGGAAGTCGTTTGGAATTAAATCATGTCCCTAGCAGAAAGAATAGCTCCAAGTGTTTAACACAAATGAGTGTTCACGGATGAAAACAGTTGCTTTATTGCCTTTCTTTAAATAAGGAAACATTAAACATTGATCACTTATTCTAAGCCAGCAAAGTAATGGCTGCAGCGGAGATGCCATTTTGAGTGTCCTGCACTATTCTGTTTCATGTTTTTCCTCATCATGTCTGAAACATTATGGAAAGCAAAACTGAGTTTCTGAAGGCCTCTCCAAGTTCAATTCTCAGTGGACATGAGTCAACTAGCAGAAACAGAAAGCTCTGCTGCTTTCCTCACATCTCCTGCCTCAGGGTAGGTTCTCCAACTGTTGTTCAGCAACCAAAATCTAAGCAATTTCAGCATGATACCAATATAAAGAGTATCTCAGAAGCTCCAGACTCCTGTCAAAAATCTCCTCAGGCAGGAAAAGCCCTGATATTTCCCCCCTTTTTCTCCTTTAAACCACTGACCTTAACTTCTCTTTGCACAGGTAAAAAATACAATCTCATAGTGACACTCCAAGAGTCAACAGGACTATTCCAGCAAGGGCTGGCTTCCTGTACAAGGCAGAAACTATGGATATTGTGTTCTGTGATCATACAGAGCTATTTGCATACGCAGGATCCAAGCCTATTCCATCTTCCCTTGGATGGTGATGACAGGTGTCAGTGTTTTGGCCACATGGAACAGAAACAACTACTGGGAAGACAGAGGACCTTGAGGGTGGAGGCTGGCATCAGGCAAAGACTCTGCCTGTTACAAAACATCACAGGCAGCCCAGGACCACCTAGAGATCCAGCCTTGTGTTTCTCCCAAAAAACTCTCTAAATATTCCATATCTTGGTATGAAAAAACTGTGCTGAAAATACTACAGTTGGGATTACAGCACTGATGGATTGCAATAAATAGGATAAAAATTAGGAACGCAAGGAAAAAAATATATATCACACTGATACATTCACTGAACTGAACTTTAATATATGTTTTAAGAGGAGCTTCGCAAGATAAAAATATAGGATTATATCTTTTTTCTTGGCTGTATGTTACAGCCAAATCCTATGAAAACTATTTTTCTAGATATAGGTAACAGTCTTTTCCATATTAAAAGAAAACAAAAGGAAACAAAACCATAGGCGGATAATCATCATGCATCTATAAACACAATAATAGTAAAAAAAGTTATTTTCCCTGTGACATTTGTTTTTAGTTAATATTCTCTTTCTTCTTCATTGTATTTTAACTACTCTGAACCAATCTGCCAGTAAGAAAAATGTTTCTGGCAAAATCCAGGGAAGCAGTTAATGCATTTTTTCTGAGCCATTTAAAGAAGCCCTTCCTTGAAATACAAAACTGTATGAATGAGTAGCTACTTCTCACAGCTTCCTTTTTAAAAGCTCATAAAGAGTGGCTCTATCAGCAATGAAACAAGACCAAGTCTGGCATAAACCCCTAGCCATGGCTCAGATGCTCCTAACAATTCCACCTCTAGACTCTTCTGATTATAGCCCAAGCTCTCTCCCCACTGAGCTATTTTGCTTCCTTTCCTCAGATCCTACAGTAACGTAGCAGGACTGAACTTGTTCTCATCAGAAAGCAACTATTACTAAAACCAGAAACTACCCAAGTAAACCATTCCAGCTTGTTACAAAATGTCACATCTTCATATTTTTACAGGAAATGGAACCAATATTATTTAAATTACACATATTAAAGCTTAATGCAATAGCAATCTTCTGTTACTAATGAAAGAAAGTTCAAAATCTATCTATATCCTTTTTATGAAGACACCTGAAAAAGTGTAAACATAATCCCAGCTAGTATCAAAGTACATGACAAAACCCACACTGATGCTTCTGAACAGATTTTTTTCTCCAATAACAGGGTGTGAAGATTTTTTCATTGTTTTTACTAAAAAAAACAAAAACAAAAACAAAAAGCTTTTTAACTTGGAGCTGGCATGTGAGATGGTAACAATGAAAAAAGAAATGAGTGCAAGAAGCTGGTTCAGGTTGCTCTTCTAGAGTCTCAGTGATAAATGAAAATGCTTCAGTTCCCAGAAACTCACCTACTCCACTGACCTTACCCCTGTCAGGGATTTTTAAGTGCTCCACTGACTGATTCCTCTAGTTCAGAGACAAATAAAAGGTGCAGAATACACAAACCCAGCCACACCATAGCAAAAAAGCTATCCCAAAGGAGAGCAAGGGGAATGCTGAACTGGCTACATCCTGTTCCTTTCCAGATGTAACAAACCCTTCCTTTCCTGTTCCACCTGCTCGTTGTGAATCACAGCATCTGTCTTCCCTCTCAGTTTTATACCTGGATTTCCTGGACAATCCCCTGAAACAATACCTTGGTACCATGCCCTAGCCATGACAGAATTATAGATGCATATAAAGCAAAATATTTGAGTTTTAGTTTCTGAAATATGAACAAGCTGCAGCAGTCCAATAGCTAGGCCACATGAAAAGAATCTAAAAAGAAAGTCAAGATGCTGAAGAGATAGTACTAAGATACGAAGTGCTAAGGTACTAAGATCTACCAGACAGACATAAAAGCATGTACATGTTTTGGTGGTTAGCCCTTCACTGTGCAATAGACACAAAAAAATTCACTGCCAACTTCCTTCTTGATTACAGTGCAAACACAGGCCTATGTTCTTCACTGAAACCAGCCAAAGCTTTTGCTCAGGATCCAGAAAGAATATCTAGACTATGCTGAAGTTTTTGTTCTAGCCTGAGAATTCAAATTACAGTTAAAAGCAAACACATTCCTTTTCAGAGAGGTGTAACTTGCATGCTAATGGTTTATGCAAGCACCTGAAAGGTAGCAAGTCCAACACATGACAATGAATCCAAATGATAAAAAATTCCTCCCTTGCATTACACATCTCTTGGTACATGTTAATAGCAGGGTATAAAATCCTACTATGTTCCCCATAACAGGAAACATTCAAGATATCCTTGGTAGGAGAAATGCTTCACCTGAAACAGCAATTAACTTAGAAACTCCCAAGTCATGCAGTAGTTTAGACTAGACCACAGATGGTCACAACAGAGCTTGCAAATCACATACAGCTCACAAGCACTTCAATGGCAGCTCAGAGGACAGTACCCATGGAACCTAAGCAAAAATTATTCAATAAGCTTTTCATAAGAATTAAAAGGTTCATAGTGGTCCCTTCTCATTGTATATAGGGCTCTGCTTTAGCAATAATTAAACAGGAAACTCCTACTCACTACCTCCATTTAAAAACTCTTCAGATGTCAGCATGCTAAGATCTGAAAATAAATAATATGTCTTATCCTCTGACTGCATTCATAGTGTAATGGGAAGAAGTGGGACTTAAATATATGGAAAATGAGAGACATGGCTTTATCCTAGATATTTTTTGGCACCCTTGTAGGAAAATACAAGAGAGCAGGTAACCATTTCTCTAAGTAAATCCCACAAAACTAAGTTCTGGCAGTGAGACTCTTGCACCACATAAGGCAGTTACTTCTGTTCAGAGGACAGACTCTCATTAGAAGAATGATAATCTCCAGCTCTACTGCTATTTGTTCAACTTTTTTGTCATTATCTGTTGTGAACTTTTACCTCTCATGCCAACAAACAGGGCCATGGGGACAATATTCAATGTGATCAAAAGCATGCTGCTTTCAAGAACTTCTATTTGTGATGTTTAAAATGCGTATATTTTTATGGGTGTAGGTAGTTACATTTTTAATTTCATAAAGCAGTAAATATGCCATCTCTTAATTATTAAGGATGCCATCCATCACTGTATTTTGGAGGTTAGTCCTACTAAGTCTGTATATCTCATAAAGCTGGTTAAAAAGTAGCAGAGTATAGATACAGACACATTGGTTTATTCAAGAACTGCCTGAGTATATTACAAAACAGACAGTACAGAAAAAAAAAGTGTTAAGTATGTTCGGTCAGTCTTTACTTCTTTAAAATAATAGAGAAGGAAATGCCTTTAAAAAAAAAACAAAGTTTAAAACTCTGAACAGAAGTTTCTGAAGTATTATTTACTCTTCTTCCATATTTCTGTGCTTTTTAATTTCTTTTTTTATTATTTTCCAAACTGTTGGCTTTTTCCCCAAGAACTACAAAGTCACCATTCTGCTCATCTGGCTATCCTATCCACCCTTCCTCCATAGACAGCAATTATAGAATAGAAATGGCACCGCATTGAAGATGCATGTCAAAAGAAGCATCTGCTTTTCTGGCAAACTCCACACTGTTGGTGGCATTGGAATTATCGCTATACTGTTTGTCACAGGGTTAGACCACAGATGGCTCTTTTGGCTGACATGGGATCCGCTATGTCATTTTCTGTTTATTCAAGTTAAATAAATTGAAGAACTTATGCCCGACCGTGCATGAGGGAGTCAATTCCTATCAAAATCCCTTTGTCTATGATTGCTGATTCCTTATGGGCAACATACTGCACCCAGCATAGCAGCAGCATTGTTACTGTGAACCCCTCTGTTCTATTTTAAAGACGAGAATGGATGCTCTTCCTGGTAAGGCCATTACACAAGTATTTCATAGGTAGCCCAGTCTATTCCTGCTGCTTTTTGACAACATCGATGGAACGGCTGAGGCAGCTGTCTCTGGCCCTTTCTTTTGCATTCCAAAATCTTAATCTCTCTGAGAGACCACACCCTCTTCACCACAGCCAGCATCTCCAGCTGTCAGAAAGGTGGCACATCAGACAAAAAAAGGGTAGAAAAAGCCAGTTTTGTAAGACTTCATCATCAATACTGAATCTGGATGCCCCCACAAAATGGCTCTTTGAGCAGCACAATTTATGCTTCAAAGTACAGATCACTTTAGATATTTTATCCTTCCTACTCACTTTGCAAATGTTTTTCCTTTTTTAAGTGTCTCTAGGCCTAACTAATGTAATCAGCAAAGAACAAGCCGATGTAGATACACTGCCGGAGTGCAACACTGAGGTTACTGTAATTCTGATACCAAGAAGCTCCAATTCCACTGCTCAGTAGCTTGTTACATGCCTATGTTGAGTTACAGTTGAACCAATCTTGCATCACTTTCCATGGGAATAAGTGACTCCTCTACAAGCTGAAGAACAGGAAAGCATACTGAGCATCACTGTCCTTTCTAGTTACTCCACTGCAGTTGTTTCCATAGTCTTTCTACATATTTGCCATAGAAGTGAGGCCAGCATGACCTGTGCTGTACCAGAAGCTCCATTCATCTTTTTGCTACTCACTTTCCAAATTTCAAGAAGTGCCCTTACAGTTTTAATATTCTGCAATATGACAAAATGCAGCACATACATCTTATTATAATCAACACATTGAAACAGGTCATGCACAGCATTGCTGGTAAAGGATTAAAGCAAGTCTCAGGTATAACTCGGAAAGCACGTCCCAAATCAAGAAATACTAACAGTGTTAAATTCATCAGGATTTCATACCCCACTGCCTTTTACGTACTACAGTCAAAAAAAAGGGAAGCACAAGATACTTTTACAATTGATTCAGCAAAGGTTGAAGTGACTATCAACTAAATTTCATCTAGGAGTTTATGCTAATTTGTCATGGTATTTTGACATTCTAGGAGTCCACGTTTGAGACTACGTTGATGCAAGTGGTGTATGTATACACACACATATATTTGTTATTTAAATATTTATTATTATTTGTACTTATTATTATTTTTATATATATGGTCTGACACTGAACTTGTAATTTGTTATGCAAGAGTGACCACACCTCCATAACTGTAATTCCCCTCCATAGCAAAACCACAAAATTGAACAGAACCAGGTAAGTATTATTAAATTAGCAATACAGTTTTAAAACAAGAGCAAGATCAGTAGAAACTTTTTGAACCATCTGACTGATTATGTAAGAAATTGCCAGTTTTCTGCACTTGCACATATCGGGCTAGTTCCATTCTCATCCAGTGGTTCTGCATTCATTTGCACAAGCTGAAAATATATCCAGAAGTTTTATAGATTTCAACATTGTGTAGAATGTTGTCTGTAGACAGACCATAAGACAGCAGTGTATAATGCTGGCAAAACTTCTCAACATAGGGCTTTTCTACAGAGTACCAGAGAGCAAATTGCTGGGTCTGCCTACTGTAACGTGTACACTAATTTTCTTTGGATTGTAATGAGACTGCACGTAGCATGTGGGAGACTGTAAATGACATTCCCAAAGTCTTCTAAATGACTCCAAAAACTCTACGTGGTTTCCTAAAATAAAACGCAGAAGCTCAAACCTCATTAGAAAATAAGTGGAGTTTAACTTCACTGCTTCTAAAACATTTGCCTCCTGCATCGTTTCCTATTTGGGAGGGGAGTATGGCCTCAGTTATGGGCACCTGGCTGCAGAGCCTGCAGTGAGGGTGCGACACAGCAGCAGGACTTACCAAAGACTTGCATTAATTCAGCTGTATCAGTGCAGTTTCACACACAATGACACTTCCAGGACAGACAAGGTCTTAACTGTGCTCTTGTGGAAGGCACTGAACACTGCAGTGCTGTAAGTCTGCCTTATACCCAGCAAAAGTGACTTCAAGCAAGAGTTGAGAAAAAGCTGTGTGCAGGCAGTACTGAGGACAACTGTTTCCAAATTTTTGGGGCCAGTGGACACCTACTTTTGCCAACTCCCAGAAATTATCCTGCACCTTTAGACCGCCATACTAAAGCCTACCACATACAACCTTTTTGGTTCACTGCACATGTTCACTACAGCATATCCAGCATAGCTGACATTAGAGGTCCCTTTTCTCCAGATGTATGATGCAATACACAGTCACACACAGGATACCCTGTGCTCTTCAGGAAAAAAGGAGTGGTCTGTCATGCCCAGAACAATTTGTACAACTTTCTCCCGTGAAGCATGTAGAGATTTACACCCATGCACAGGCACCACAGGACGAATTACAATCAGTTTAGCCTGACAAAAGCAGCTATGTTTAACTCGTGGGGAAGATGGAAACAAGAACAGCTCATCCAGCCAGTGATGATTCAGACAGATACCTAACACCACCTTTCCTGCAGCTGCTATTACTACAGAAAATGCTGCTAAGATGATAACGACAACTCAGTCTCTAGTCAATCAGGAAACACTAGCAGCAGAAAGTGTAGCAACAGCAACAATTTGTTACCCCTTTGCCCTTGAAAGTGTGTGTGTGTGTTCAATTATACACACATAAAGCAGTTTTAAATACATTGTTTTAGATCTGCGTATCCCATGTATTCAAATCTTCAATTAAATCACAGGCTGTTTGAGCATTGTGGATTAAAACATTATTACCTAGTTTTTCTTTCTTTTGCAAGCCGTTATGAGCTGCTATCTTGAAACCATCTGCTACAAAGAATACTAGGAAAACGTTGACATTTGGAAAATTTTATCCTGGAAAAGATAAGAAAGTAATAACTTTTGTCTTTTGATATCTCCAAAATCCTAACCTGCAGTTGTAGCTTGGTTTAACTTCCTAGAAGCTATAGGGAAGCATTTTCTTCTCACATTTCCCATTAGAACATCTTTTGCATCTCTCAGTACTCAGTGGCTATGTCCTCCAACACATTTTTCTCTCTCCTGATAGACAATTTTTATCTACAAGAGTAAAAAAGAAGCATTACTTCATTTCTTTAAGGAGAATTTTAGATGTTACAGTAATACTCAAATCACTTGTTTCATTACCAGAATGCTTAATGAAGTGATCACTTTTTCAGCATCATTTCAGGGAACTGGGACTAGGATACTCCAGAACACAATGCTCAGTATAGTACAAATACTATTTAATCCCATTCAACTTGGAGCAAACATGGCTTGTTAGCATTTGTTCAGCATCATTCTCAACAGATCCAGGCTATTTTAAGCAAAACCATTCTGTTGTTCAATGAAAGCCAGTTTGGGTAGCATGTCTACATCCATGGCCTAGAGAAGCTGATTTTAGGTCTTTTTAAAGCACAAAGTTTCTGAACATTCATTTAAGACAACCTGTGTGTGAACTCTTTTGAATTTTAAGCCCTAGCAAATAGGAGCATGACACATTTAAATTAGAAGTAGTAGCAGTAGTAAGAGAATCAGACCAATTTAATCCTCTTTATGCAAACTTATAAATATTGTAAATATTTTCCTAAATGTAAGTGATCAAGGGTGCACAGATGAGAAGGTGTTCCTTCATACGTTAAGGCAATTCACTACAATACTGCAAACACAACAAATCTGGGGACTTGATGAAGCACAGAAAAGGGTTTGCTAAAATCAGCATAGCAAAATCCAGCACATAAGCCTACTTTTATAGATAGCAGTCTGCTTCTCCTTACAAATAAGGAAACCAGTATTCCTTCAGTAGAATGAAATTCTCAAAGTTGTTAAGGTAGGGCTTTAATTAAAATTGAAGATTCATCCACAAAAACAAGAGCAAGATTTCCAAGGGCAGGTAGCTTCTGGTGGAACTCCCCAGAAGATGTCCAGCTGCACATTAGGAATGATTTGTCTGCACTGACCTTTGATGGCCTGAACACAGCACCAGGTCAACTAAGAATAGCGTGGAAAGCTGAAATCTTTCAAACATTACTGATCAGGTATTTTAACATGGAAACTCAAGTCCTGATAAAGTTGTCAAATGGAAACAGCACTTTCTGAGATATCTAGGATGTGCAGATAGTGAAAAGGAAAAGGGTGGTATAGGGAAGTCAAAAAGCTTTAAGACGGGTGGTTAGATCAGCTGGTCTGATAAAATGGCTTTGGTGCAGTACCAAGAAAAGAACAAAGATGGCTTTGCTGGTCCTGCTGCAGCTCAGCTTTCAAGTGAACTTATCCCTCGGTTTGGCAGAAAAGATCCAAATGCAATGGTGCCAATTGTGGACCCACAAACCAAGATGGCAGTTCAAGGAATAGCTTAGGCTGGCATTACTCCAAAAGGCATCATCCTTGCCCCTGTGGCTGCTCACTTTCCCTCCTGGTGTCTCCTCCCTGCTCAGCAAAAGAACAAGGAAAAAAAAAAATAAAAAAAAAAAAAAGGAAGTTCAGACTGTCTCATTTACCAATGGTGCTGACTCATCAAAGTGGTAACAAAATAGCATTAGGCTGTCAAATAATCTGGAACTGAACCAACGTTGGTTTTTCATACACAAAGCAAGACAACTGCAGCAAACACACGTGGTACCTCTGGCTAACTGAGTCTTACAAGTAAGGCAACCAGCAGCATGCACAAACCTGTCTGCTAAAAGTAAGTAAAATCCTGTGTACATACCACATGCAGCAATGCTGCTCTGGCCTTAGGGTCAGATTTTCCTTACAGTCTTATCTGAAACAAACTCAAGTCAGTCTTTTCGCATTCTTTAAAGGATGATGTTTTGGTAGATGCTTATCACTTATTAGATCAAATACTTTCTGATTGCTGACTTTTTACAAATGACAATTTTGTCCAAAATCCTTGAGCATGCAATTCAAAAAACCCTCCATGTTATGACTTTATTTATCATTCCCTATTCTTCTTGATAGCTGTAATTTATACTGAATCATACAAACAAAAAAGCTGTTTTAAGTCACTTCCACAGCCCTCATCAATCTTCCTCACATATTGCCTTCTAATTTAAAAGTTCACTCTTGGTTTGAACCAAGAGACAAAACTTTTTTTTTCTTTTGCAAATGACTGTTTTAACTCATGTAGCTACTTTTTAACTCAGACTTTGAATTCTGACAGAAAAGTGGTTTTAAGTGGTTAAGAACATCATCCAGATATCAAAAAGTCAAGCCACACAATATGACATATTTCAGAATTAAAATGTTCGTGACTGCACAGTGTATGATAATGAACAATTCCTTTTACACCCAGAAAGTTGGTTATGAAGTTCAGTTACAAAGATTTAGCAGCTGTATGCTAAGCAGATGCAGGATGCCATTCCTTGGTGCATCCAAATAGCTGCTGGGGTGAATGTCTGACTGCACAATGAATCATTGTAATTCTGAAACGAAAAAACACAAGAATTAGATAACACCTAGGAAAGCTTCCAGATGTACTACTAATACAACATTAATAATATACGAGGAATCAACTGCCAAGCAGAAATGGTTGTGGCAGTGCAGGTAAGAGTCTGACTCAGATGTGTGAGCTGCTACAGCTACAACCAGAGATGATCCAAGGAGCGCTCACAGTGGCCACCAAAGTGTTCAGAAGCCCCTGCAGTCAGCAGGCCATGCACCAGCACAGCTGGCACAACAGCTGCAGCACCTGTGGGAGACCGTCCCCACCTCTGGGTGGTGAAGGGCACGTGGCTTGAACCATGTCTGGTGCTATGTACGGATAGAGATGACAAGCACCAGTCAGGAATAAACCAGTTCATTTGGGCACAGAGCCCAACTCATCCACAATTTTAATAGTCATGTTCTTGTCCTTGGTACAAGAATTCAGCTGAGGAATCATACCTCTAAATGCACCAGAAAGTTACAGATGAAGAAAAACACTTCTAATAAGTACATTTGGAGTTGATAATTAACTTTAAAACGCTGTAGTGAAAGAGAATCTGCCCAGCCAATGGCTAACATTTTAAGACAAATTAATCACTTGCCCCTGCTTACTGCACAATCCCAGTGCTTAGCAACTGCTTTCAGGTTTGTCTTATTTCAAGGAATCACATTTTTAATAACTACATTCAGCTGCACTTTTCTTAGCAGCAATTCTACCTTTGCAGCTTATCCATCTCCACAACAACTGGATGTTCAACACTAATAATTTTGTACACCAGCATTGGTTTACTATAAAAGTCACCATAAATTGAAATGGAGCGACCGTGTACTGCATTTCCTTAAAAACAAACAAACAAACAAACATTTGAATTTTGAATTTATGCAATTAAATTGTATTTCAAAATTTAAACAGGACAACCAAATACTGAAATAAGGACTCCTCAGTTAAAAAAAAAAAAAAAAAGGAAAAAAAATGAAGGGGGATAAAACCCCCAAACCGTAAGGAAGTTCATTTCATAGGAAAGATAAGGCTATAAAACCACTAAAGATAACTACAATAAATTTCTGTACAATTTACTAAGCCACTGAATTTCAGGGAGTTATTCCTGTTCTCAGTAATATTTCCATGGTTGACTGCCTTTCTGCCCAACAAACATCTGCTTAGAAATAAACTTAGCTATTGCTAACAGTAAACCAACTTTTATTCTTTTCGAAAACCAGAGTTCTACGTACTTTCAACAGTCCAGTTTCTTGCCAAAATGAACTCTGCCATTGTTATTAAACTGCAAATATCAATAATAGTATTCAGATGAATGTTCTCATAGACCATAAACTACTTACACAGTATGCGACAGGCAGAATTTGAACACAGTTTTATCATCCCAAATAATGTGCACTATCCTCAGCTTCAAGGGACAGACAAACACAGTCATCTAAACAGGTACGTGTGCATGAGTATATATATAATTTTTTTCCAAGATAGTTAGTCCTAATTGCTGAAGTATTTGAACCACTTGCAGACGTTAGTATATTTCAGTGCAAAATCTGAGATGTAGGAAACTAATATTAACAAGTTTGACCTTTTGAAGAGTCAAACCTTAACAATTTAGTTAAGATTATCCAAAATATCAGAGGCAGGACCATTTTGAACTTCAGGTCACCATCTTAATCCCTATGAATACCCTTTATAGGTGTGGCTGACCTGGGACTTCTATTACTACCCAGGACAATGACTCAACGCAGCATTTATTTCAGGGAATGAAGAAGGTGGAGATGGATTCATTCATTTTGAAAGAGGGTCAACAGAGAAGTGTCACACCAAAATAATGTCTTTTGATAGACATACAGGCTAGATGTTTCTTTCCATCATCTAATACATTGGAATACAAAACTATACATTACTAATGCTAAAACAATAAAGTTGCAATAGAAACATTAAACCAGAAAGCATAAAATTATCAGGAGCTTCAGAGCAGGGAATTCTCAACTTATCAGAATACAAAAGAATGGTTACATGAAAAGCCAGAGTGCCTTTTATAATGACTAAACCAGTCTGCAGCCCTTAGTGCCTTCTGAGACCATGACACTCCACACCTGACAGATCTAAGAACATTATGTTTGCTGGCAATCTCACAAAGTCTGCTTCCAAAGTTAACAATATTTTGTCACTACAGCAATTAAAATATCGACCTAATGCTGTAACAACAACTTCCTTAACCATTTCCATCTCGCATTAGCCTCCACAGCACTGCAGAATATTGTAACTGAGAATGGAGGCAGCTCATAGAGCACTTCAAAAATCTAAAAAACCCCTGCATTTTTCTACTGGAGTGACAGTCTGCCCTAGGAATCACTAGCACCTTTAACTATCTCAAATGGTTTTTCCAAATTACACAGAAGTAGCTTTAAATAAGCACAAGTACTATCATAATCAGGATCATGCAAGCCAAATAGATTGGGTGGAATAATATTAAAGCAATTTCAATACCATTTGATTCTGCTGAATGTGAGTTTAACACCAACGCCACAATATACCAACTATTCAGCTCAGGTTTCTCATTGGGGAAATTCAGAAGTCTTCTGGTTCTCTGTCTCAATAAGCACCTATTGATGTCGGCAGTCTCACCCCATGCAGTGGCACCACTGGCTATTGAAATATGCACCAGCATAAGCAAGTCTTAAAATTCAGACCCACAATTTTAGAACTCCTCTTGAACTCATTGGGAAGACAGACCACTAAACACTTCAAAGGATCTTGTCTGCTGGTGGTTGCTTTCATAGCAGACAGAAATCCATGGAAGTGTGTGCCAGCTCTGCCAAAGCCCAGGTTTATCCAGGGTGGCTGCAGCTTTCAGTTAAAAAAAAAAGACAAGTCCCTGGCCAGGGCATGGCACACCTGCCCTGTCCCTCCTCTCCACAGCACAGCCACAGTGGGCCGAGGCAAAACAGAGCTGTACTGTATGTTACTTCTACACTACAAGCTTCAAAGAGTTTCATGTTGTAATAGGTTATTTAAAACCTTGGCTAAGTGATTAGCTAAGCTAAGCCAGAACAACACATGCATGTAGCAATACAAACAGTTCCAAATGGGTCACCATGGCCATGCTCAAAGTTGGGCACACAGGTCACATGCCAGTCACCTGCTGCAGCTTGAGTGACAGGGTCTCCCCCACTCCCACAGTAGCCCACCAAAATATGTGTTGCACAACTGTTTAAAGCATTATTGACAAATTATACACATAGGTAGAAGAGAAAGAAAAACACCACAAGACTTGAAACTCCTTCCTCATTTCATAGCATGAGATCTTCTTTGCAACACACCAAACATCTCTTTAGAGCTCAGCTGAAGAGCACTCCAAAGCCTGGGCAAGCAGCATTGCACCTGGGGATGCCCAAGAGACATTATTGCTTCCAAAGCAGGAAAAAACAACCTATGGTCTGGTGAAAAAAGGCTGACTGAAAGAGGCATCACCGACTTACAAAACAAAAAGCGAGATCTTCCCCTTACCCTTTAAGTGGGTTCAGTACAAATAAAATACAGAGCCCTAAATCAGAATCTCTTCTCCGAACACAACTTGAGGTGAAAGGGTTGGACAATAACCAGTCTCCCTGAGACGACTGAGGTCATGTGCCTGCATACAAGGCAAAGGAAACTTCCAGGTCTTGTACCACTATTTTGTTAGGGTTTTTTTTTTCATTTCTTTGTTTTAAGGATTCTGTATTTTTATTTGTGGACTTGTTAACAAGGATCTGCATTTGATTTTACTCTTGCCTGCCTAGTGCTTGCAGTGATTTTGGATTGTTGCAGTGGCACAAGCACAACCTGATGAAGTTTCTGTAGGTCAAGTAAACCTTAAAGCAGGATTGTGAATCACCTCAGAGTAGTCAAGCATCTGTGAACACTGCATCAGACTTTCACAGATAACTGGATACTCCTTCACCAAGTTGCAGCAGCCTTCCTGGGAGCTGGTAACACCACAGGCATGAAAAGTGCCCTGCAGTGACTATCAATCCTGAGAAAAGCTCCTTTGTAACGCTCATCCAAACTCTCACCTGAATCCTTAGATTTCACTCCTCAAGCATGGTAAAAATGTAAGTGCCATACACATACCTCGAATATCCTAAAGGACTGAATTCTAGCACTGTTATGCTGTAGTACACAAATGACAGAATATATGTGCTGTAGTTAACCTAAGGACTCATGCTTCCACTTTATTGAACAAAGCACCATATGGTCAAGGAGATTCTGATAAAAAAGAACAGAAAACAATAGAAAGTAAGGAAAGAAATAAATCCCCTTCTCATCTAAGCAGAGAAAAACCCAAACAATCAAGTGTGAAAGTGACATTGCCAATAAGAGACACTGTCAAGAAGCAGAATCAATGGTGAAATAAAGTTACATATATTTAGTTGCTGTAAAGAAGCATTTCATTTCACAAGCAGGTAAGCATCAGGCTAGACTAAGTTTGATGCTCATCTTGCCCTGGTGTTTCTGCTGTTCTTCAACAGAGGAAAATGAAGCCCAAATGAGGCTCCCCAGAACAATATGTTGTTTGTTTCCACTGCAACCTCACAAAGTTCTACAATTCTATCAAATAAGTAAATCTAAACACTCACTGTATTTGACACATCACTTTTCTACAGCAGGATACTTCAAACAAATAAGACACAGACCAGTGATTTCCTAAAAAATTATAGTTAAGCGTACAACATGGCTTTTATGAGGACACATGAACAAAAAGGTATTATTATAAATCATATTATAATATACTTGCACATTTCTGTAATTGTCAGCTTTTTTTCTGCAACAGACCCTAGAACTGATATATCCTTATGCTATATCATAAATACCAAAAAAGACAGTTTTGAAATGTTGCAACTATATTTTTGTTTTGAAGAGCTTGTAAGGCCTCAAAATACTTACTAGATATTTTTAAGCCAATGCATCTTACTGCACAGGTTAAGTCTTGAAATTGGTATACAGTTTTACTGTTAAAAATCAATTTAAATAAACAGTAATAAAAGTTACTAAAATTAAACTCATAGAAATAAACTGATGCAAACTGCCAGAAACCTAGGTCACCTTGGATTTGTTTAAAGCAATCTCTCACCAGCATTCTATTACTTCAACTGCAGTTTAAAACTACTTTGAGAGTCAATGCACACAGCTGCAGCTGCACTACCTTAACTGCAGTCTCTTGAGGGAAACAGCTAAAGCTGTGCTAATCACAGTAACCAGCCCTTACAGCACATGATTTTTTTGGTTTGTGTGTGTTTCCTAAGTTGCTGGGTTAGGAGGCTTGTGCTTATCTAATCCATGGTTCCCCTCCTCGTTTCTCCTCTATTTCTAACTCATCCCTTCCCTTTCCTGTTGCATCAGGAAGCTGCAAATACAGTGGCTTCTGCAGGGCTGTTATAACTACCACAGTACACTGCAATTCTGAAATGTACACAAAATAACTCACAATTACTTCAACAAGGCTCCAGAACTTTCAAATGTGCTTCTGGTGGCTTTCCAGAAAACTTCTGACCAACGCTCCTTCCAAGATCAAGACATCTCCATGCATCTCTTCATTAGGACTACATATTTATAAGCCTTCACACTGTCCCCCAAGGAAGGTGTTTTAGAACAACTGGTTGTGGAAAAGGAGAAAAGCATTCATAAGAAGTTGGAAACAGATCCATGAGGGAAAACTACTAGAGGTTCCTAGTCTCCCTTGACTTCTTTTGTTACACCATCTCGTGCAACAAGCAAAGGTCAATTTCAACCACAACTTTAAAAGGGGAAGGAGGGGGAGGAATGCAGACCAAAAGAGATATGGTAAATGATCATTATTTTTATTTACTTGGTTCCAGCACTGAGCGGATGTTCTAGGAGCCATCTCAAGCTCTCAGGAAAGGATTTTCCCCTCCCTTCCTTCCTTCCCCTCTCCTCCCTGCCAGCAGTTACAGTTTAAAGGATCTAACCCTTCTGAAATGTGTTAACTCAAGCAATTTTTTTAACAGTTGGAAGTTTCAGGGGAAAAAAATGAACCCAAAACAAAACAGCAGATGTTCAAGACACAGACTTCTATCTTCCCTTCCACGTGAAACTAAATGGCAAAGACACATACTTTAAACAATAACATTTCCAAAGACATAAAAATATATGGTTCACCCTGTTAGAAATACTAAACAAAAACTTCAAATTGCCAAATACAGACAAGACAATCATATCACTTTTCGCAATCTAGAACATCATGCCCGAACAAGATAAGGTGTTTCCTTTTATTTCTTTCATTCACGTTTTGGTACATGTATAGAAACCCACTGACTGAGTAGTTTTGCTCCCTTGAGAATAAAGCAGAATTTCATAAACGATCTTATAGGTGCACTTAAAAATTTAAAGTAGTTGGTACTTAATGTGGGAGTTCAGTTACATGAAACCCAGGTAGTCCCTTTAACACTGTATACAATGTAAAGGGAAATAGAGACTGTCACCTCAAGCCAGTGATACAAAATTACAATTCTTATAGTGCTGAGAGAAAGAAACAAAAAGAAACTAAGCCCATTTATTACTGTAACCAAAGATATCTGTTCAGTCTTAGGCACCTCAGCCTACCCCTGCCACAGCACCGTCCATACACACAGGAGGTGTCGTGTCAAATCCCTCTAGGCACAGACTGCTCCATGGAGCTGCATGTTTTGAGTTACGACCATGCCCAGGTCTTGCAAGTTTAATGAAGTTCTTTCTCAAACACACAGACACCACACACAGCGCCAACTGGGAAATAATAAAGTAGGATTACAGGCGTAGCTTCTTGATAGGTTAAACCTATAGACAGAGTGAAAGGCTAATCTACATTTTTAGCCTGAGATTGGCAAAAGCTTTCTTCATTTAACCATGATTAGAAACCCACCTTAACCTTCAACTTTTAGAAAACCCAACCTGCAACACAACACTTGATATTAACAGAGCTGCATGAAAAGATTGATCAAAAGCTTTGTCTGTCCCTCCATACACAGGCCAAACATCAAATCAGTGTTAAATTCCTCACGTGCAGCTACGCCCAGTTAATCTTCTTGAAAGCAGCAAACTATGTAAATCTCCCTATGCTGGCGAGATAAACATTACACTCATCAAAATGTAACAAGAACCACTGTTACTGGGCAAAGCTGTTAAAAGGCACAGACACTGGGCTGAGCACCCAGGCTGTGCTGGTAGGACCCTGTACCCGCCTCCTTCCCAGGCCTCCAGAGCTGCTCCAGGCTTCCTCTTCGAGAAACCTGAGAGCACAGGAACCTCCCTGCACAAAGCGATTTAAAATCCCTAATCAAATAGCTGGAGTAGCTCTGTAGATTCAAGGAGCAGATGGTAGGAGAAAGCCTAATTTTCCATTTACGATAATTTTACAGTGTAGAAATATTTACTTCAGAGGAGCGCCTCCCGATTTACATGAGAGTAACAAAAGTGGGAGGAGGGACAGAGAATCATCTTCTTCTCAACAAACCAAGAGCTAAAAAAGCCTGTATTAAACAGTATCTTGTATGTCATTTTGTTTCCTTTTCATTACAGATGCACACATGTGCATTCTTTGCATAGCTCAAGTAACCTTGATAGTAAAAATATTAGCTTACACCTACCTTTTTCAGACAGGATGTATTGCTATGAGCGTTGTGAGAGGTTATTACTGCAGATACTGTGTGGCCTTCATTCTTTAACAAGACCTACATCTGCATTTCATATTAATTCTCAGATGAGCTGTCACTCATGTAAGCAATGTCTCAATTTTAAGCCTGGTATGAGTATTTTTAATATGCCTGTCTGCCCATAACGCAGGAAATCCTTTAGAGCAGAGACCACATTTTAGTATTCTTATAAGTACTCTGAAAGAGAGCAGATGATCAGGCACCACCGAATCAAATCTGACCTGAAATTGAGAATGTTGACTGGCACCTACATGCCTGAGTTGCATGTAGATACAGTGTAGATACATCAGGTAACAAACCTAATGTTATTAGCACAGATTTATTTATAAAACAAAATATAGTTATTTGGGAAAACAAAAAGAGAGTATGGTAAAGATCTGAACCTACTCTACCTATATGGCATTTTGCCAGTGTTTTAAATTAAGTTAGAAATCCACATTATAATACAATGCCTTAAAAATAAATCAGGAGAGCATCACCTTGGCTTTTATCAGTTAATCACTCATTTTTTCAACTTACAGTCTGCTACAGACTCTTAAAAATGAAACAGACTAGCACTACATACAAAGTGTTTTTTTATTATTCTGATATGTATTAAAATTGCCATGGAGACATACAAGTTACTCAAAATATTTTAATTTCTCTTTTAAGCTACTTAAAATTTTTCAGCTTCACATACTACAGGCTGTTAGCATAGGAAATCCAGTTACTTATTTTAGAGACATTGGTTGACAACTTTTTCTACACTAACAGTACCTAGGGTCTCAGGCTAAAGCACAGCTACAATGCAATTCTCTGAATACGGGTAACACAGAGCATACAGAGACTTAATCTGAACTTTTCTTAATTATCAAGGGTTGAAAAACTAGGCTTGCAGCCCTCTTCAGCACTGCTTGACATCAGCTCACCCCTGCACATGAAGGCTGAGTGAAAGGGAGATCAGAAAGCCAATCGCTAATCGACGTTAGTCTACATGAATGAAGTTAATAGGAGTTTTCCATGGACTTAACTGGAGAAAAGCACAGACCCTGGCTCCTTATGTAGGAAGTGTTTGAGCAGAGAATAGCTACACACTAACAAAAGAAACCTTTGGTACCCAGGGTCTTAAGCCCACATAATACCCCTGCATTCATTTCTTTCTCTGCCTATTGGGAAAAAAGGGTCTGTTTGTTTTTCTGATTCAGTCGGCCCTTTTAGCTCTTTGAATCTAAGGAGAGCACTGTGAAAAGAAGAGCATCTTATCAGCCTGCTCCAGACCAGCAGGCAAACTCACATCCGCACACAAAACACAGCCCTGCCAGCACGAGGCCTGGCCCCATCGCCCTCGGCTCCTGCCAACGCACCCGACACACTGCACAGCCACCCAAGGGGCCTTCCTCGATTAATGGTCCTCGCAGGGAGAGCACGAAATAGTATCTGATGAACTGGCTTCATTTATAAAGTATGCAGGAGCACCAGACAAGACGATCAGCATGGGCGTATCCAGGACATTTATTAACAACAAACCAAAACCAGCACACACAATAAGCATGTTTTGTTGTGTATGGACTTGAACACTTTGAGTACAAGATGCAAAGATAACTCCATGCACTGCTGGGCAGCATCTGGAGATAACACATCAGTGATGCTTATCAAAAAGATATCTCTACAAAATAACAGGGAGAAAGGAAATAGCAATTTTTTCTTAAGCTTCGAGAAAATATGAGAGTCTAACTTTCACTGTCATGTAGGTTAGCCACACAGATCATATGTCATCCCAACAACATACCAAGGGCTCAAAATTTCCAAGCCTATGTCCTCATTATTTATATGAAACCCTTCACTATAGGGAGCAGTGATATCTGATTTCCTATTTGTATCCTTAAAGCATTCTAACCCCGAGCAAAATAGGACAAACTTCCCCAGTATTGCTGACTGAACCCGTCAAATTACTTGTTTCAGCCACTAAGTGCAGCAGACACGGAAGGATTTTTTTCTCACCTGGAAAGAAGCCTGCCATAGTATTTTTGGCATGCTTTGTCAAGCCGGGAGCTTGTCAGTGACCTCTACTCCATTTACCCTCTGGCACACACACAGAGCATGCTTTCCCATTAACTTAAAAAGTAAGTTTTTTTCTTCTCTTTTTTTATTCAATCAAAGAGGCAATGAAAAATAATACACTAAGCAGTAAATAATGTAAGGTTAATAGCAACATTGCGTCTTGTGTGTGTAAAAAGTGCAGCCAAAGACAAACGGCCCAGCAAGGTTGTAACGCAACTATTTCAAATATTTTATTTCCAGAGACGAAACAAACAAAGAAATACCTCTTTCAGTACTGCTCCATAGATGCGAGTGTTCCAAGCTTATCAGAGCGATCTCTCTGCCCATAAAATGTCCCTGTGCCCTCCCCGGGGGAAGATGGGGCGCGCCCGAGGGGCGGCGGTTTTCTGGAGGGTTATTTAAAAGAAAAAACGCGCCCAGATCCCTTCGCTCATTTCACGCCGAGTGAAAAAACATCCAGCCCCAAGTTTCGCTGTTGCGACACCAGGTCTTTTCTAACATGTTGCCGAGCCCTGCGAGGCCGGCACCCGCTCGGCCCCCGGAGGCCGTCCCGCATCGCCCCGCACGCCCCGCGAAGGTGACCCGGCGGCGGCTGCCCCGGCNGAGTACAAGATGCAAAGATAACTCCATGCACTGCTGGGCAGCATCTGGAGATAACACATCAGTGATGCTTATCAAAAAGATATCTCTACAAAATAACAGGGAGAAAGGAAATAGCAATTTTTTCTTAAGCTTCGAGAAAATATGAGAGTCTAACTTTCACTGTCATGTAGGTTAGCCACACAGATCATATGTCATCCCAACAACATACCAAGGGCTCAAAATTTCCAAGCCTATGTCCTCATTATTTATATGAAACCCTTCACTATAGGGAGCAGTGATATCTGATTTCCTATTTGTATCCTTAAAGCATTCTAACCCCGAGCAAAATAGGACAAACTTCCCCAGTATTGCTGACTGAACCCGTCAAATTACTTGTTTCAGCCACTAAGTGCAGCAGACACGGAAGGATTTTTTTCTCACCTGGAAAGAAGCCTGCCATAGTATTTTTGGCATGCTTTGTCAAGCCGGGAGCTTGTCAGTGACCTCTACTCCATTTACCCTCTGGCACACACACAGAGCATGCTTTCCCTTTAACTTAAAAAGTAAGTTTTTTTTCTTCTCTTTTTTTATTCAATCAAAGAGGCAATGAAAAATAATACACTAAGCAGTAAATAATGTAAGGTTAATAGCAACATTGCGTCTTGTGTGTGTAAAAAGTGCAGCCAAAGACAAACGGCCCAGCAAGGTTGTAACGCAACTATTTCAAATATTTTATTTCCAGAGACGAAACAAACAAAGAAATACCTCTTTCAGTACTGCTCCATAGATGCGAGTGTTCCAAGCTTATCAGAGCGATCTCTCTGCCCATAAAATGTCCCTGTGCCCTCCCCGGGGGAAGATGGGGCGCGCCCGAGGGGCGGCGGTTTTCTGGAGGGTTATTTAAAAGAAAAAACGCGCCCAGATCCCTTCGCTCATTTCACGCCGAGTGAAAAAACATCCAGCCCCAAGTTTCGCTGTTGCGACACCAGGTCTTTTCTAACATGTTGCCGAGCCCTGCGAGGCCGGCACCCGCTCGGCCCCCGGAGGCCGTCCC